>CM026294.1:6299375-6717737 GCA_014851415.1 Cnaphalocrocis medinalis
TATTTAAATAATCATCTTTAAGTCAAGAGTCATAAAGTTCACGCAAACGAAGTTGCGGGCGGCCACTAGTAATAATAAATAATCAGAGGATGTTAAGGCTATCGCTCCCGGGTTATGGAAATCGCGAAAATTTCAAGATTTTTTGACTGTTCTACACCTATCATAACAATATTTTTGTTATGATAATATTGACTAAACTCTACTAAACGAAAAAATATTGGTGTAGTTACGAGACCCACTGCGCTACCAAGCCCGTCATAAAACTAATAAATCATACTAAACGTTAAGACTCGTGGCAAATGGCGAAGTACTTAATAATGATGATAATCGTTTATTCAACGCCAATCATACATTACTTCAATCAATGACACGGAGGCTTTGGCGCACCAAATTGTTAACTTACAACCTAGGTCCTATTTCAACAGTTCTCAAAATAATGAGTGCACGAAATAACGGTTTGGCATAACGTTTTGATGTTACCGCAACTGTTAATAACGCGTTGCACGTTGTCCAGAGGAATGCTTATTTTGTAAGCTGATGCAGCGATGCAAGCTACGATTGTGCAACGCTCTTTGTCATATGTGGCGATAATGGGTGAGGTACATTTTGTTTTGTTTGTTTGACAATATGCAATTGTTATGTACGGATACTAAGTTAAGAGTTATGTCAATATTTGTGGTTATAATTATTTGTATTTTTTATTTATTATATTAGTAACTTGTGGCCCTCACTTGGTTTTGGGACAAACTTTTACTAAAAGTTTAAATTTTTGTCAATAGATGGCGCTGGGTGTTAATTAGAAGGCGCAAGTGTTTCGTGTCCCCTGCAAGCCATATCGTTGTCTTTAGACAAAGATTTAAAGGTAAACGAGGTGTGGAGAAGTACCAACGCATTTGATGCCGTAAATTAAAAAGGAATTATAAAGTGGGCTCTCCTTTTGCTTACTACCAGGTATAGTAATATAACAGCTTATAAATTACTATAAAAATCTGGGTACCTACTAATTAGTGACATTAATTTTATTTATTCAACTGCACACTTTTAACGTGCGATCAAAAGGATATCTTTACACCCCTAATGAAAGACAGAAAGAATTTTCCCGCAATTTTTTCTTAAAATGTCACCAATTTGAAAGGATGTAAAAGGACCGGCATACGTTTCCTACACAGCTTTTTAGACCCGACTTAGTATAAAATGAATTATTAACTTTAATAAGCACTTAGACCGAGCTGACCATGTACCCTCGTCAAGCGACTTAACACCCGGTAATCTTCATAATTCTTATGCGACCATTCAATGAAAAAACATTTTATATTTTCATGTATGTTATGTTTTTGAAGGATTTCTTTACCAACCTTTAAGTATCTACAATTTTAACGTAGATAGTTAAAAATGTTGAGTCGATATCTTATGGTAGATTAATTGAGATAATTATAGTTTTATGATTCAATCTATTTGAAAAGAAGCTAAAAGAAGAGTAGCGCATTTTGACGCAATGCAGTCTGATTTGCATCTTTTTGCATCATAAAACTAAAATTAAATGTAATAGGCACCCAGCGCCATCTATTAGTACAATTTGTAACTAATAAAGTTGTGACACGAAATGAGAGTGGGTTTGATACTAGTAGGAAGGTTTCTGGTAAATGATTAAATACAGGTTGTACCTATTTGTGAAAAATTTACATCTCTATAACCACGTGTTCTATCAACCATTCTGAACAACATATGTTCAATGACTTTCCGAAATTCATCATAAAAATTGTTGACTCCCCATACAAAATGACCAAGCCACGTGACCGACTTTGTATGGAAAGGTAATTTTTTTATGCGAATTTCTAAAGTAATTGAACAATGTTGTTCAGAACAGTTGGTAGAACACGTGGTTAAAGGGATGTAAATGTTTACAGATACACCCTGTATAGGCAGTGATATCGTGCAAGAGCAAAAAGGTCTGCGTTGGTTCAATATGGCATCGGCCGGGACTCGAACCCGGGCCACCCGCGTTACAAGCGAGTATTCTACCTCTAGACCACCGATGCCCGATAATGCAGGACGAAAGAGCCATTCTAAACGGGAACATGTAAATAAAATTTCAAGCGTAAGTAGCTGTTTCAGGTTCAAACCCCGGTGGAGTCAGTTCAAAAATTTTAGATTTTCTAATTTTCTTCGGGCATATTGTGTGTGACAAACGGCGCCATTTATTAATTTTAAGACATTTAAATTTTACGAAAATATCATAACAAAATCTGTCTTCCATTATACCTAGGTTAGTACTTAATAAACCTGCAAGATTGTCAGTAAAAATGGTGTCCTGAGTACACTGAAGAGATTTTATGTATGAATTTTAGTTGTTTTTAAAAGTATTCTATCAATTATCACATTTTTTACTTTTAATAAGACATTCTTTAGTTCTTCTTTCGTCCGTTTTCCTGCTACACCTCCTCTACTTTGCACGGTCACAACTACCGTAATTTAATAACTTCTTACTTTTAATAATACTAGCTTAAAATCTTCTTAATTTATCATTTAAGTATGCCATTACACTTTAGCCAATTACGTAGTAAGATGCTCAGAAATTCGCCAGTGACTCAGAGAAAGTTCCTAATTACACCGAACCGTTTGGCTCAAGAAGAGCTTCCTAACCGATAATTACGATCGCAAGTCACTCCGTGAAGCGATTGTACAAGTGTACTTAATGGCTCAATTAAAGAAATCCCGACCGAGTTAAAACTGGGCTTGTGGTAGTGATGACCAGAGCGAGTAGGGTGACCAGATTTAGATAGATAGATAAAACACTATTGCACAAAAGCAGATTTTAAGAACTAGGCATATCAGACAACATTGTATAGAATTTTGGCGGTCTTGCTATATACTGTACCACTGCAGGGCAAAGACCTCCATCACAGTAAACATGTCGTTGTTACTACGGGGTGTATCTGTAAACATAATTAACATCTCTCTAACCACGTGTTCCTAAAATAATTCTGAACAGCACTTGTTCTAAGACTTTTGGGAATTCACGTGAAGAAAAATTCGACTTTTCATACAAAGTCGGTCACGTGGGTTGGTCATTTTGTATATGGGTGACGAACATTTTTTAATGAATTTCAAAAAATCGATGAACATTAATGTTTTTACAGAACACGTGATCAAAGGAATTTCAATGTTCACAGATACAACCTGTATGATGGGATTAGGCTTAGTCGCCACGCTTGCCTTATCCGATTGGTGATCACAAACCCGAGCTATGTTCAAAATCGAACCCAGGACTCTGAAATCACGAATCGGTACTTAAACCACTAGACAAACAGGGCGTCTAAAACCCCTAGACACGATTATTATTAGGCAAAGGCCGGCAACGCCTCAGCGACATCTCTGATCTCGCAGATGTTCATGGGCAGCAGTGATTCTACTAACAGCTTACCCGCTTGCTCGTTTGCCGCATCTAGTATGACGATGACTAAAAGTGACGACGGAGATTATTAGACAAAGTGAATTGTGGTCACACTTACAGCATTACAGGTAAATAGTACCTAATAAAAATGATTCGACGGGCTTAAATGGCATCATTCGTTTGTGGTTAGAACTGTTTCAATTTTGTAATACCTACACTTCGATCATATAATCTCTAGATTCATAATACCTTTCTGAAAGTATTTGAAAAAGTGACGCTAATAGCTCTGGCATTAGCAGTTACAGTTCTAGATATTTTGAATTCCGGAAATTACATTTATTTTTCGACTGGGCGGATGGCGCATTTGTTTATTTATTGGCACAGAACAGATTAACATCAAAAAAGGTTTAAATTAATAAGTACTTACATTTTTTTTTTATCTAGACATTATACCTACACATCGTGAATCAATAAAAAGCAGTGAGGCTAATACGTATTTAAACGCTATTTAAGGCTACCAATAAACAATCTTGAGATAATATTGATAAAAGTACAAGAAACATACGTAAATATTGGTCTGTAAACTGATAATTAACTATCAGAAATATTTTTATGCTGCCCGTTGGAGATTGGGTAGGTTGTCGTGAAATATATCTATAGAACTACAATCATTTACTAGAAGTTCATTGTAGAGGCGAGGTTTATAATTTAACCAAAAGGTAACTGGATCAAAACCGGCAATAAAAAGTTCGGCGTAATCGCGTACTCCTTTTTAAAAGGCCGGCAACGCATCAGCGACCTCTCTGATCTCGCAGATGTTCATGGGCAGCGGTGATTACTTACCACTAGGTGAAACCACCTACCACCACAACCACCAGTAGGTTACCGGGGAAAGAGCCCTTAGCAAGTACCTGGTGAGCGTCTCCCAAGATTCGGTCCGTATGCCGAGCCGGTAGGAAGGGCTGGTGGAGGGACCTGTGTCGTTACCAGTAGGTGACCTACCGTTTGCCGCCTCTAGTATAAAAAAAAATCTTCGCCGCAGCGGCCCCTAGCTGCTGCAGCAAATGCTGAGGTTGTGCCTTGTTGGCCGCAAAAATTACTTCTATTTTGTAATACCATTGTATGTACCTATCTTGTATTGTTGTGTATGTCAATGTAATGTTTACTGTAATTTGTTTCTTTGTTTTTTTGCTTTTGTGGCCAATAAACGTTATCTATCTATCTTTGAACATTTTCGTTTAAAATCTTGTGTCGTCTACCGGCAAAGGTATCGACCGAGCTAGCGTAACAAATTATAGCGGCACATAGTTAAATCGACTACTTTGCAAACGTCCTGGGACGCCCTTTCACTTCTATGCCCCAGATTTCGACACGACCGGCCGGTCCTTTAAAACCGTGATTAGATGGGCTTAACAAATTGTCGCTTTGCCAGTATTTTATAAGACTACTTAGTAGACGTAGCTCAATGTCCTGTTTAACAAAAATGAAACTTAATAAAAGAGATGTAATTATTAAGACCACCGGTATTTTTTTCCAATACCATACGTGTTTCTGAATTAAATTGATTTTGGCAGAATTGACTGCGTTCGCACGTCGACGCATAGCAGCCATAAAAAAAAATCAATGGACAGGTACTTTCTACCTTGTATCACAAAATAATTTCACACAGAAGTTAGATTCAGCCTGATTTTGAATTTAGAAGAGTTCGTTGACATATGCTAAGGTTGTTGCCCGGCATGAGTACATAAGCGCGCGGCCTCTACCACAGACCTCGACATTTTGACAATCTTATGTCATAGGCTAGGATTAATGTGGTCGAAAAGGCGTATTCGACCTAACGCCGCGTCTGTACGCCGACCAAGATCGCCAGTTTTTTACTCAGTCTCTGCCCGTTCAATTTAACAATGCTGACGTTACTAAGTAAGGAAACTAAAGTTTTAGAAGTAGGTACTTTAAATGTTACTAGGAAGTGCCAGAACTTCTAGGTCGAGTAAATTTATGAAGGGAAACTTTCCAAATTAGCTTGGGGTATGGGACACCTCCTTAGCGGTTACAAAGTTAATATCGCCAGTGGCTAAACATATTGTACGTACTATCAAGTGTCAGCTGAATGACTACAAGTTTATTATAAAAAATCTAATTAGGTACAGAAACTTATGTCTTTTTTTAATTATCACATTTCAAAAAGTATGAATCAATGAAAATAGACGTCCCTGAAATTTAATAAATGTTGTCAGTTATACTTATTATGTCTAGAGGACGCTGTAGTCAATCTATAGTCTTTGAGTATTTATACTCAAGTGGCTTTATACTCAAAGTCTATAGTATATAACCAGCTGACAATCAAGAGGTTTGCAACGTCACCGATATTGTCCAAAATGAAAGATAGTAACTAGTTTAAAAGTGATTTTACAAAATCTTGAAATTATGGAGGCGATCGCGAGCAAAGCCGCGGCAACAGTTAACATTATGATGAAGTAATTTGCAGTTTTTATTACCAATAGATGGCCCTGGGTGTCGATTATATCGCGCAAGAGTTTTGCCTTTTGGGTTAATAAATAATATTTTTTATTGTCAGTGAAATTTACTTGTGTATATCAAGTAGTAGTGTAAGCTAGATATTGATACATCATAGCCTTTACCTCCAGGAAATGGATAATATACTTCTTGTAACTCAAGCCAAATAAGGTCTAAAGGTTTCAATGTATCACAAATCTTTACTGCTTGTCGGTAAACTGGCATTTAACAGAAGTAAATCGTAGGTAGGTAAATACGTTTTGCAGAAATTTTGCAATAAAGTCGTTTGAAACTTCTCTAACTTGTCGTACCTACGTGTCAGCATAAGTTCTGCCTACGGTCTCTATCACTAATTGACGTGTGGGACAAGTTATTTAGCTTAAATGACAAATTAGAACCGGTAGGCGTAGTACGAATATTTCCAGAAATCGTATCAGTGCCCACGCCACGCTAGGATTAGGTACCACCTTCGATAACGTATCTTATCATCTATTGTTGCACGTGAACGTCGGCGCGGCACTTACCATTAGGTGATCTGTCTGCTCGTTTGACTTCTCTTTTCATCATCATCATCATATCATCATCATTATTTCAGCCAATAGACGTCCACTGCTGGATTTAGGCCTTCCCCAAAGTTCTCCACACAAATCGTTCCTGACTTCTCTTAGACTTCTGATTTCGTTTGATTGGTCGGACTACTTTATTAGAAGAATACATAATTTTGAAACAAGAAAAAACACGCAGAATAAAGAAGAGTACACTCACGTACCTACTCCACGTATTTTCATAAGAATATTTTAACAACGTTTTTGCTAATCCTTCGTTATGATGTGTAATTGGATAAAAATAATAAAGCGAGGTAAAGGTTTGTGTTATCAAAGGTGGCGTGTAATGTATGAGTCTCTTTGTGGTTGCTACGGGAGAAATGTTATAAGCCAGAGGCTCTCAAACTTTTGTATTAACCTCTTTTTAGCGAGAAAAGGTATGTTTTGAACTTTTCGAACATAGCTCGGGCGGAAAAGATATTAGGCATGTGTGGTGATTAAGCCTTATCCCATCATAGCAGCGTTGACTTGATTTCTATGATGAATTGGGACAGTATAGGCTGATACTTTACTAAGAATAAGATTAAATAACTAAATGCTGTGAGCAAAAATTCTGAACCCAAAATATCTAGAGCTGTAATTACTAATGACAGCTGTATGGCATCACTTTTTCAAACGCTTTCAGTATGGAATTGTCTGTCCTAGAAATCGAAGATTTGTTTTACATTTTATTCTATCCAAAAAGATCTAAAAAGAGTTGCCAATGTTTTAGTATCGAGGGCAACGCAGCGCTTTTGTAGAAAGACTGTTGTAACCACTGCGCCTTGTGAAGGTAAAGGTTTTGCCTGGAACCCCTTTACAGCTAATTATAAATGTGTGGGGTTTAGCTTTATGCTCATGTTATGTAATGATACTGTCTCAGCGGCGCAGTGGGTTGTAGGTCGCGCTTAAAAGCGACGACTGTTTTAGTAACTCCGGATCACGATGGGGCAAAATATTTGTACCTGAGTTTTTCTGTTAAGAAATTTTCAGTGCCATTTCGAAGTCTGGAAGATGGCGGTCTTGTATGCCCGTGGCGTGGAAAGTATGTTAAGCAGTTGATACTGCGACTAAACCCTCTTCGGTCGTGTCATACTGGTGTCCCATAGAGATTGAGGGTAAAATAATAGAGAGTGCACTTGTATCTGCGCACACTTGTGCACTATAACAATAAACAAGCGACTGCCGTATGACCTTCTCAACCCTTTGAATAGGGAAACCAGACCTTCTGAACTATGGTTACTCGTTACAGAAATGACCTATTTAGATTCGAAAACATCAGAAGTATTGGAAATTGAAATTTTGGATCTTGCTAGGATTTGGAGGAGGAAACATTGCTCTTTATTTACAGTATTGAACCACTGAGAAAATCAATTCTCTTTACAATATTAACATTACACTAACTTATTTAAATATGAAAACTTACTTGTTTCCTGGCCGTCCTGTAGACTAGATGTCCTGGCACTATTTCGTCTTGCGTTTGTCTCTTGTCCTTGTTTGGTGTGGGTTCTGCCTTATTTTCCTTCTCGTCTGCGGCGTACGCGCACAGGGCAAGAGCTGCAACAAAGGAAATAATTCATTAAATTTAAAGTTGTTGTAAATAAAATGTCATATGTAGATATATGTTCAATAGGGTGACACAACTAATAATTGGACATAGTTTTGGAAACAGTACTTAACAATCCTAATTTTGGATGATACTCGTATACTTTAATAGACTCTTCATTACGTTTTTTCCATCTAAAGTTTAAATATCCCAATGGTAACTTATGTAGATTGGTTCTAGTTTGCATAACTCTGTCCAATTACAAAATAAAAATCTTAAAACTACAACTAGTTGATGAAATCAGGCGAAGTGACGATCCTCAGCAGTGAGAGAGCAATTAGAATAGAAGAAAGAGTTTTTTTTTACAACAGCTAGACATTATGTTTCACATTAGATTTTTTTCCATAATCATAGAAGTCAGCGTTGACTTTTTGAAAGGAAATAAGTACTGTATTTTTTTTTTCTGAACTTCGTGAAGCTGGGCCAAATACCTATCAAATATTTCATGTATAAAGTTGTAGACATTAAAACCCTAACCAACAGACTCAAAGAACTTCAACCCCAGTTTTATTTACAATAGTCGTATCTATTTCTACTTCGCTCACCGACGAAGTTGTCTTGTCACAAACTAGGAGAGTTGCAATTACCTTGTTAAACTAAAACACAATATATAATGACGAGCGTGTCCCGGTATGTTACTCGTACCTATATCGTCATATTGTTAAACTTGAGTTAGCCTGAGGGAGAAGACCGATGTAACTAAATGAAGGTTAGTCAAGGCTTCCCAAACTTTGTTTATTTGCTGCACAATTGGCAAATGCCCCTTGTTAATTCTCTGTTATTCCTCTACCCAAATGTTGTCTGGAAGAGATAGCTACTAGCGATAAGGCCGCCGATATTGTATTTGTAAATTACTATTAGCATTAAGTTCTGTAATGTGTTGTGCAATAAAGAGTATCTATCTATCTAATGGGATATTTGACTGTTCTACATAAAAACAATATCCTTGTACGTTATTATTTATTGTTACGTTTGTTAAACTGTTTTTGTATATTTTGAAAAATAAACAGAAATAAACCAAAATATATGCAAAACTAAAGAAAAAAATAGACTACACATATTGCAAATGACCAGGGTGCCAATTCTCGTATGACCGATATCTCTAATCTGAATTCATTGGTTTTGGGGAGTCTGATAATTACAATTGGCAGTATTGTGACCTACGCAACTCGGTAACAGGGGACCCAGACCAACTGAATCATGGTTACACTACTCAAAAATTATCCGAAACGTAAATTCCTCGCTATGTTTTTCCTTAGTCGAGTGAATAGTAGAAATACGTTCCATAGATTTTATATCTACTAAGCTACGATCGCTCAGATATCGAAGTAACCTTTAATGAAGTAACTATAGACACTCAGTCAGCTTAAAGCTTACGTCCAGCTGAGGAAGCTTAGGACCGCTTATGTTAATAGATGCTTCTGCTGCAGTTCTGTGCAAACACACCACAGTGCAAATTTTACTAGAGTTACAACTTAAAAAAAAAAAACGTTTAATGCTCTTATAGATACTTAGCCTAGTTACATAATGTCACGTATGTGTACAAATCGGTATGCAAGCAATTGGAGAGTAACTCAGCATATGCTGGCCTAGGTGGTTAGTACCTAGTCAGCGCTGTTTTTCGGTTACTTCCACTTCTCTTAGGTGTAGGGCGAGAAGTTTAGTCATGAGGCACTTGTGTGTAACTGTAAAAGTCAACTCTAAGAGTGACCCCTTACTAGCGTCTTTTGAGCGGCGCGGCGTCTTGCCGGCAACCTCCCCACAGCGTTTAGAACAGTGACCAGCCAAAAAATCTTGAGTTTTTTCGGGCGAGTTGTCCCATAGTGAGATTTTTTCTTTTTTTTTTATTTGATAGGTAGCAGGCGAGCAGGTGGATCACCTGATGGTAAGCAATTGCCGCCGCCCATGCACACTTGCAACACCAGTGGAGTTACAAGTGTGCTGCCAACCTTTTATCCCCTTCCCCCCCGAGTGGGCCTCCGGTACCCTCACTCACTCGGCGAAACACAGCACAGGGGCGGCTTCACGCCGGTTTTCTGTGAGGCAGTGGTATCACTCCGGTCGAGCCGGCCCATTCATGCCGAAGCGTGGCTCTCCCACAGTTAAATTGTCGTGAAGCAACGCAAACGCTGTGTTTTAAGTGTGTGTGGTTATCAGAGTACAAAAATTTAAGGGTTAGCAACCAGATGTTTCGATCTCTTATCTATGACAAAAATGAAAAGATACCTGTTACAGTGCAAACGCTCACTTCACCCGAAAATCTACTCGCCATTTGAACACCTAAGACACAGATACTGAAGATCGGTTCTAGTTGACATTGATATCGAAAAGTTTGTTGACCTACGCGCTAAGCAGTGCTATCGTATCAAGTCTCTCCCGGTCACGTTCCATAGAGTCTGGCTTTGTCTCAATCCAAATGCAGGTCATTGCTCTGCAGTGGGACAATATAAAGGCTGATACTTTTTACTTTTTCAATTTTAAGTACTAGCAATATTTCTACTATGCTATTGCTCACCTAGTTTAATTTACCCTCGCACTAATTTACAACTAACTACCTACTCTTACAACAAGATAACAGTGAGCGGCCCATATGGGAACCACTTGGAAATTAAAACTATTCCCATCTGCTTAGTGCAAGCGAGTTTAAACGTAATTACTTTGCAATTAGGTGCACAATTAGAGTTATGTTTGTCTAAAGGTTTTATCTTTAGTAATTAAATTAAAGTAATTAGGTGCAATGTTTCATATTGTCCACGACACAATTTACGACATTTGTGCATAAAATCCCTGTTTCTATTCTACTTATCTCCCTCCTGTGATTACAAGTTTTGCTAAAGTCCAGTAATTACCTACATTATAACTATTGCCGTCTGAACTTCGCAATACCAGGAGACCTATTTTTGAATTGTCGTCTCACTAAAAAATGTGTGACTCGCATGATTTTTGACATCCGCATTTTTGAATCATTCGAAAACGAGCGATTTGCAACGAGTGGTGTAAACCACTCGTTTCCGCTAGGCGAGTGGTCGCATTTACGTCAAATATTAACGAGTTAACACTATAAAGTCCATTTTACGAAAAAAGTCCCCTGGGAGCGGCGCTACTTGTCATACAAATAGGCTTTCTATCTCTTTCCCACTCATTACGTAGACTGCCATGTCATTTTAGTTCATCAAAAATCCGGGAACTCTTTTCGTGAAAAGGACTATACTTCGACAAGATTGGCGACACACTAAGCGAGTGATTTCAAAAATAGGGAAAATTATGAATCATGCGACTCACGAGACGACGTGACTTGCAAAACGAGTAGTTTTGTTTGGACGAAGCGAAAATTCAAAAATAGGTCTCCAGGCCTGTCCCACTCCGCGTGTAGGTATCGAACTTGCAACTACATGCGGCGGCCCCTCCGGAGGGGCCAATTAGTAGAAAATCACGAGCGAGCGGCGACGCATGCGCGACAGTTGCTTGCGATAGAAAGAGAACGCACTTCTAGGTATGAATAATTGAAGGTGTTGAACGCTGTGCGGTCGGAACTTCAACTTTATGTTATGGTAGCCTAAGTCTTTATTTTCTATAAACGGTTTTTAGGAGTGGGCTTTCTGTATTTGTACTATTAAGTATTCTGTGGCAATACTGAGAGCCATTTCATACTTCCAATCCGGATAGGTATGTTTATTCAGGTATCCGGATTGGATTTGGATTAAAGCAGTGTGATATTGATTTTTAATTTCTTTATTCGAATTTCTAAAAGTCATAGCACAAATGTGGTTGAAGATGGTTGGTAGAAAATGTCAAATGTCTATAGATATTCTCTGTACTACTCTTCTACTGCAGGACAAAGTCTTTCATCATAGAAATCAAATCATCGCTACTATAAAGGGTTAAGACATAAAATACTAACAAACTCTGCTAAAATATAAATGCTATGATGTTAAATAAGCAATAACTTTTGCTCTTCAACAATAAATGGTAGTAAATCTCTTCATTTTCATTAGTCTACTTTGAAATAAGTTTGCTTAAATTCCAAACTGACGTATAACACCATAAGACCTCTACTTACAATTTCTTAACTACACATTCATACATATATGGAACATGAAATAAGGAGATCTCTAATGATGTATGTCAATAGTTTTAGCTATATCATCTAATGGCTGGCTTTCGGGCCAACTGCTCGTTACGAAGGCGCCATAAAAAGTTTGCACAGAATCTATGTTAATTTGATAATACGAATTCTCTTTTATGCTTTGCTCAAAATGGCAGCACAAAGGTTATATTAATGTTCGACATTTAAAATTCAAAAAGATTCGATAGGTAACGAGGATAATTGTCAATAGAGAGAAATCAAAGACCATTTTGAATTTATAGAAAGAACATTTGAATTTTAAATAAATTATTCTATTTTCGTGGAACATTTTTTTATTTATATTTCGATTTAAACTGGCCAGTAATTTTCTGCCTTTCGTATTTAGAAACGAAATATTATATTTTACAAAAAACTTTAATCATAATATTAGGTAATTCCTAGATACAACTCGCTAAAATTGTCGCCACTAATGAAAGCCAATTTGCCATACGCTTACATTGTGGAATTGTGTATCTAGATATTATTTAAAGACACCAATTTATAGTAAAATCTGTTCAGATATCAATACAAGTCAAGATAGACTTACTTTCGTATAATAAGACTACTCATAGTATGGTAATAATCGGCCTTTTTTGTGTTTCTCTAATTATACACACGAATGGGCACAGTTTTATTATACCAACACTCAATTTAATGAGCAAATTAGACTTTATTATGTTTGATATAAGGTGCATGAAGATTTATAATGCTAAGCAAGGCGATTCAAAGAGTTATATTATCAAATCATTTGCAGTCGATAATTTAGCTTGGCGTTCACATGTGGACCGTGAGGACCGATTCGCTTTTACTTGATTTGGAGCCCATTAATCTGTGTTAGACACACGTCATAAGTTTTAGTGATACAGAAGGCCCTCAGCTATAGGTCCTTTGCGTGTGAAGTATCCGCTAGATGGCGTACTGTAGAACTGTGGTCCATCTACACGGCGATTGGTTATTTTTGATGTGAGATCTCAAAATGTCACTAAAAATCCGATGTCTTCGAAGTTGGAGGTCAGTCCGAGGAATAATTTAATTTATCTTCTTTTATGATTTTTCAAAATATACACTTCAAATTGTATTTGTGTCTATGATTGTTCATAGACTGCTGTAATGGTTGAGAATCAGACAAGCAACGCCTAAGCCGATAAAATTGGTTTGATTACAATATGATTGTAATTTTTATAACCTGTTAAATCTAATACTTCTTTGACTAGCCATTCTGCAACTTAATGGTCTATGGATGAATGGGTGCTACCCGACATCAGATCAAAATTATTTATCATTATCATTAACGATGTCAATGCGTAGTATGCCCGTGAACAATCGAAAAATGATGGCAAGTGCGCACACGCAAGTTGTACGGTAACGTTCATTTACTTCTTTATTAAGTCTTGGCAGGCCTGTCCCACTCCGCGTGTAGGTATCGAACTTGCAAGTACATGCGGCGGCCCCTCCAGAGGGGCTAATTAGTAGAAAATCACGAGCGAGCAGCGACGCATGCGCGACAGTTGCTTGCGATAGAAAGAGAAGGCACTTCTAGGTATGAATAATTGTAGGTGTTGAACGCTGGGCGGTCGGAATTTCAACTTTATGTTGTGGTAGCATGAGTCTTTATTTTCTATAAACGGTTTTTTGTAGTGGGCTTTCTGTACTTGTACTATTAAGTATTCTGTGGTCTTGGGTTGCGACTTACATTATTACTATCCCTTTTTAATGGTATCGGAAGGCAAATGAGCGGGTCACCTGATGGTAAAGTGAACACTGCCACCCGTGGACATCAGCTACACTGAAAGGAGTGCGGATGCGTTGCCGGCTTTTTAGGAAGGTATAGGCTCGTTTCTTGAAGATTTTAATGGCGTACCGCATCATAGTTAACTTTATACGACGTAGTTGGATTAACGTATTGCTTAACTTTTGAGTTGCGACATTTGATCCGAAAAAAGAGAAGAGAAGATGGATTCATCAGTATCCTACTTGTTTCTGTATTTAAAAAGTATAAGCATTTTTTATTAATATCAAGGACGACCGAGCATTAGGTATGTACAAATATATCTTACACTTTGCTATAATACTTTGGCCTTTGTCTTTCATAAAATATGTTGGGCCTTGTAATTATATAACAAAAGAATGATAAAACGTTTCTTCAACACGCAAACAAAAGCTTTTAAGTCAGACCAGTTTGTTAAAAACGTGTGAAAGCTTTTTTTCAAGAAATAGATACCACTTTTTGCTAAACGGAATAAATAAAAATTTGCATAAAGTTAAATGTTAGAAAGAAAAATGAAAATAACTCTCAATGATAAATTAGACAAGATTTTTAGAGTGAGATCTGGTAAAAATCTTTTTGGACTTCTTTGAATGCAGTTTATTTTTTTTTAAATAAATAAAAATACTAACTTAAGAATTCAAGGTTACTTTCCCTTGATGGTCTTGGGACGGTCTGTCTGTACAGTACTAATACGAGTACTCGCCGCCAGTCGTTACTTCCATACAAAGTGTCAGTGCTAATGGGAGAAGAGAGACAATGGAATCGTTATTTATCATTAAGGTGACATAAACATGGTTAACACTTCGTGAGAAATGTGGATTCCTTAAGTTGTCTCTTTGGAAGGTATCTTCATTAATTTTATTATCCTGTAGAGTTCGAATAAATAAAAAAATCTTTGTGATTATTGATTCGATGATAGTAAAAGTTATTGGTTTTCCCTGATGGATCTTTAAGTGCGCATCAGAGCATATGCGGGCCGATGAGTACCTACATTTCTTGGTGGAAGCAAAAAGTACGTCTCGAAAAACGTAGGTACGGGTCTCCGTAGCAGCAACATAGCGCCCTTGCAGCGATTTCTACTACATACAACATTGTCAATAATTATTTTCATAAGCAAACAACGAATGACGAAACGCATCCTATTTGCGTATAGCTTTAGAGAAGGACTTAACCAGTAAGGGTTGGTAATCATGAAGGTATTGGCTTTTACAATAAAACAATTTGAAATAGGTTTGAAGATCGCCACCCGATTCATCTCGGGGTCTGTGAATTCTGATAAAGGATGGATTGCCTCTCCGCTTACTGGCAGGGGTGTATTAGTTATAGACGGGGCCCCAAAGTTCGTTAGAATATTCGAGTACCAAAAATGGTTTTCTATTTGGGGACCTACGCTGCTGTAAAGTCACACCGCGTGATGCTGCTTAAACCTATGCCGAAAAGCATGGACTAAAATATAATATAAAAAAGAGCGAGGTAATGGTGTTTAAGGTGGGAGGCACGCCGGTTCCAAGTCTGCCGCCGGTCAGGTTGTACGATGTGGACCTGGGTCGAGTTACTATGTTTAAGTACCTGGGCCATATAGTAACTGAAGACTTAAGGAACGATTGTGATATTGAGGGAACGTAGGGCGTTGGCAGTGAGGGGCAATATGTTGGCCCGCAGGTTCGCAAGGTGCTTAGATAGTGTGAAAATTACACTTTTCCGATCTTATTGTCAACCGTTGTATACCAGCGGCCTGTGGGTTAACTATAGCTTGAAATCGTATAATATGTTGATGATGATATGACCAATCGGTTAAAATAAATGATTTTTTTTAATCATCTGTTAAAGATGTGAAGGCCTATGAGGATGATGGGGACCACTAAATAAATAGACAGAGAGGTTCATCTCTAATTGATTTCGAAGAGTTCGTTAATCAACGTGCTACGCAGAATTTGTTAACGTGTTTCTCCTGCACCCAATCCGTACCTACTTATAGTCTGACTCTGATTTCGGTTTGTGCGAACCATACCCATAGTCCCATACCTACCGAAATCACTGGACGCGCGCATATATGAGTGCGTCTATTAAACTTGTGTTGTAGGCAGCTGTAGTTGTCTAAATAGATAGCTATTGTGAGTTAATTATGTTATGCCAGGGGCGGCATTACCTATGGTGCAGTGTGGGGAGGGGTATTGATACCTTCAGACACTTCAGATACCGTAACACCAGCGGAATCACAAGTACGCTACCAACTTCATAAGCCCCTTTCCACGTGGCTGCATGGCTCTGCCATGGTCACCTTTGTGCTACAACGTTTGGTGTACCTAAGATGTCACTAAACAACTAATGACGACGATAGCCCCCATTTTACTCGGCCCCCCTTTATCCATCCCTGTCTCTTCCCTACATTGAAAGAATAGCTCTGTTTGATGAGTGACTCTGCAAGTTATGTATAGACCCAAGAGCGGATTGAGTGGGCCTCGTCAAGGGATTTGTACCGCAAATATTCTGTAATCCTATTACAGTTATATAAGATAGGATAATGGGATGAGTGATAGGATATCCTATTGGCAATAAGTGGACTTGTTTGAGTCAATTCGTTATTCTTAATTAAGTTGTTTGGGAGGAAATGTTTACCTATCCATTACGTCCAAGGGTATTTATTATATATTTAATAATAATAGGGTATATTACGTATTTGTTAATAATTTTGTTAGGTTTGCGCCAATGAAATTTGTTAATACTGATTAACACTAATATTCTTTATTGTAGAGAAACAAAATACTTAAGTACCTCCATACAGGGTACAAGAACAGCAGCAATAAGGTAGTCTTAGCGACATTTTCCAGAAAACCTATGGGTATAAATTAGTACGATTATTTATTGTCATATTATATATTCAGGTAAATTCTTTGGGTAGGTACAAGAATAATTTAATTTTTTAACCATTAGTCAAAATACGTGAAGGTGCGTGAGAAGATTATAAGATTATTAAATTCAAATCAAGTTAGTTATTTTATTAAGACACTTAAACCTACGTTCTAAACGTGTAAAAAGATTAAACTTTTGAAAAACGTAACATAACCTACCTGCGTAGGTATCAAATGCATAAATACATCTTCAACTATTAAGTTTTCCCAAAATAGATTCAAGTAATCATTCATGTTGATGTCTACTCATATGATGAAATTCGGAGACATTAACTCGGATTTATTTAAATAGCACGGAAATGACAAATGAGGAACGAAATTCTCCAAAATGGCCGCGACTCAAAAGGCTTCGCTCGCCAAATGCAGAAAGGTTGTTATGTACCGACCGTTCCATTCCACGAGTTATGTCTAATCATTGCTAAGTAAATGCCGTCTGCATTCCCAGCAACATTCAAGTGACCTAAGCGTGTAATGAAACTCTGGCGAGTGTCCTCTCTATATGAAGGCCGAAGATTGTCAATGGACGCTACGGATAGCAAAATTCTGCACGGCATTTCAGAAGGAGAGCATAATTAAGCCGAAAATGTTAGTTTACTCACATCTTACTTATAACGCTGGTTCAGCAACCCTAATATTCACGCACTGAAATGAAATAGTCAACTATCAAGTTAGAATTTTTAGATACACGAAGTAAACAATAATAAATTGTCATGATAAACGTACTTCTATTATAATTAAACCTGTTCTTAGGTAGTCTCTATGAGTACCTGTTGTGGCAGCCAAAAAAGTATTCCACCCAAGTAAATAAATTGATAAAGTGAGACAACATCACATAACATTTTCTTGATCCCAAACTAAGGTTTTTCCTTGTGCTATGGAAACCAGAAAAAACGAAGGAGCCACAAACACTAAGACCTAACACAAATGTCTGTTTCATCAACAAATATTTATATTGGAGCGGGAATCGAACCCGCGACTCGCACGTAGCAGATAAGTACATATCAATTAATTCCATGAATAAATGATGCATCAATGTACGTACCTACAACATAAATATTCGTTTAGCCACCGTCATCTTCAAGTGTTTAAGCCCAATTTTACGGCGTCATGGACACATCATTTGAAGTCACGCGTGGAACTCTCGCGAAACATACTGATCGACTTAAAAAATGATGAATCATGCGCTTCTAAAAAGCGAAACTACTTTTTTTTTTAATAACAGCCAGTTTGAAGACTTTAATAAACTATTACTGGCCAGACAATGGCCAAAATTGGCGGTTGTAAACAAAATGAAAAGTACAAGTTAAACCTGTTTTGCTGAACGGTCTCATTGATGTGGCCTAGTTCCCATGGTTTAGTGGTTTATGCTGCGCACACGCAGAGCATGTTAAAATGGCGTTTAACAATTATCCTAATAGTGGGTATACTTTTTGAATAGGTGATCATCTTGGGAAGATAAAGTGGACGGCTGGTTGAAGTTAGTGAATGAACTTGATGAATTTTGTAAAATTTGTAATTAATGCAAAATTTTACCGTGGGAGAGCGTTTCAGTATGAATGTGCCGGCTCGATTAGTTAAAGTGATACTACGGCCTAACAGAAAACCCGCGTGAAGCAGCGCCTGCGTTTTGTTTCCCCTATCAGTGGTTCGAAATCGGGGGTTACCCCGAAAGGTAGGCAGCGCACCTATGACTCCTTTTGTGTCTATAGGCAATCTGCTCATCCGATACCTGTCAATCTTCATCTCAGCGTGTCAGCCTCGGTTAAATCCTAAGGTGTTACTTAGTACTTAACTAATACGCTTGAACCCACGACCCCCTGTTCGATAATTCACATTCTTACCCACTGAGCTCTCAATCAATCGCTCTCAGCGTCTTTGTCTACATTAAACAGCTGAATTCCTTTCCAAATTAAACCTTTTGAAGTTCCCAAAAGAGTTTAAATATTTCAATCTACCCCAAACAATCGAGTTATACAGAAACTGTATTACTGCTCAGTTGCAATCAACAAACCTGATTTTGCAGTCTTTTACCAACTTGATACAGAAAACGAGCTACGAATATTAAAAGACGAGATTTACACAGTACAACAAAAAAGTCAATAGTAAAATAGTGTAATAAGATCAAAATATCCTATCGTTGAACTTTGTTTCGTACTCATGCAGAATTTCTAACCCTAACCAAAACTCTAGGTCCCTTATTACAAGACGAAGACTAAAGTTAGTAATCGTTTTAAAAAATTAAACGTAACCGAAATATTTATTCTCTATTCAGTGTAAATCCATGCCGAATATTTACAGCTAATGTCAAATATCATGTACAGACAGTCATCAGTTATAAATCAAGACTAAATTTAAACCACGATTTGAAATAAAGGGGCTAATGTATTCATCCAGCTTAGTCGTGGCCGGAAACCTCACCAACAGAACTCATCCGTACCGGTTTGTTACACTAGCTCCTTATCAAAAACTTTGATTAAACTAACTACTATAAAGCACGTAACAATAGGTGTCTGAGTTGGAGTCGGAGTTCACAAACTTAACTAAAACGAAACATAATTTATGAATGAATCTCGACCTTCGGATTTTTTAAAGACTATAGCTAAAAATAATGACTTCAATCGCACTCTTGGAAAACGACGATGAGGTCCAGGAGAAATAAATAAATAAATATTTTTGTTCACTCCTTGTTTTAAGATGTCCAGATTATTCAGAAAAAACAAATCTCGGAAAGGAGTTTCAATCCTTAGCTATCCGCATTATAAATTCGAAAGCAAATCGCTTCTTTGAGAGAAAAGATTCGATTTTATTGCTGCGTCATTCAATCCACTGCTTTAGCTAGAATACTAGGTATCTATTCTATAATACAACCCGTACTAGATTGTTATGTACCTATACTTAGTCCACACAATACTCCTCTTTCAACCCAGTAGTTGACATATCTAGCAACTTGTGTTTTTCAATTGAAAATGAACTCGTATGACTGAACTATAATAAAAACTAAAACCCAACTACGACAAAAAACGACGCTGAAAAAGTATAAAACAAGCCTTCGTTGTCAATTTACAATAATGTCATACAATACTATTCTGAAGTATGCAATATTCAC
The DNA here is from genome assembly GCA_014851415.1 of Cnaphalocrocis medinalis. Lineage (NCBI taxonomy): Eukaryota > Metazoa > Arthropoda > Insecta > Lepidoptera > Crambidae > Cnaphalocrocis > Cnaphalocrocis medinalis. The sequence goes on from CM026294.1 coordinate 6,319,389, forward strand.
TATGTAGAGATAAATTTTCATGTTTGGAAATCCGCAGTCACACGTTGTCAAAGTGCTACGGTAGGTAGGTAGGTATATGAACGTGTGACTACGCCTACTATACATACATACATACATACATACATAGCCTGTCAAAATCATAACCCTCCTTTTGCTTTGCCGTAGTCGGGTAAAAAGTACTAGCAAATTTTCATCGTAACATTAGAAGCAGCTGTTGCAAACTTTTGAGAATGGAAAAATGAACATGCATGACACGAGCTAGTTTTTTTTATGGAAACAATGGAAGGCACAATAGTAGCAATCCACTCTCGTGGGTCTGATCCACAATTAAACACAGAACCGAGCTGATATTGCTCATTAGATTAGCCAGATGAAGTGTTGGGCTAGCAACCTTATCTATAATATAAAAATGAATCGCAAAATGTGTTGGTAAGCGCATAACTCAACAACGCCTGGACCAATTTGGCCAAATCTTTTTTTTAAATGTTCGTTGAAGTTCAAGGATGTTTTTTACGGCGAGAAAAATTAGAATTACTTTTCCACGCGGACGAAGTCGCGGGCGGCCGCTAGTTACCCATATAACTAATAACAACCGTTGCCCTCAGAGAACTAGTGACGATTTCTGCAATATGGCTGGCATTTTTTTATAGTTGCTCAGTATATTGGCTCACCTCAGCCTGATGTTAAGTCAAAGGAGAGCCCACGTTGCAGTTACAACGGACGCGAAATCACATCCGTCATGGAATTGAAATTTGGAAAATCATATTTTCAGGGTCATCCTACGAAGTAAATTGATAGTTTGCCTTTTTAACCTTCAATGAGACTAGAAACATATTTCATATCACATCCCTATAAATACATAATGTTATTTAAGTCTTACAACTCTTTAAATCATATAGACTTGTGTCTTTGTCTATATTTACTAAGAAGTAATAAAAATAATTAAAATTAATCTAATTAGTGCATGTGCGTGCGCATCAACAACGCATGGAATCCATTAACTAGTTTTATACTGTTTCAAGAATATGCCGCGTAATAAAAAGAAAAACTATACCTCCCACAGTCTATAATATCTTTATTATAGATGGTTTTATAGCTCATCTCGGCACCACCTACCGTTTTTATTTCTATCCGAGATAATCTCTTCATGTCAGAAACAATTTGCATGGGTTTTCTCCTACGCACACCAGAGTATTTCTTTTTTTATTTTCAGGAAGAATTTAATTATATCAGAGAACGCCTTGGTGACGTAGCGCATGCCCACAATTTAAAGCCATGGCTTAACTTAACTTGAGGTCCCACTTTTGATTTGCGGGACGGGCCAAAATTTCTATCCAGGCTTTTGATCAAATTATCAGTGTCAATTCGATCTCCGATCGAGGGCATCAATTGATGGTATAGTGATTATTTGACGTTGATCGATATATTCTACGAAATCAACTCAATCGAAAAAAATCGATCAACGTTGTTCGATGCCCTAGGCCGTCGAATAATATAATGGTCTGGTAACATACATAAATACAAAAGGTTGTATCATCACCATTCCGTGACATTTCTAGTTGCAGTTTAAAAGTTACAGCGGCAACTTAAACGTTTTATTTATCTTATATCGTATACCTATAATATTATTTCTGATGTTGCCGCACAAGGGTTATACAAGTGACCACTAATCTCACTGTAAAATGTCAGACTCTTAACGGCTGACATTCACTTCACAGCCAGAAGTGGTCCAAGACTGTTTTACGATCCATATAAAGGCTAGGTAAGTGTTTATGGTTCATAAATATGCCGATCACAACAGAGATATAAAAACTTCATAAATATCACTCCTAAACGAAAGCTTAAAATACGTAATATTTACATCAGTAGCCTTACCATGAGTTTGAAATACTATCCTCGCTATCGAAAACTATCGCTTTGTCTCTTTCATTGTGATGCATTTGAAAGTGACAGTTTACGTTATGTCAGTTTTAGATGTCAACTCATGGTAGCGCTACAGTTGTAATTTTTAAACGAATCTAACGAACGAATTAAGTACCTACCTATGTGTTAATTCAGTAAGCCAATACTGCCTCATACGCCAAAAGTTGTGGATTCGGTTCCCATCGTGTGATGAACACTTATGTTTGTTAAGTGTCTGGGTGTTATATATGTACTTATTTGAATATTATTTTTGTGTTGTCTGTTTTCTGACATCTGTAACACATGTGCTTAAGTTATTTACTTCGGAGTCATATTTAATGTAGGTATGAGATGTTGAGTAAATTTATTTTTGTGCCTTCGGAAAGTTTTTAGGGTAGGTAAGTAGGTAAGTCAAAAAGTCACGGTGTACACTCAACAGCAAAAGTAGATTATCAAAATCTCTATAGTCACAATAGTTACTTTAGAGATTGAGCGGAGTTTGCGTCAGAACTGTATGGTTCTGGCGCAAACTCTCTATAGCAGCGTTTCCGGCAGCGCCGGGCCATCAAAATGAAATAACCGGGGTCGCGACATTTTCGCCTTATTTAAAAAAATGAGTAATACTTTTTAGTAAAAAATAAGAAACAGCTGCTGCATACTTAGCACTGACTAAATAGTGACTAAATGCCAAAATTTTATTTATATACCTCGTACTAATAAACATTTATACTATTAATAAATGTGTATTGGAACCAGCTTGAGTTTGAAAGTAATTAATGGGTCACGAAGGGTCAGTGTGAAAATTACCGGGCCATGCCATTACAAAGTTTGGGAAACACTGCTTCATAGTCTCAAAGTGACTCATAGAGTTCTGACTCGAACTCTGCTCAAAAATAAGTATAGAGTTGTTGATTTTGATCATCTATTTATGTTTAGTATAAGGTGCAGTGAAAACACTAAACTTGACCTTCAAACTGGTCCAACGTTCCGAATATCTTAGTCGCGTGACCACTAATTGTCCATTGTTAGACAATGTACTCGTACGCTTTAGGAAGTTTACTTTTACTAGTCTCCGGAACGTCACGCGATCACTTTCGACTTTCTGCGCGTACGCCGCCACACGGACATTTTTCCTTCGTTTCTCTAATTAATCAAGTGTGGTCTTTGATAAGGGTGTCTGTTACTTGTTGGTTTATTGTCGTATATCATACATACACGATATTTGTAGTGTTACGGTAATGTTAATGACTCATTTAGCATTATTAGACTAAAACGCTGTTATTTTAATCATATAACAGCGTTAATGAGTTACTTTAACTGTTAGGAAATTGCATACATCTGTTTGTAGTAACATCTTAGCGCTTTTATCCCAGTTGCGTCCAAAGCTGTTGCATTAGAGTAATAACTAACATATTATATTAATAATGGTTATCTTCTGGCTATCTCTACATATTATTTTTATATGATACTTATGTGGTAGACGAGCAAACTGATCACCTGATCGTAAGCAAATGTCATTGACTCCTACAACACCAGAGTCACAAGTGGGCTGTCAACCTTTAACACCCTTAATAACATTGTCTAGCTAAAATTAGACCAAAAATCATGCTAATATAATAAACGTAAAAGTTTGTATGCTTGTTGCTCTTTCACGCAAAAACTACTGAATGGATTTTGATCTAGCTTCATAATAATATACTTATCTTACATATCAGATAAGCTACAATTTCTAAATATAATACAAATATAAAGTTTATTCTATCATCGCACGTGTGAAACCGTGAAGCGCAGGACTGTACCTACATTTTGAAATGACTCCGGAGTCGCTCTAAAAACATCACGTTTTCTGGATCAAGGTATAAACTGTGACACGAATGCAGACACTCTTGAATGGGCAAGATGTTCAATTAGCATAGTATTTAGTATGCATTGTGCAGTAGATCGCAACTCCACGTGCTGTGAGACGACGACAAAGGTCAAGTGTACGCGCGATCACGAACCCACTGACTAAACGAACGTTACGATTGTGATGTTACCGCATACAAGTTATGTAAACCGCTCGTAGAATCAGATTCGTTCACCTTTACTTACACTACGTACTTATAACTTTATTATTATCGATTTAAAGGTTTTTTAGACGTTAGGGTATCTAATATCTATCTATGTCGAACCTGTATGTAATAGTTGAATATCTTATTACAGAAAATATATCATTAAAATTTAGATTTTTTTGTATACATATAATGAGCTATAGCAATAAAATAACGAGCATATTTCAGCTTATTTCTAATCAAATCAATCACAGGTTTTTGAAATGCCAAGTTTTTTAATGTGAATTGAAAATTATTTGTTCAATCAATTAAATCAATTATTGAAACATTGCCGGGTAATTATCGTAAATAAATTGATACTTACTACTATAAAATAGATACTTTGAGTTAATTCGATTTCTACTAAGTATAATCCAAGTTGATAAATATTCATGTAACTAACTTTTTCCTCAATTCAATAGAAAATATTTATAATCGTTGTCTTTTCTATTAAATTACACGTTTGCAATATCTTGATATGTTTTTGTGGTAGATTTCTTTTATTTCTTTTATTAAATCGTTAAAATATGATAATTGTCGGACAAAAACAATCTTATACTTATATTCCGCTATCATCACTCTATGGTTTGTGGTACCTTCGTTGTTTCTGGTTTCCATAGCACAAGGGAAAACCTTAGTTTGGGATCAGGACAATGTATGTGATGTTGTCTCAATTTATTATTATTATTATTTACCACCACGAAAATGCATTATAATATTTCCTGGTGAATGGTCCTTGATTGGATATATGTTTTACCCCATCTTCGTGATGGGTATAGCCTAGGAGTGGAATGCTCTTTCTACGTCTGTTTTTCTTATTGACTAAATAGGCTGTTTCTGGGTTCGCTCGCTCTATCGTAAGATTCTTATTAATTCTATGGCTGTCTAGCAAGCTCACCACTAAGCTTGTAGGGACATAACCAAAATATGTTCTATGCACCTGTTTTGAGACCCAAGTAAGTTCTCTTGGCAACTCTCTTCCTGAATCGTCCAGCCCAGTATCGCTGGGTGGACCAGGTCAAGAGGAATCTTCGTCACCTTCAAAGGCCGGATTGGCAAGAGGTGGCTGAGAATAGAGTAGAGTGGCAAACTCTCGTGTCGGAGGCCAAGATCCACTACGTATCTCTGAGCCAGCTTAGCAAGAACTGTTTTGAGAACGTATCGTTTACAAAGTTTATACGCTTATTGCCGAAACATTCTAAGATTGGGTCCTTCATATTGCGGTTAAGAAACAGCCTACCTATTTCCTGCAACACTTTATCAAACAGCAGCAGCAATATAGCACGTTAAGTCGATTAGATTATAAATAAGGAACAATTTTCATGCCAAGCTTCCCTTCACCCACGGATCCCACGCAGATGGTTTTTAAATGATGTTGGCATTTGTCTATGGGCTACATGGGACGCCCACGAAGCAACTTCTTGTTTAAATTAATTAAGATGTAGGAAATAGATGTAGGAGTGGTATGGTTTCAAAGTTCGATCCATGTATTACCTAAATAACTGTCATTGTTCTTGTATTAACTATTCCCATGAAGTCAAGTATGGGCCAACCAAAGCTCTTAGTTATTATCTATTGATATTTAATTAATTTTATAGGCAAAACATGGGCGAGGTGAGTACCTTAGGATAATGCTACAAAAGGTTAATTGTTGTTGAACTTTTATCTTAAGCCCTTAAGGCGATTATAGCTTACACAAACAACCTGATTATGGGCAAAAACATGTTTTTGGTAGCAAAAATATGAAAATTATGTGAAGAAAAGCTACTAAGTGGGTGGAAGACTTAACTCTTTATAGGAACCATTCTTATAAGGTAGCGTTATTTAAAAAGTAGATGCACAAATTTTAAGATCACATACATATACGAGTATATCCTTATCCCGAACTAAAGTTTTTCCTTGTAATATGAAAACCAGAAGCAAAGAAAGAACTGTTAATACCCAGACCCACCAGAAATATCTACTGTTATAACTACTAGATTTAAGTTTTATACCACTGTTTTGTGTGCAATAAAAAGCATATTCATTCATTCATTCATATCTGTTTAATTAATAAAGATTTGTGACGATGATTCGAACCCTGGTATCATAGTGACAACATAAAATACAATTTCACACTGTTAGGTATAACTGCACTATTTGGTATGGCAAGGAACAAGCTTTAAAAATACATACTATGTAGCTAAAAGCAACCACACGCTATGCTCTACTCATCTTGTACATATCCTATGCTCGTATGGTAAAATAAAATTGAAGTTTCAACTGCATAGAAGTAAAAAAGCCCTGTGTCGATATCGCATGCACTCCATCCGATACGATCGGGTCCAATCAATTCGAATACTACCGTCGAATGGAATTCGTACAAGGCAACAAAACACGACTGACACCGTTCGAAATATTGCATCCGAAAGGATTTCAATAACTTGACATCCAATTTTAAACAATATACCTACGTACCTAGAAACAGTATCTACATAGATGCAAAATGATAAAACGAATTAAATGGCAAAGGTCACTTACTTGATTACGATAAATAACGACTCATGCATTTCCAAGTAGGTATAATAACTCAACAATTCCAACAAATGAAGACACAATAAAACAAAAGAACGCAAATATCTGCTTACCTCTAGATGTTATCGAGATAAAACAAAACACGATCGACTGGGTAAGTAATCGTGGCTCCCCATGTTCTAATTTCGAAAGCAAATTGCATGGCCGGTTCGAAATCAGAATGACAAAAGACGATCGATGAAATTTGAATCCGAACCGGAGTAACTGGAATTGCCCTCGTACCCTTTCGTACCTAAGAAGGTACAGTCCTGATTTACTTTTCAACCTTATAGCATTGTAATAGGGACAAAATGTGGCACAATGGAAATTTACCTGATGATTGGTACGTATCGACTTACAAGTAAATTCGAGTGAAATTTGCTTCTATTTATATTTGAGGGAATATCGAGAATTTGTATTCAATCGCTCCGTTTACGTTGAAATATTCCTTACAGTTTATTCTGTGATAAATTGCAAAAATTTGGTTTTTCAGGAGATTTCGTCGACAGAAGCCAAATATATAGTTTGATCAATTCGATATGGGAATTGCTAAAGTAATAACATACCTAATTACATAGTAAATACATACCTAAACATCTTTAAAATTTGCCTCTGTAGATTTATTATGTGCATCAAAATATACTTTTTAAAAGGAAGCTTCTGCAGGAGTCCCGACCTTCGGAGATTTTAAATTGTGCATTTTGCTCAGGTAAAGAAGAAAAATGTACGAGTCTTTTAACCACCAAAATCACGCTTTTTAACTCAAATAGTCTCAAAAAGTTCGACCTCTACGAAAAAATCGGGGAACCTCTAATCAAAGCAGTGTGAAACTGTAGACAACAATCGAGTGACGTCATTCCGTCTGACGTCACCTGTTCGTAGTCAATAAATCAGCGTCTCCTTTAATCGGGCTGCCTTCGGGCAGGGCGTTGACTCGCCCTAAAAGCCTTGTCAAACCTTTCAGTACCAACAGTATCAAAATAGTTTTGAATGAGATGTTCCGAGTGACATATTTTAATTGGTTGTTTATTTTCTTGAAATAATTACCAATTGGTTGCATATGCACGACCATGATACTATGACTACGTCATGACTACACTTATACAAATCAATATCTCATAATTAAGAATTAGTTTGTGAAATTCAGGCGACATAATCGCAAGTACGATAAAGCCTTTTTTCTTGAATAAAAAATAAAAACAAAAAGGATTTGGAGAGTCTGGTAACTGCAATTAAATAACTTTCTGCTATCTGATCTTCGCAACCTGGAACGGTGGGGAATCAGATCATAGTTGATCTGATTCTGAATATGGTTACGTATCATAGACACTTTCTGACGTGTGCAGGTTTCCTCACAATGTTTTTTTTACTGCCAAGCTAATGTTATAAGCACCTAAGCATTGGGATTTGAAAACTTATGACCATTCGTTTGGACGGCACGTTCTTATCACCACCTACCATCTCTCAGTACCTACAACAAATCTGCCATATCACGATAAAAAACCTTCTATTATTGCACACATTTCCAAATTAATCCAATCAAACTTCAACTTTATTTATAGCATACCAAAGTGGAATTGGAAACCTAAAATAAGTGACGTCATCTCTTTCCGTGTCAAATTCCCAGCCAATAAATCATCGTCTCTCATCGACGCCTTTTAGGATATTCAATTGCACATTAAAAGCTTTACGAAAAACGCTTAGTCGCTTCACGAAATTAATTGAAAGTGAGCTATCACTCGCAATAATTAGGAGCTATTTTTATAAGTTGACGATTTTACCATTACGGTAGAACATATTTGACATTGTTCATTTCTGTAGGCCTTGTTAAACCTCGGTTAACCCCTCTCTGTCTCTTCCGTAGTGCGAGAGCTAGACACTGGCAAGTTTTAGCTTCAATACCTTCGAAAATTAATTAAAATTAACGGGATAATTTCTTACGTTATATAAACTACTTAGTTTTAGTTAAATCATTTTGTTATCAAATTTATTATTTTGATAGGATAATTTAAAAAACAAACTTGAAAAATGTCTTGAACAGATTCATCAAAAAATTTTACTATCGAGTAAATTATTTTATACCTTCTGATGAACAGCCCTCACTTCTATTGAGTAGTAGTGAGGGTACCGGAGGCCCATAGGGGGGGAAGGGGATAAAAGGTTAGCAGCGCACTTGTTGCAGTGTTCATGGGCGGCGGCAATTGCTTACCATCAGGTGATCCGCCTGCTCGTCTGCTACCTATCACATAAAAAAAGGACTTGTTTCCACTCTGAATGGCCAAACTAGAAGAAGTTGAAATGAGAAACTCCTCCTTTTTACAGTCGGTTAAAACATTCATCCAGCAAACTACCTACTCGTAAACTACTGAATTTTCTCATTACAATAAATATTCATTGAACAAGTTTTGGAAATAGCCCGGAGACGTGAAGTTGTAAATGTGCCAAAGTTGGGACCGACAAATGATAGGTTGAACTTCTCTGGGGTTATAATTTGATTTATTAAGGCTTTGTTTGTGTAAGTCCCTTGAGAAGTTCTAACAACAATATTAACGAATAGCTGCCTCATTAAAAGTACATTGGCTCTACGACAAAACTTTTGTCGACATTATTCTGTGATGGGAAGCAAGATTAAATATAAAAAGATATGTTTCTTAAAAAAACATGTTTGACAATATTTAAATAAATAAAACGACCCTAAAATCTATACTAAATTTTTTTATGTATCCGCAAGATTCTACGTATTTTCTAACTCACAATGCAAGAAGTGGTATAAGATTGATCTCTTATTGGCGATTTTAGTCTTGAACTCTAAACAAAAAAGTTCCTTTTTTAAATTAGCAAGAAGAGAATTATTCTAGATAGGTATATCAACAGGACTGGCCATAATTCTCTAATGCAAGCAATACCAAATAAATAAAAAAGAAAAACATAGGAACCGCGTTCCATTTTCAAATTACGCAACGCTTAAATAAGGAACGAACAGATGAATGAACATTACGATGAATGGCCGCCGCTACGATACGTAACGTGGCCGGGTTTCACCATCGCTTCCTTCGAGGAAACGTTCGGAAACGTGTAAAATATCGCCTGGTGGGAGGTTTCCGCAAATCTGATAGACTTCGATACAGCCGATTTACTTGTAACATTATATTAACCGCAATAACCGTAATAGTTTTAAATCACGAAGCTATTTGGCTTAATCGACTGTGCTGGCTTGAAGCAAAGCCATAGGTTAACAGCCAATGAGATGACATAAAAGACTTAGGTATTCAAAGAAAGTAGGTATGTAAAAGCACATTACGAATAGTTTATCTACTTACTTACATAGAATGTTTCGCCAGGCACTGTAAAAACCTTGGTGTGCCTAATTTCACGCAGCACTAAAAGCCGAGAAAAAAAATACCCGTGGTTTTCCTGTTTTTCATATTTTGTCCTTTCATATTAAAACTTGAAAAAGTTCGAATATTAGAATGTACCGAAAAGAAAAAAAAATGTTTACCCAGGCTCTTTTGTGTTTGCCAAGACTTGTATTCCTTGTTATAAGTTTTTACGAGTACCTAACTACTTGTAATAATTCTTTACGACGAAAGTTTATTTTCTCGTCAATTTATATTGTTGTTTCTAGGCCACGATATTTGATGTTTTCTTTCTTTTTTCATTTTCTCCAGCAATCCTATTTGAAATGTTCATTAGAAGTACAACCAAGCAAATACATCGATACTCAAATACAAAATACGAAATAATTAATTACATCACTAGCCAGATAATATTAATCGTAAAATTATGTAGCCATTAACAGTTTCACACCGTTATTCACTTATGCTAATTCAAATGTCATTTTAATTGCTTAACATACGGCTAATGGCCAAAATTATGCTAATTCATCAAAACATAAAGTTGATGACAACCTAATATATTTTCAGCCTTGATGCATTTCCGAAATAAATAACACTAGTTTAGTTAAGTAAACTACATATATTAAGGTAAGCGATAAAATAATTTGCATCTCATACTAAAACCAGTTTAATAGCGCTGTTCTGCGAATGGAGCGTTCATGGGCGGCGACACCTAATGCGCGTTCACCCTGTTTCTATTTTCACGTCTTTTTTATGTCATTGGACGCAGATGAGCAGGCGGATGACCAGATGGTAAACGACGGCCGCCGCCTATCGATATCCGCATCACCAGCGGAATTAAAAGTGCGCCTCCTCTTGAAGGGTACATACCAGAGAGCGCTGCTCCACGCTGGTCCTCTGTGAGGCTTTGGTTCAGTTGAGAGTTGCCCATTCATGTCGAAGCGTGGCTCTCCCACTGTAGGAAGTTAATACCACTTCCAAATGTCCTTGCACTAAATAGATTCGCAGACTGCATAATTTCCGTGGGAGCCGGACAGTCATTTAAAGTGATGCAACTGCATAAAATGTTAACGATCGTTTTGATCGATTTGCATTAGATTGTGCATCGAGAGATGTCGATAAATTTAATCGAGATCGTTAGTAGATTGCTTTTGTGCTACTGTTGTGGTCGCTAAGTGATTAAATCTCAAAATTGAATTTAATCATTTTAATGTTTCAATGCAACCTCACACTGTGCCTTATTTATATCTACTAGGTACTTTACGATCTTTATCAGATTTTATGTTATGAAATAGTTTCAATGTAAGAAGTGAGTTTTGTAATTTTTTAATTAAAAGAAAATTTTAATAACTTTCGATAATCAAAGAAGCGTATTTAAAAGTTGACATGGTTAAAGTGACACTACCGCCGTGTATATAAAACTAAGTGTAAATCTTTATCTAAAACAGAAGTTGCTGTATGTTACCCAATCGCGATGAACTTGGGTGCGCAGAAACCAATTTTAGCAGAAAATCTTCTTTTTTACATGTTCAAACCAAGTTCATCGCTATTCTATGGGAGCATGAACCGCCAGCTACACAAGCTCTAACTCTGTATGTTTCAAAATATATTTTTTTTATCATAAGTATAATATAGTTACCAAACTTGCGTAACTTAGCAACATCTACTAACACAAACTCGATCAGTTTAGAATCATAAATTAAAATGAAGACTCGTCTTCATTTCAATAAATGGCAGATTCTAGCCAAACTTGAATATATCTGGGCCAAGGCTTCGAAAACGAGTATTTTGTTTGCTTTAGATTCTTTGAAGGATTAGTCTAGATGTTTATTTAATTATGTTTTCAGAAACTTTTAGTTTCCTTTTATGTTCGAAGCATTTAAATTAGGCAATAACGTGAAGATGTTAGTTAATACTATATTATTATTATAGTTTGTTGTAAGTATTAAATTTGTGAACTCCTCATAGCCCACGGCTTAAACCTTACTGGTATTTTGCATGCTGTTAGAAAATAAGAAAAAAATATACCTACTGGTGATTATGAGAGTGCATAGTAACAGGTAGTAATAGGTACTCAAAAGTTTTTCCAAATGTGATTGGTGGCAGACAAGCAGAGGAATCACGTGATTATTAGCGGTGGCCGCCGTCTCATGGACCCAGTATAGCCACAAATGCGCTTTAAGCCGCTTCAATCTTTAAACTCGTCCTCCCCCAGGATGTACTTCTTATGTTTGCATGACTGTGTTAAATAACAAGCACCTACCTTTGTAGAACGACCTCTACTTTCTTATATGTATTGTGACAAGGTAGGTACATATTTTTGTAGTCGACTCGACCATGTACATGGTAGCAATAATGATGATGAAATATTTAAAAAATTCTTAAATAATAATATTTATCGATAGTCGATAAAATGCCTAGATAAGTATGTTACAACACTAGAAGAAACTCGCCAATCATTCAGGGCGTGCCTGACTTCCAGTATTTAAGTTACTTAATTACTGACCTATGATAGCTATTAATTGATCGCAGGAACTAATTTATTGATTGATATTGCAATAAAATCTCAAATATTGAGTAAGTAGAATTGCGATATTTTTGTTTAAGTTGTAATGCTCTAAAAATACTTTAAAAAAATGTAGCTATGTAGGTTTTTGTAAATCTAAATACCTTATTTTTATTTGATTTGTAAAAAATACCTATACATACACAGATACATCCTGTGTATTCTGTGAACATTAACATCCGTTTTACCAACCATTCTGAACAACATTTTGTTCTGGCTTTTGAATATTCGCATATTTTTTTATCTTTCCATACAAAAATATTCGATGAATTTCAAAAAAAAATTGAACAAATATTATTCAGAATGGTTGATAGAACACGAGGTTAAAGGGATGTAAAATGTTCACAGCCTGTATTAGTTTTGCCTTTCAATACATTATATAAAAAAATAAATATAATTATTATACTATTAGTAACTCATTCATCATCATCCTCGGCATGTATTCGCCCACTTCTGGACCTAAAGCACGCCACTAATATGGTTAAAGCATAGCTTCTTTGCCGGTATGTCACATTCATAAAATAGATGGACTGGTCATAATTTACTTGTCATAGCTACCTTTATGTACATAACGATATTATAAAACTGGCAATGAATTTTGCGCAAGTAGCTAATATTTCACTGTTACAAGTGGAATCCATTTCTAATATATAAATCTTGACTTCGCTCAAAACACATAGCTTGTATTTACTAACTTTTATTACCATGTGACAAAGTAAGTATTTACCAACTTCAACGCAAGGTAATATAAACCTTAATACGTAAATCTTAAGAGTTCTGTCTAAAGGTAAATCTTTCAGATCTCGTAAGTTTTACGACTGTACAATAGAAAGAATAAGAATGAGGCAACTTAAAACTAGTCGGTTGTATGTTATACATAATGTATGTAACATTCCACATAGCATCCTAATGCAGGACAAAAGCAGGCGTGTGAACTGAATGTTGGTAAATACTGTAGTAGATCGTCAGGTTACCACCTACCATTAACAGTCTTATTTTAACTATATTTTATGTCATAGGTGGCAGAAGAGCTGACAGATCACCTGATGGTTCGCGATTGCCACCACCCAAAGATACCCAGTGGAGTCACAAGTGTGCTGCCAACCTTTCAACTATATAATTTCTCATATTTCTGTGCTATTTTATAAGTCTGTGCTAGATATAAGTTATTTAGCATTTTTTTTTATTATAACCCCGAAATCCGCTAATAGGGCATCCGGTACCCCCTTAATCACTCCACGAAACACAGCGTAGGCGCTGCTTCACGCCAGTTTGCTGTAAGGCCATATCACTCCAGTCGTGCTGGCCCATTCTTACCGAAGTATGGCTCTGTCGCCATTAAAGTATCTACGCTATACTTGTGTCCACTTCTTAACTTCGCTATCATTTGCACTGTGTCCAATATTTAATTGAAAGCTATGTACACAAACGCTGATTCGGAAGTGATCACGCGAGGTAAGTCATGCAAGTAACCACTGCAAGCCAACAATTAGTTTTTGCGCAAACATTGCTCCTATTATACGGTGGTTATACCGAGTTCCGTTGGCGCGTGTCGAAATAGCCTCAAAATTGAAGATAATATGGATGCAAAAAGTAAAATGATACTTTAAGAGCTGTATAATGATGTAGATTAGATGGTGTGGAGTCAAGCGAGTGGTTTCTTTTCAATGAGTGTTTCTAAAGCACTTAACAATAATAATGTAAGATATCATTTTTCGTTTTAACCGCTAGTTATGCGAGGATTTAGCAATGTGTGTTCCGTTCAACATACTGTAGATAGACTGGATGTCATTAAGATTATTGTAGACATACAATATTTATTGCACAAAATAAAGCAAGGATATACAGAAATATATCAAGTTCTCGATATTTTCTGTGGATACACACCAGCTCACATTACAATGAGGCGGTCTCAATCAGAACTTAAGCCTAACCTATCTGATAAAGTAGGTATAAATAGTTTGTGGTATAACATACCTAAGTTTGTTTTTATGAAATGTGTTTACTAAACCATACTTTACAAAATAGGTATCCACTTTACTGTACTTTACCATACTTTTTATAGATGTTTGCAAATCACATACCTGGAACAAAAAAGATACATAAATTAAGTATAAGTTGATGTACGACTTTTTATTTTCTTCTTCAATCGGTGCGAATTTATAAAATGGTACTTAATAGTATGTAGTGAAATGTGAAAAATTGTCACACAGGTAAAACTCATCATCATCATCAGCCCGGCAGTACCCAGTGTTGAGTATAGGCCTCCTTTCTTTTCCGCCAAAGTTCCCGGTCCTGAGCTGCTCGGATCCAAGCAGGACCTCCTATTTTGGTGATATCATCGACTCATCGGGTAAAACTACTGAGAAGAAAACTGCTAAGAAACTTAACACAGAAACTAATAATATAGTTACGAGTATTATAATCTACGAGTATTATAGTCTATAGTTACTCTTTACAAGGTAGGTGTTCTTGTCTCTAATGGGTAATAATATAACCACCGTAAGAAGCTTTAATAATAACATTAGAATTTAGCATGAAATATAAACCATGCCGACGGCAAATAAAATCTACGTCAAATTAAACCAATGGTTTCCTGTTAAGTAACTTAATTGGGGAATATTTCAACGTACCACACTTATTAAAATTTATGGATGGCCTACTTTACAGTAATAATAAACCAGACCGTTTTGGAAATTGGATTCCTTTCATTATTTACTGTACCTGCATCTGGTCTTTGGAAATCATTTATTGAATAAGCCAACTTGATACGTCCTATTAAAAGTGACAGGGAATCGTTCAAATAAGTATTACTTAAGCATCGATTTATTAGGTGCGTTTATTTTTGATGAATTCGGGAAAAAATATATGTATTTAATCGACCAAATTCGCTGACAAAAGAGGGGGAAAAAACAATTCAAAAAGTCTGCTGAGGTAATAAATACTTGAATGGCTTCTAGGTGAATGATTTAAGGTCCGATTCGTTTAATCTTTCTAGAGCTTTGAACTCAATAGATACCTATTTGATTTTTTTATTGTTTCTAAATAACTTGTCATGGATATCTGTGCACGTTCCTAATCATCGCTCACTAAATAAAAAGGAGAATAGGTTATCTAGGAAATCTAATGAAAGTTACATACAACGCCATGCGTACGAAAAGTGCAATGAACTTCTCTTAGAGATCACATCTCAACGGATTGTGTATGCATTTTCTCACATACAAGTATGATGATACCTATCCTAGGCAAATTACATACGAAATAAATGAGAATACAATTTCATTATTATCTTTTGATCTTCAAATGCGATCCAGACGCGTGTTTGACTTGGATTTAGGGTTGCCACTGTTGCTAGGAGTTCAGACGAAACTGCAAGAATTTAGATTTTTTTTTTATGTGATAGGTAGCAGGCGAGCAGGCGGATCACCTAATGGTAAGCAATTGCCGCCGCCCATGGACACCTGCAACACCAGTGGAGTTACAAGTACGCTACCAACCTTTTATCCCCTTCCCGCCCGAGTGGGCCTCCGGTACCCTCACTCGCTCAGCGAAACACAGCACAGGGGCTGCTTCACGCCGGTTTTCTGTGAGGCAGTGGTATCACTCCGGTCGAGCCGGCCCATTCATGCCAAAGCGTGGCTCTCCCACAATTATATCCCTCAGTTAGATTTTTTTAGAAGCAGAATAATAAAATCCTAAAATCTTATAGTACCTAACACGGTGAATGTCACGTATACAACTTGCAAATAAGGCTGAAAGAATTTGTTCAAGTGAAAATTGGTCTTAATTTTGCCCAAATTGTCACTACCTACCTGGTATATCTATAGAAGGGAAAATATTTACGGCTTTATTAACCTTAAGTACCTAGAAACAAACGAGATGAAATGACAGTGCCTCAGAGAAAGCGTCTGCGGTGAGGGAAATTATTATACCACAATTTACATCATAGGAAAATAAATAACAAGAAAGGAACGCGACAAAACTTCTGTTAGCATATTAACTCTTTTTGTAAACAATGTAACTGCGAAATTGTATTGCAATTTCACGGATGTTAACATTCTTTACAATATGTCCAATTTGGTTGAGCAATTTCTTTTTTGGTGATTCGCATTTTCGACCATTCTGATTTTTATCTAAATCTACAATACATAACTCATTGTTTCAAGAGTAGATTGGGACGGTTAATGAAAACAGACGTTTAAATATAAATAGGATATAATAAGCTAGTTATTATCTAGACCTCGTAAGTGATGATCATAGCACATAAAGATAACTATTATGGACGCCGGCGGTAGCACAATAAGTTATGTGAATTGCTATGTTGGTATTAAATTGAGTTAGAATAAACGAAAATTGTAATAGGTTTAAAATGATCTAACTATACCATTTATATAGAGGTTAATCACATAGATAATCAACGTCAAGAATTATAGGTAATCCAAAAAGGCGAAACATTTCCATTCCCAGCGCCATCTATTGGTACTGGTTTAAGTTAAGGCCCAAAACAAAGTAGACAGGTCACCTAGTCTTCTATACCATTTATAAAGAGATAACTTCTATAGACAACGACAAGGCTTATAGGTAAACCGAAAACACGAAACGCTTGCGCGATGTAATTAGACACAGCGCCATCTATTGGTTCATTTCTGAATTACGGTCCCGAAGCGAAGTAAGGGCGGGCCACTAGTTGTAAACAAACTAATTAATCATTAACGTTAAATGAGTTAAATAATAGAGGGGCTCTTAATCCTATGAGAGAGGCTAGTATACTGGCTAAGTTAAATAGATAGCTAGGGAATTAAGACATTGGGTAGGAAATTAGGTCTTACGTGTGGGCTAAGTTAGGCAATTTACGCCTAAGATTAGTGAGAAAGACAGACAAGAACTGACGACACAGTTTTGTGTACTTGTCCTCTTCCATTAACTGAAATTGATATCTCCCAGACTTAGAAACTAGTTGTGACAACGAAATGGGGATATGAAAAGGTACGGTTCCGAATTTTCTATAATATAATTACAGTTTTCCAGCAAAGGATACTAAGAGAAAGTAAAGAAATACGGACAGGGTAATTCTCCAGGCCCGTACTACGGATGGGTGCCAAGCGCTATAAACGTTTGTAAACTAACCAACACTGCTACTTATTATTTACTTCGTTTTATTCACACTTCGTTTGATGACTTCAGTTGAAATCATTATTGCACCAATAGATGGCGCTGTTTTAGTTTAGTTTTTGGTTCACCTAAAAGACTTTTAGTTATCTACAGAATTTACCTTTTTATAAACAGTAGAGATTGAATATGACTAGGTTAAGTTTTTTTTTATGTGATAGGTAGCAGACGAGCAGGCGGATCACCTGATGGTAAGTAATTGCCGCCGCCCATGGACAATTGCAACACCAGTGGAGTTACAAGTGCGCTGCCAACCTTTTATCCCCTTCCCCCCCGGGTGGGCCTCCGGTACCCTCACTCACTCGGCAAAACACAGCACAGGGGCTGCTTCACGGCGGTTTTCTGTGACAAAGGTTGACAATAAGTTGCCTTGTTTTTATTGTGCCCTACATAAAAGTTTTCATTCATTCGTACCAAGGTATGCTCTGTGCTCTACATAAAACCCCAAAAACCATGCAGGAATAAATCCAAAAGCCAATTTGGGCCCGAACAAACGGTTGGAGGCAAACGAGCCTAAATTTATCGGAAGATTAATCAGTGGGATCCATTTGTTTTGCCGGAGAACCAATCAATTAGACTCGCCTTCGTACACTAACGCCCTATTTCCGAATTTGGCCAGATTGAAACCTTTAACTGATTAGTATTCCGATCACTATTGAGTAACAATTAATTTGGCATGGATTTAAATAGTAAGGAACGCTTGTTACTGCGAGTGATTCAAGACAGTAGTCAGTAACATAGTATTATATAGTGTATCTGTGAACATTTACATCCCGTTAATCACGTGTTCTACCAAGTCAAAGAACAAAAGTTGTTCAGTCGAGCTAACATGCGCGGCACAAGTTGCTTCTCACTCACCTGACTGAGTGATGAGCGGGATAGAAGGATGCGCTCTCGCAAACGAATGTCGTCAAAATGTTGTAGCAGTGCGCATGTTAGGCCTACTGAACAACTTTTGTTCTATTACTTGGAAATTCGCATTAATAAAAATTACTTTACATACAAAGTCGGTCAAGTGTCTTGTTCATTTTGAATGGCGAATCGAAAAATGTTTTGGACGGATTTCAAAAGTAGTAGAACAAATCCTATTCAGAATGGTAGGTAGAAGACGTGGTTAAATGAATGTCAATATTTACAAATACACTCTTAACCAGTATAGATGAAGATAGAACGTTCTAAGCGCTGATCTGGTGGCCTTGTAAACGAAAACTAAAGGTGCTTAAACAGTTGTACATAAGTGAGTGAGAGGCCAGGCTCCATCTACGGGGACCCGTTTAACGTAATTGTTTGAGCTGTTTGTGATGTTGTCTTTGCAACCAAATGACCACCTTATTTGGATTGGTGATCACAAACCAGAGCTACCAATATTCGAAAAATTTGAAACATTTCTTTAGCTTGATTCGGGAATAATATATTTGACGTTGTTAACGCGGTGACAGCCCTAGCACCTATGCACTAGGTTGTATTTTTCAATTTGGGGCGGGTCAACGCAGCGACCCTTCTACTAATTTGTACCTCATTATAAGGAAAATCTGAGATGTATGGCATAACATAAAGGACGACATCCAACAGTGGGCTCATATAGGCTTTTCTAGAGTGTAAAGCAGATGAACTGATGGTTCACGTAATGGTAAGCTATTGCCAACACTCATGGACACTCTCAACACCAATATGGAGTCAGAAGTGCGTTGCCAAATTTAAACTCCTCTTTCCCGCGATTGGTCCACCGGTATCTTCACTTACCTACTTGGTGAAACACAGAGCAAGACTTGATTCACGGCGGTTTTTATGACGCTGTTAATTTATTAATTGTAATGATACACTAGATCGTCAGTCCATTTTGTGGGAAGGCCTGCCACGGCTGCGGCCTCCTGCACGCGGCCTTCACTTAAGGACCTTTCCACCCCCACCGTCTGTTCTCCTCGCAAGGATCGATCTGTGTGGAGAACTTTGGGAGAGGCCTATGTTCAGCAGTGGATGACTATTGGCTGAAATGATGATGATGAGGATGAATGATATACAAGAATGATAATGATAAATATTGTATTTAGTCCATTATAACATACTAAAAACTCGCGAAATCTAGTTTTGTAGAGCATTTTTTGACCTTCACTCGGTTAGTGTGAGATGATAAACACAATATACCAATTTTTACCACGACCTCAGCAGCCATTGTTTTGCTTGTGCCTCTTTCTAGATGTTGTATAACTTCGGCACACTTTGCCAGAAATTAGTATGATGCGTGCTTGTAGATAATAAGCTTGACCTTCCAGATAACATTGTTTGATCTATACGATATTGTAAAAAAAATCGTGAATGGCAATTAAGAAGCAAATATTTTTAATCTTGGATTTTAATAGACATCTAAATTGAGACTATGTAGGTCATAATATTATTATATTTTATAAGGTCCTCCGATGTCCCCTTTAGACTGCTAACTAACTACAACTACTGCTCCTAAATAGCTTAGTTATTCACTACATACCCTACTAGGTATTACCTAAATAATAATTTTCAAGATTACAACATAGTAAATATCACAACATAATTTGCGCGACTGCTGGCAGGCTGAATACCGTGTCTATGATACCTTTTATAGCACCTTTGTATCCATTGTGAATTATGCAAATAAATAATGCTTCTGTGTCTGTTTGTACTATGCACCTCCTCATTATGGAATCTACTAATGGCAATAGTATTTTGGGTAACGGTCAAATAGAAACAAGTCTACGAAACTTGCCAAAAACCTGCAATGCATCTTTCTTCTGGTGTATTCTACTTATAGGTAGTAGTAATCACCTACCACGAAGTGACCTTGTTTGTTCAATAGCTTCAAGGGATGAAAATGATGGAATAGGGCCCACAAAATAAGATATGTAAAGTTAACATTATGTACACTATAATAAATTTTCACACAACATCTCATACATTGACCTGTCTCCGTACTTTACCTTTAGCACTTATATAACAGATGATCATAAATATAATACTAAAGCATATGTATAACAGCCAGACTCTGAACAAATACAAGTGTTTATCACACGAATATTTGTCCAGGGTGGAGATCGAACCCTCGAACTTTGGCGTATGAGGCAAGGGCACTACCAAATGCGCCATCCGGCCAGTCATTAAACCAAGTCTTAAGCATTTTATTGTTCACAAATATGAAGTGTTTTTAACAAGTGCGAAAATGAACTATAATGTGTTGATCTACATCACAATTAGCTTACATTCATGAAAGGTAACAATGTAAAGATCAAGGTTTTATAAATCACGATTAGTATTAAATCAATTTCTGATCGATTCTGGGCGACGGCCATTAATCTAAATAGTTCCGTTCAATTGTTTCTTTTTTTGTATGATTCATTTACATTTAGTTCTAATAGATTTTGTTTAATTTTTAGTTTCAGTTGTAAAAAAAATAGTTATACTTATTACCTCTTATTTTAGAAGTTAGGGGGGATACACATTTTGAAATGGTCTCTTGGGCAAACTATACACTTTAGATAAAAATTAAAACCTGCCCATAATACCTTACACATTTTAGTATTCTCTACAAGTGCGATTGTTTGTACGTACAAACCTATTCGGTCCTATACAGTTGTCGACGTCGACAACCGTATAGGACTGGATATCAAAAACACAACACATATATGACTTGATATGTCACAAAAAACGAGTGGACTAATTTGTCAAACTTCAACTCATTCTGCTTACTCTCAGTTTTGACACCTATAATAGCTGAACAGTTTGGCTTACGCTCAGCTTTACTTGGATTCTCTACCGTAGACGTAAGGCAAACATGTGTCTTTGTGGATGGCATTACCACGTTTCCCCCACATTTATCACTAGAATATATTAAAATTGATACAACATAACATAACACAAGCTAAGGTACGGAAAACCTTTTACTATGGAAACCAGGTACCACAAACATTCAAAACCAACAAAATATCTATAACATCAATTAATATTTCTGTTTACAAAATGTTTTGCTCTTGACCCATTTATTATCATGATGATTATTATTAAGAAAGCAGACTACCCACTCTTTGCATCGCTTTGTTTTATATCATAAATCACAATTTACAATTAACAGGATCTGATGATCAGGCCTTCAAAACAAATGTTAATCAATAAACTTGTGATTGACAATGCAATTTTGGATATCACGACCAAACCCACTCACTTTAGTAGAGCATAATGTTAATTGGTTCTGATGAAGGGTCTTTCAAAACAAAGAGTTCTTAAACCTTTTATTGGAGCCATTATTTTGATGCAATGCCATTTTAAAGTAATGAATGAAGTACCTCTTAAAATATTTATAATAGGTGTATGTATTTCTCAATACAGACAGAGACCGTACTTATACAGTGTTTTTTTGCTTTATAATGCTGACATGGTTGGTGATGTTCCATACTAAATTGAATTCTTTTTAGCGATAATGTATGGAATATGAAATGGCTTTTCTCGCATACATTGTTCATCCAACTTTCTAAAAGAATTAATTGAAAACTTGATTTATTTATCTATTAAAAGAGCTTTAGCATAAAAATGATGAGGGGCAACATAGTTTTATATAGATATTATATATAGTAAACGTATACTTAATCCACACATCATATTCCTCGTCCCAAGCTAAGGTACGGTAAACCTTGTACTATGGAAACCAGAAACAACGAAGGAACTACAAACACCCAGACCAACACAAATATCTGTTTCATCAACAAACATTGTGTTGGTGCGGGAATCGAAACCCGCGACCCTTGCGAACAATTCATATTTTGACCTCATTCTGCTTTAAAAAGTAGCTTGTACACTGGTGTTTTGAGTATCAGAAAACAGAGGAGAAATTTATTTTATAAGAAGTATGTCCATGGCCGGCGTAACACTAACTTTTGGACCCCCTTTCCCCCGGATTAGGCCTCACTCACTGGGCCAAATAAATCAAAGATTTATCCTAAGGTTTTTTTAATGAGGATGCACTTATAAACCGCTACCTATGAAAATGAAAATGAAAATGAAAAATGCCTTATTGCTTTCCGAGTTACATACTTAGACTAGCAAAGAATTAAGTACTTACATATAACAAGCGATTAGACAGCCTTATTGTTTATTTGTGTTGTTTCACATTTATGTATTATATTTCTGTGCAATAAAGAACATCTATCTATCTATATGTCTTCGTTTGGCACTAAGGTTGCACAGCAAAAGTTAGTTCCGTAAGTCAATTTGGTATTCGAGACGGAGACACAACTTCGTTACCTATTTCGGGTGCTGTCACATTTTATTCAGAGCGGCAAAATTTCCTGGTGTGTGAATCAAAAAAATTGTTATGCATAAAATACTGGTTGATAGGTGGCAGACGAGACACCTTCTTCTCTTCCCTGCTTATTCACTTCAATATTTATCTTTTAAACTATTTATAAGAATTAAATTCTATAGACGATAACAAAGCTTATACCTAGTTGAAAACAAAAAAGCGTAACACTAGCGGGAACTAATCCACACCCAGCACAATCTATTGGTGCAACTGAAATTAATAAACTTCCAAGAGTCCCCGCAGACTACAGACTTACTATCGGCCGATAGTTTAGTCGGGTTGGCCGGTTCGTACGTATCAAACTTTTTATCGGCCGATACTGAATCACTGTAATGTGCGCATCTACATACATATCCATACTGATTAAGGGGCTACACGAATGAAACAGCGCCGCCAACCTATTTACACTGGTTGTGGCGAAAATATGATATTTTTGAAGAAAATAAAACATTACATACTTAGATCCAAGTAAATTGGATTTTTTAAGATGCAATACAATATTTCTAACACGCGACAAGTAACAATAAAGTTAATTATTGCTAAAAACGGCCACTTTTAGCAATAATAAAATTTACATTATGGTTACTTGTCGCGTGTTTTATAAATTGTATTGTATCTTGAAAAATTCAATTTACTTTTATCTAAGTCTGTAATGTTTTGCTTTCTTAAAAAATATCGTATTTTCGCCACAATCAGTGTAAATAGGTTGGCGGCGCTAGTTTCATTCGTATAGCCCCTAAACGAAGGTAAACAAAAAGGTAGGTCTAAGATAAGATCACAATTCACATTACATTTGAGCAAAAGTCATATTGTTCAATTTAGCATAATTCTCCAATTTATTCAAAACTTCAATCATTTCAATAAACCTCGGGGCGGAGTTCAAAACTCTGCCACTTACTTAAAATGCTGCTTCAGTTTAAGCTCTGCAGTCAGAGTTCCGCGCAATATCCGCCCACATGTGGGCTGTCTTGGCGCAGCGCCGGAAAACAACTTTAGCACCTATTTCCTATTTTGTTTATACAGGTTGTAGATACATGTACTTATTTTACAAGTATAGTTATGTGATAGTTTTTTACGTGATATTTGGCAGACAAGCGATTTCCGCTGCCCATAACATCACATGGGGTCCTAAGTGCGCTACTAACCTTTTACCCCTTTCTCCCTAATTGGGCCTCCGGGACCCTCACTCACCTGACGGAGCACAGCGCAGCGGCCCATTTAGGGGAAAACAGGGGTGTTGACAATGTAATCGCTAACCATGATCTGCTCATCTAGCTATCACATAAAAAAACTAAGCTACAGAGGGCTTTAAGCAACGAGAAATAGCAATGCATAGAAAACACGCTGTATAAAACCACCCTGTATAGAAGACACTCTGTATAGAAAACACCCTGTATAAATACACCCTGTATAGAAAACACCCTGTATAAAATAGTCAATTTGAATAGTTTTGCTATTTAAATTCGAGAGTACTCCAGCGATGCTTTTAGCCGGCCGCTCTTGAAGCGAGTATGGTAATCAACAGAACAAAGACTGCAATTAGATACCTTATCTCAGTCTTAGCTTTTTGCGTGACAATTTCACTTTGTAAACTGTGCAAATGAGGAGCATTTACGCAACTTTGACTCTGCATAATGAAGGAGGTTAAGAGATATTGTAGGTGAATATACTTTAGCATTGCAATACGAATGTGATCCGTTTGTAGCCTGATCTTCTTATAAATTGTGTAATATAGAATATTGCAAACGCAACCTGTACTGAAATGTTGAGTGCCTTGAGCAGCCAAATGTGGTGTTGTCCTTTTTTGAGGTTCCATAGCCAAATGAAAAAAAAATGGAACCCTTCTCTCTGTCAGTAGGTACAATACACAGCCACTACAAGAACTATAACTTTTGAAACTTGGTGAGTAGATATTATGTGAACCGCTTGATATTTTTATAAAAAAAAAATTAATTAAACCAAATGTTGAATTTTACTCCAGAATAAAAACAAAAGTTTGAATTATTATGTGTTTAATCTGTGTGTTCTAATCTGGCCTTTGTAGATAAATCCTCGTCAGTGCGAAAATAAAACGATCTCAGAATAACCCAACATCACAGAGATAATCGCTTTATCGGCAAAAAAAGGTTTCAAATGAAGTACTAAATTCGAGGAATTGCTGGTAAAGTAAAAGTAGATTGTTTTTTGGCTTTCTACTCCAATTATTTTATCCAGTTTTTATATTTACTACACCCAACTAATTAGGGAGAAAGGGAGATAAAGACTGGCAGCGCACTTGTAACTCTACTGGTGTTGCAGGTGTCTATCGGCAGCGGCAATCGCTTACCATCAGGTGATCCGTCTGCTCGTCTGCCACCTATCTCATGATCCTCGTCACATAAAAAAATATTTTGTCCAACAATAAGTATATACAAATGCTTTGACGTACCTATATCTTTAATCCTAATTTAGGTTCGTCTAGATACTACCTATAGTTATATTTAAAAAGGAAACATATCTATAACAAATATATATTGGGTTATATCCTAATTTAGCTTGTCTAGCTAGTATACCTACTTTAGTTCAAAAATAAATCTAAACTATAACAACCTAGGTATGTAAACTCCTTCGATCTACTTACTCCCTTTGAGTTGCGACGTATTTTTAATCTCACAGCTAGATTATCTTGCCTGCTGCTTTAATTGGCTCCTAAATGAGACTGTAAGGCCTCGACGTAATATCCTGCCAATATCGATGCATGGTAAGGATTACCGTGATTGCGTCTCATACTGCGAGCGAGGATGTGAGAGTGCGCTTCATATACTACACTACAGGTTGTATGTAGGCATTTACATCCCTTTAACCACATGTTCTATCAACCATTTGAACAACATCTGGTCTATGACTTTCGGAAATTTGTATAAAAATAAACTCAACTTTTCATAAAAATTAACAGGCGATTTGATATGGATATAGAATTTGTATTCTTAAACTATAAATATTGTTTTTGAATCAGTACCTACAGCGACATCTACTAGTTAAACTTAGAACTTAGCTGCTAAAAATGTAAATAGGCCCCTGAATCTGAAGTCGACTGAAGCCAAAACTGGAGCTCTTGACATCTTAAGATAATTTTCTCCGGAGTTCAGGAAATTGGTTCCGATTAATTTCCATATTTTGGAGATCCAATTCGATAGCTGTTGGCATGTTTGTGTATATGTCACCGCAAAATTGTAGAACCGCAAATTTCTAAAATTGTATTGGTTTAGTCAGATCAGGCATGGCAAAATCCCTGCGACCTAGGGTCCCATGAAGCCCCAGCCATACCTAACTGTATTCACCAGTATTTCGAAATATATTTCACTAAGCTAGTACAATTATTTTTTTAATAATGGGTGGCAGACTAGCAGACAGATTACCTGATGATTAGCGATTGTCCGCCGCTTATGAACATCAGAAACAACATAAATGGAGTCACAAGAGGCGCTGCCAACATTCTCCGGTACTCTCACTCTCTCATCGAAATTCAGCGTAATCACAGTTTTACAGTTCTCTGTGAGTCCGCGTATCTCTCCGGACGAGACTGGTTACGTCGAAATTCTCCTAACAAAGCCATCCGTTTTATAAAGCAACTGATTTTATCCTTTATCTGCGACATAAAATAGAATTGGACAATTTCGGGTGCTCATCATGGCTAATGATGTCGAATTGGGACTTCAAATCTAAATGGAATCCAGATTTGCCATCTGTTTGTGAATTTGACTAAATCTCTATTGATCTCGTTTGCATAATATCGTGGAGAAAGGAAGTCTCCTAAAATAAATGTTATGCCTTGAAACGAAATATAAACATAATAGGTACCATAGGATAAGTTAGCTAGAACCCTAATAAGTACCTACCCTTCAGAAAAAATAGCTCCTATGTAACCCAGCCACTTTATATAGGTAAGTTATGTACCAATTTAATTTTTAATTATGTTCAATTTAGGTATAAGACATACTCGTGGGATTTGAGACTGAAATGTAGCATAGCGGCGATCACAATAGATCAAACTGGTCGCAGTGATACTGGTCTGAATAGGACCTGCATAGCTGCCCGCTTAAAATAAAATAAAACTGTTAAGATATTATGGAACTAAGAACGTGCATCGGGTAGATATCGAAGAACGACGTTTGTATGAATCTAGCAAAGCTAATATCACGATATTTATTTTGTTTTATTAAAATAACATACGTATTTTTCAGTTATATCTACTCTTCTGAGCTGTACGCGAAAACAAATTTGTATTCCACTATTTTCTTAAACGAGGGCATTTATTCCAACACGTTTTACGTTTTTTATTTCTTTGGCAAAAAAGAAAAAATAACAAAAGATAAATCATACCCCAAACCTAAAAATACATTCTAAGGACTCTTCCATCGCTTTTTCAATTGTATTCCCGATTTCCTAAAAAGATTACAAAATAATAAAACTTTCTCAAATTAATAACAGTGCCATCACAAGCAGAGCTTCCTTACAAAGTATGGAAAACAAAATTAAAAAACGTAGAATTTCATTAAAAGAAATGCCATTTGTGCTGAAAAAGGTCCACAGAAACATTTTCAGTCTAAGCTCAGACTTGTATAGAAAGTCCTTTGAATAATTTTAACTTTTATTTTTTGCCTCTGAAGCAAAGAGGTGTCAAGAACATTGTAGCTTTTATAAATGGTTGTATTTATTTTTCTTTCTTTCGTCATGATACGTTATTTGTCATTGGAAGAGATTAAAAAGGTGAATATAAAAGGAGTTTTGAAATATTATGAATAAGCTCTAATCTAATGAATGTCATTGAATATAACCTCACTAGTTAAGTACACACACTGAAATTAAATGAAAATAGTTTAATTTAGGTCTTAACGTTTAACCAGCTTATGTACCTTATAGGACCACACATTTGGAACTTTATGCAGTTATAATAAGGTTGAAAACCAATAAAAATAAAGATGTGTAGTTGCCTAGTTTTAAGGGTTAAAGAATATTATTATGAGAGTCGAAATATTTACCGCTGGATTGGAATGTGATCTTCTGCCGAGAGGTAATATCCCAGTGCAGGTTTCATAACAATGTTTTTTTTTATATATTAGAGGCGACAAACGAGCAAGCGGATCAACTTGCTGGTAAGTAATTACCGTCGCCCTTGAACATATGCGAGATCAGAGAGGTCGCTGATGCGTTGCCGGCCTTTTAAGAAGGAGTACGCTCTTGTGAGATAGAGGAGCCGAGTTAATGGTAGAAATTCTTTAAAAATCAAGGAGTGCATGCTTGGGTCCAAACTTGGTGTAAGGGAGGCACGTTCTTATCCACTGAGCTATAAACCGCTACAGCCACAAACAAACAAACAAGATGTTGTCTGTTTAGGTTCGTACAATTAAAGGTTCTTTTCATAATGGTGAATTATAAAACAATGTTTCTAATGACTTGTTAAGATAAAAATAATTTATGCAAATCTAAATATCTCAACAACATGTAACAAAAGGTTGTTAACATAAAATTTTAGCCTTTGATTGATTAGATTAGAATGTCCAAGGTTATCAATTATGGTTTAAATTGTTTAATCTGACATGCCTAAGTATTTGTTATACGTGTTACGACATAAACATTGACGTGCGGTTAAACTCAAAATAAAACTACAAACTCAACGGAAATATCTGGCTTAAGATGTTATTTAACCAATTATATTACAGTCTCTCAATTAATAAATAATATGGCAATGTTTAATATTACCAAACCAAGTTCAGTCAAAGATGCGCTTTGCTAGATACCGCAACTAATCTATTGATAAAAAGTATAGACATTTTATATTCCTTAATCTATTACACAAATAAAAATTAACTGCTGTTCACGGCTGAACCGATTTGGCTAATTTTAGTTCTTAAATATTCGTGGTAACCCAGGGAAGGTTTCAAAGAAGACAAAAAACGATATGGACTTCTCCGGGTCAGCTAGTAGGTAATAAAAATGGCTTTAGTATATTTTGATACTAAAAAGTTCTGAAGATGTATTCTTTTATTAGCCAACTGGACTGACCTGGATCCAAATGCCAAGTATTTGCAATCAAATATCAATGATCATATCTATCTACCTTTACCGCTATTCTATCTAGCGTATGACGCTATCTATCGATAAATCAGACGGTTTCCCTGCGCACGCTCATACCAACGCATCATGACCCAACAACCCGGTGAGACGTTGATTTGTGAAGGTACTGTACCTTAAGCCTCTAGCGAACGTTACTTAGGCCACCGTGGACGACGTATGTCCAAGCAGATTTACTGCTTCTTTGTTACCTACTTTTCTTTACTGTATGAATGGCTTACTAAAGGTAAAAGTACTATCGCTGTCAGATAATTATATTGAAGCAAAAGTTGTAGTGTTTGGAAGTAATTGACATTTTAAAATAGCTTTGTAGGTTTAGCAAGATTTTTTCCGCTCACGTACGAATTTTTCATACAAAAAAACGTTACGCATATGCCACGATTTCTGTTTTCGGTTTACCTACGAGTAATAAGCCTTGTCATTGTCTGTAGGACTTACGTCTTTTCTCAAGTCCGTATTTCCGATACACCGTTTTAGGCATGAATGGCGTGTTGGTTTGACCGGAGCGATACCACGGCCCCACAAAAAACTGGTGTGAAGCAACTGAGCTGTGTTTCGCCGAGTGAGTAGGGGTACTGACTGGCGGCCTCATTAGGGGAGAGAAAAGGGTTGTAACTCTTCTGGAGTTGTGGGTGCTCATAGCCAGCGGCAGCTTAACATCGGGTTATCCGTCTACTCGCCTGCCGCCTATCACATAATGACACGACAAATTAGTGCTCTCGTTCACGCACCGCCTAAACAATTCAGACAAATTACTTGCCTACTTATCTACTTTGCGCAAAGTCTACCACTATTCCAGCTTCCATACAAGTCTGTGACATTTCTTAATGATCATTTCCGAAGTACAAAGTGGCTCAATATTGAAAGTCGGTAATTACTTACTAATTGCTGGTCTTGAGTGACAGTTAACAAACTTAATGGATCAAGCTACTTGACTAAAGGGCTTTAGCCGCTCAGGAGATCGATCTTTCAAAATGTTCTGTTTACTAATTATATGCGAAGCCGGAACTGTCAACCTAAAACTCAGGACAATTTTAGTACATACACAAAATATTAAGACGCATCAAATTTTATAGAGTCAAAATCTATTTAGTGACTAAATCTTTCGCAAAGAGATTCCGATCATAGCCCTCTCCATTGCCCTCTGAGTGACTTTGAGCCTTCTTAAGCGGCCCATTGTAAGCGGCCACGTTCGGCAGGAGTCCCTTGGTGGCATAGGACCGATCTGTGTGGAGAACTTTGGGGGAGGCCTATGTCCAGCAGTGGACGTCTATTGGCTTTTATTAGAAGACTTAATTTTACCAAGTCCGAGATGTATTTTTTTTACAAAATTACATTATACTACAAGTAGATTCATCTTTTACTTATGAACAAAAAATGTAGAGTCACCCATCTTAATTGTAATATAACAATCAGAAACCAAATTACCTTAACTACGTAATGTTTACCAATGAGATGCAAAGTAACAAGAGAAAACAGATGTCCCAAATGATGAACTAAAACAATAGTCATAAACTCAAAATCTATGAATTGCATTTTTACCCATCTTCAATCTTACCATGTCGCAACAATGTTAGATATCAGTTTTGCGACAAAGATGCTAATTACAAATGCAGATTTAATACTGGATAGTGTGAACAATGTATCTGCGAAGGCCCGTCATGGGAACAGATGGGTATCTTAATAGGCCTGTTCCCACACTAGGCCTATTGTAGAGACAAGCCGGAAAGGTGCAAACGATAGGCCGACAAAGAATGCTGCAACCTTCAGGTTTATGAATCGAGCACGATGAAAAAGATTAATTGCAATTTAATAATGTGGTTTAAGTCTTCCGGGCAAGGTTTCGAAATTCCAAAGTTATGTCTACCGGGATTGTGTGTTTGGGAAATCGCGACTTGGGATTGTGAAATCTAAACACCCGGGGCGGCAATTTTCCATCGTGCATTCAAACGCTTACATTCTAACATATGCATCAAATAGAATACTTAGAATTGTACACAAACTAATCTGTCACGCATTTACAGGACATACGAGTATTTAGAATTCTTGTGTGGTGTTTTTGATAAGATTTTTAATCTATTTTGTTTATAGTACCTACTTTACAGAAACGACAGCATAAATTTCGTCAAGATGAATTAGTAGTGCCACTATATATTTTCTGGTAGAGAATTCTGTATGGCATGAAACCGGCTATGTATCTTTCTAGTGTATCTAATAAACCTAATAAAATGCGAGTCTTTGCAAAAAAATCTATGGAAAACGTTTTACAAGCAAATTTTGTGTGTAACCTAATAGGTAACAAAACGCTTTTCATTTCCAACCTATTAAGGGTGACTGTAGCTTTACCTTCCGTTCCATACGCGACTTCAAATGCCAACATCAGAATTGGGCTTACAACGAAACTGAATTCATGACCGAATGTTTACCCTTGTCCCTTTCACACACACTGTGGCATCTTTGTTTGGATGCGACAGATATATTCTTGTTTCGCTATGGGCAATTTTCGTCGTGGATTCTCAACTCATTCGCAAAGTTGGCTGGAACAAAAACAAATAAATTTTCCAAGCAAACATAATTCCTAAGATCGCTTCCGTTGCTTACTTATAAATAAATTTGCCTAATTTAAATGGAAAAAGTTGCGAAGAGCTATTGACTTCGCTTTTGTAGGGGGAACTCTGGCTGATATTAGATGGGGGATACAATCTGAGTTTATATAATGACTACTCAGGTGAATAAAGAATAATGTCTATCTTCTTCTTCGTGAAGTGCTACTTCATTACTGAAGATTTTACCATTATCTTTTAAATCGTGGCTTATCCATGGCAAGCCTAAAAAGTATGTTCGTCGGATTTGATGCCAGTCGAAGTCCATGTTCCTGAGCCATGATATTTTTCGCCTTCCAATTTTGCGTTTTACAGCAATCTTTCCCATCATGATAGTCTGGAGAAGGTGGTTTTGTGGGTTTCTTAAGATGTAATCAAAATGTAAGATTTTTCTTATTTTAATGGTCCATTAAGGCTTAACTTTCTTGCCCAGGTGTTTCAGAACCTCAACGTTGGTGATACTGTCCGTCTAACTTATAATATACGTAACTTATACGTACCTACTTAACTATAATATCTATGGAAACACATAATATGTAACAATTGCAAAAATATTTTATTCTATTAGGTCATGAGTTAATTTAAACATCGCGAGAAACTACGGTAAGTACCTTCGTTAACTCCGATACTTATGAAACAAGTACTAGAGATACTTATTTTGGGATCAGGCCGACATATATGTGGCGTTGGATTTGACGGAAAATGACACCCAGCGCCATCTGTTGATAAATAGTGGACCTAATCTCCCGAAAGGAGGTGAAGGCAGGCCGCTATTAAATAAATAAGTAAGCTGTCCCTTTCTAAAGGCGTGATTAGGCAAGATACCAAAGAATCTGTCGTGACAAGTGACAAGATCACTTCCCTTCAATTGCTATTGACAAATGGTAAACATCGATTATTATTTTATTCATGACCAAATAGAGTTTGAATTGCATAAACCTTTAATAAGATTATTCGTGTCTCAACAGACACATTCACTGTTAATACATTATGTGCAATAGGATGTTTGCAAATGACCCCGGGAAACGAACACAGGACCTCACGATCTGGTACCAGGGCCTCTAAAGTGTTTGCATAAATTAATGGATTACGTTAATAACTACATTCGTATAAATTAACAAGCTTAATGTTTGTCTGGGATGAAAATCGAACCTACGACCCCAGCTGCTTGAGCCAATAGGCATAACAAATCCGTTTAAATTTATGGACAAAATTGAACTTATGTGTGAGTGCATTGTGTGTGGGTATAATTAGTATGGTTGGGTGAATTTTCTTAAGTACAATTATTTATGCTTTATTATGTACCTGTTAAAGTTCAATATACTGTAGCTAAGTTTAAAAACTGATAATTTGAAGACAGACAACCGCTGGATTCCTAAAACAAACCAATCTTAACTCTAGCTACGTTTTTCTTTTAAGTGTGTGTTTTGCTATCTCTAAACTTCATACCCAACAATTTACTTCGCAGCTGAGCAAACGATGATGAAGAATACCAACATTACACAAAAATAATCTCACAAAATCTAAATCTCAAACACGCCCATTCAAACAAAACTAAGCAATAAAGCCAGTAGACTAAGTCCATAATCACAATTAACGCCCATTAAAAGTTACATCGCTTAGAAGTTTTGCAACTTGGACAATTAAGTCAAGATTATGACCCAAAATATTTTCACACATCGAAGTGACTCAATTGACATTGCCCGTCCAACCTTTGACTTAATTGGTTCATTTATCGTAACATTCCCACCAAAAGCCCGGTCAAGAGCGAGTCGAGCCGACTCGTCAAAGAGTTCTGAACAAAATTTGTAGAGATACACTATAAGGAGTCGTACGGACAGCCACTTCTTCAATAAGACTATCACCTTACTGTCAAACACATTAGGTTGAATATCTATTGAGTAAATTTGGCAGGATAGGGGAAACCTAAATGTGCGGCTGTCTGTACCTACATCTCAGGAATTAAGTCCTTAAGTATAAGAAAGTACGAGCAAACTTATAACTTGGATAGGAGGAACTAAGAAATATGGCAAGGTTTTGGTGTAATAATTACAACAAATAAATTATATTTTTTCTGATTAGTGTGTCACACAACTGCCGGTTTTTTATGTGATAAGTATGTTGTAGGTAAGTATACGAGCAAATGACTTATGATCTTTGAACTCATTTCCGAAGAGCGGTTTTGCTTGGTTCTCTTGTACAAAATTCTGGATCAACTACTAGATTTAAACTAGAACTGAGGGATAAACCAAATCAATTAAATCTTTAGCTTTAATTGGATTACATTAGTCTCCATACATAAATAAAAGGATATGTATCATAAGGATTCCGTTTTTTATTCCGAAGATGGAAACCCTAAAAACGATGCATAAAGCACAAGCACATAGCGTTCATTTCGAACCAAAACTATTGTAAACAACCGTGAACCTTATCACAATAGCGCAAATTGATCGTATCTCTTATAGTTTCTCTAAGTTTAACACAATGCAATAAGGTCTAAAATTGCGGGCAAGCGCATAATTAGACCGTATTACAACAACTGAGAGTGGAAGAAACAATGCAAGCTAATTATCGTACCTTGATAGAATTAGTTTGAAGATCATGATATATGGACCGCTAATGAGGAAGGAATTCTATTAGCAAATGCTTTGGTAAGTGAAAAAGAGCAATATCGTGATAAGTAATCGCATCGTTTGAATAGTTGTAATCAATCCTTCTTAATCAAAAGTGTATCGAATGCACACGTAGAAGAAAAAACAGCCAGTCACTTACGAGTTCTAAGTAGGAAAATGAGAGTGGCCAACTGTCACGGGCATATTTGGAAAATCGGATAGATTCTGGGAATCTTTGAAGCTTCGGTGGTGCCTTTTTATTTAGATAAATTCATTACAACGGACAGACGTGGTCACCAGCAATCTTGACGGTAGGTAACTCAGTTTAGTCCCGGTTTTTTGTTAGGAACACAATGTATTAGAATGTAATCTATATAACAACGTGAAAGCCTCAATTTGTACAGGTACCAATCACTTTTACAAGAAGTACCTAAGTGCTTTCTGATGAGTTATTAAACTCGATCAGTGATTGATTCAATACCGCCTACTCCTGATAGCCATCTTACATAATTTAATTCGCGTTTGCCAAAAGCGATTAAAATTTATCGATTACTTGTAATCTGAAGTTATGTCGAGAAAATCACTAATGATTTTTACCTAGAGTATCAATTTGCAAGATGATTTTGTACTAGATTTAACAAGCTTGCATAACTTTTAGTAGAAAATTATCCTTTCAAACATTAACTTTAACACGCGGTGCGACATAATATCGTATTTTTTGCAAATTATTGATAATGTACCTGTCTTTTCATGTAGATTTTTACTTTACTACGACTTCCGTGTTGCTTAAATAAAGATAAATTATACAACTACAAAATGCTTTGCTGCTAAATAACAAATGAGGTATCTCTACCTATAAAAACTAGAATGTTTTTAAAAATCTTAGAAACTTTGAAACCGCGAAAATACAATTAAGTTTTTCACCAGTTTACCTTTTTGGATTTGTTTTTCGAATTTGTTATTCACGGATAAACGATTTTTTCGTCATACCTTGTACTAACATTTGCTGCAAAAAGAATCGTATTTCACGTTACGCAAAACTAATCTAATACACATGTATCTTTGATATAAGCAATCGAAATCATATCATTACTATCCCATACTTTTGTATTTCAAAACCGCTCAAGTCAACGCGCTCGTGAACAAACACTTATGTTTCAAAGATTGCTTTTAAAATTGCGAGTATGGAGCGGAATGTATGATTCTGATAATGAAAATTACCTCTCGAACTCTGTGAAATTGAACCATACTTGATCTAGTTTTTAGGGCGTGACCTCGCGGTTGTGCAACGATGAGTACATGGCTTTTAAATGACTTAAGCCTTGTTAAGATGTGTAAGTATTAAATTGTAAGAAGTGTGGGTGGAAAATATCAGATTAGGATGATTCGAAACTCTTTGTATCTATATTTAATAGGGTAACCATGTTTGCAATTTTTCTAATATTTCAAAATAAATGGAATTTTAGTGCTTACTTTATTGATTTAAATAGGCGATTGGACATTTAAAAGATCACTTTTTTGGTGCCTAGGTGTACCGATGTTATCATTCATAACGAAGATCCCCGAGATCCATCTCCTAGACTATTTATGAAGACGATAATGGCATAGTCAACCACAAGGCTTATATGGAACTACAAAATAAGAAACACTTGCGCAATGTAATCGAGACCCAGCGTCATCTTTTGACAATTATTGAAACTAATAACAAAACCTAGCCCCGTAACGAATTGAGGGCCACTAGTAGTGTAGAAAAACAACAGTAAATTACTTTATGATATTTGAAAGTACTTACCTTTTAAGAGACAGTTTTCCACTACAAAGCCATAAATTTTAATGAGGCGAGCGACATTCCGTCTGACCTTCGCATCCCTTAAACAGGGGAACTAGATCAACTGAATCACGGTTACTCGTTTCAAAAACTTATCCCAAATGCTCATGTTTGCGATCAATGTTCCTTCACCGCCGAGCTTTTGTATAAAGCAAAGTAAGGTTTTACCAAACAATGAGAAACATTTGGGATAGTAATATAATTGCGGTGTTATTCAGTAGTTTACAATTTTAATGATGATGTATCACAGAGTAATTAATTATAAACTGTACGTATATTCACAAACATTTTGCGACAGTATTAATTTCAAACGTACATCTGGGATTGCGGTAACTTAATTATGAAATTCGTCATCAATAACATACACGTCTATATGAGACATTTAATTTAAAGCTTTGACTTAGATCAATTTTCTGTTGATTAAATGTCGTAACTCTAATTACAGTTTTCTTTGATTTAAAAATATTTAATATTATTATAAAAAATAGTGAGGTAACTCGAGGTCCATTTTAACTGTCTCGAGTAGCCACTACAATCAGCATTATCTCAGCGAGTTATTATTATCACTTTTACGATTTAGTTAGTTTAGTAGTATCAGCCTGTATACTGTCCCACTCAAGGCCTCCATCATAGAAATCAAGTTATCGCTACTATGATGGGATTAGGCTTAATCACCACGCTTGCCTAATGCGGATTGGTGATCACAAACCCGAGCTATGTTCGAAAAATCCGAAATATAGGTACTTTTGTTCGACCCGGGAATCGAACCCGGGACCCCGAGATCACGGCTCGATACGTAAACCACTAGACCACGGGGCGTTAGTTAGTTTAAATGGCAGATAATCAGACGAATCACCTGACTAAACCCCCAACGACGCTCCTTTCTTCACCAGAGTGGGAAGGTGACACTATCACTACACGTTTCTTGACCTTCACTACCCTAAAGCAGGGAACCAGGTTCAAGATATCTACCAATTCTAAATAACATGTAAGTAGTATTCGAATAAAATACTCGAATGATTTATATGAAGTTGCATTACTGTGTAAACCATGCGTGCATAATTAAGTGCAAAGTTGTCCATATCGGTTAGTCATTAGTACATACGGTAGTAGGGGTCTCTCCGACCACGCGCATATTAGCCTGTCCAGGTAGTTATTAATTACTGTTATTACTGGCAATTTAAATTACTTCTGCTTGAATAGTAAATGACATATTGGAAATGAGAAGCAAGAAATGCAAAGTAACATATTCCGTTATAGCATTTTTAATGGGACACTTTGATCCATAACGACCGCAAAGCGTGGTAGTAGGACGGTACCCGGCTAGATGGAGTGACGATCTCAGAAAAGCCGCTGGTATAGACTGGATGCGACAGGGTGAAATGGCGAACATTGGGGAATGACCTATGTCCAGCAGTAGACTGAGACATGCTGATGATGATGTTGACTTAGACTCATGTTACACACAACATAATATGAAAACATTTGAAAACTTTGAAGCTTTTGTAGCACCTAGCAATTTTGTTACCATAATCGTAATAATTTAGATATGATGCCAAAGTGACTACCTGCGTTTCAAAATAGTTAGCGATGTTAGTCTTAACCTTTGGACATTTTTAAAGCTACGAAAATTGTAGAGATACTATTATAGATTCTAATAATTTCTTAGGATCTATTTGTTGTGTACAGAAGCATTTTTCGTCATAAAAAATATCAAATGAAAAGTATGAATAGAATCTGTTCGGGATTAAGGACGCAAAATTCCGGATTATCCATATTGATAAAAATGTTGCCTTATTACAGATTTTGTAGTGTGAGTATATAACGTTCCAGATGATATTGGAATTTTGATACAAAAACTGTGTATTTGTAGTACAGTCGAGTTCAAAAATATGTATACACTTTAGGACTTTGTCACAGTACATATGTATAAGAAAACGACTTCCACTTTCTTATAAATATGCATTGTGACAAGGTCCTAAAGTGTCTACATATTTTTGAACACGACTGTACACAAGTACGAGTATGTAATCCTAGTTGATAAGTGCGAATACGTCACACATCATAATACTTTGCTATTTATTATATGTGTCATTATGTCATAGTATTTCCTACTACTTAACGATCATCAGTGTTCACATTAAGAAACAGTAAAGGTGTAATGATGAAATGTAAACAGACTCAACAAATGATGGAAAAAAGTACAGTGAGCCTTAACTCCACTCAACTCCAGGTGAACACTGAACTCCAGGTGGACCGAGGATCTGGTGAAGGTCGCGGGAGTCCATTGAATGCGGGTGGCACAGGACCGATCTGTGTGGAGAACTTTGGGGGAGGCCTATGTCCAGCAGTGGACGTCTATTGGCTGAAATGATGAGCCTTAACTATACTTTTTCCCCGAAAACTTAAAATTACTTTTTTTCCCAACCACCGTCCTTTTCCCATTTCCTCATCCAAAACCTACCATCCTTTTTAGTTTAGCATAAAATGTCATCCTCAAAATTTGCTATTTTACCCGGGGAAACTTTGACACTCTTTCATGAGGGAAAAAAAGTCTGCTATACTATTTCGCCATAGCCTAGTATTGCAAAGTAGGTTCATTAAGACGAGTACAGTTGCCGATAAAATCGGACCATTGCGAGATCGAACAATATGTTTACGAAACCTTTCACATTATGGAGATGCGTCGCAAGAGATCACTTTTACATACATATAAGCGATAAAAACATCCCATTACACTTATAAGATTTGACTGTGAAATTAAAAACGGTGACTTTGTTTTGATAACAAAGTCGTAGGTAATTATAAATTTTATAAGTAGACATCAATGAAACTTAATGGCACCTGACTTATTATGCATTGGATATAGGTATTTGATAAGGCCTCAGGTAAATCGAAAAAGCGAATCGCTCGCTCGATTTAATTCACGCCCAGTGCCATCTCTTGGTACAGGTTGAAACTAATCTCCCAAAACATAGTGAGGACGGGACACTAATTTAGTTAATTATATAAACAATACATAATATATATTTTTTATAACTGCAAGTACAAACTTAATTAAAGTTTTGAATTATAAGGCGCAAAAATTACTTGCAAATAATTTACAAACAATTGAACAATTCCTCATAATGAAGATTAGGAGATAAATTATGGACACCTCTAATCTCCAATATACAATGAAAGTAAAAAAACTCTTTACGATAACAATGCTATGCTAAAAACGCCCAAAACACTGTCTTACACTCTTCACACGCCTGTTAAATGTCCCTACAGCTTCCTTCTCCGAAACAATAGAATTAACCCGCAAATGATCGGCGTGTGTCTAATAGACCCAAGTGAATTAGTTTTGCACGCTATACCTAATGGGGGCTATCGCGTGTGATAAATCGGCTAGAGACAATACATACATTTATTGCTTTTAATTGAGCACGTTAAATTAGTTTTAAATTCAATTATGAACTGACGATGTCAAAATAAAAAATACAATTTACAGTGGGAAGTGTAATAAAGGATACGAGGTTTTTTTCTGTTTTTAAAATTGTAGCCAAAATCAGTTAATTTTTACGACTAGGTACTGAGAATGACACGCTAAAATGAGATGTCATTTGTAATTTCTCTAAAGTCAGTTCAATATAATATGATATTGTATGAATTATTTATTTATAATTTAATCAAATTTACAAAATTTTACATGACATAGACAGTTTTACCCAGTCATTCGACTGGGTAATAAATAGGTCAACTTTATGAAGTATTGATCAATAAATCTATCTTTATGAAGTGTTGATCATTTTTACCATGGGAGAGCCACACTTCGACAAGAATGAGCCGGATCGCCCGGAATGAAACCACGGTCTCACAGAAGACTGACGTTAAGCAGCGCCTGCGCTGTGTTTCGTCAATTGGGGGAAAGGGGGTTAAAGGTTGGTAGCTCACTTGCGACTCTACTGGTGTTGCAGGTGTCTATGGATGGCGGCCAATGCTTACCATCACTCATCTTGGGCAGACCAACCTATCACATGAAAAAAATATTCTAATACTATATCGGTGCTGTAATTCCCTGTGCTAAGAAGATACAAATTTTCTGCGTATTGCCGGGTCACCGCGACCGCAGGCGAGTTTCCCTCGCAGGGCTCGTGAGAACGATGCCAGCGAGGACGTTTCACCTCTTGACTCGCACTAATAGTAAGGCGTTAATAGTTAACCCTAGCAATGCTGTAGGGTCTTGATTGTATTTTTTTTATCAACTTCGGTTTCGATGACCTTTCAATGCCTTGTGACCACCTACTTGTTTTTATTTGATGATGTTATGCTGCAAAAATAGTAAAATCTGTATTCGATTGTTGGAATAGTTTTGAGAATATCTTTCTTACCTGAACTGATTTTCTTTTATTGAATTTGGGCCTGTCATGTAATAAAGATAAAAATATTTACATGTACCAATTACCTAACTATTAATTTTTTTTAATGTGTTTGTTATTTATTTATCTATATGCAATTATCTAGCAATATACATTTGAAGAAAGTAGCTTAATTAAATGTGACGACGTTTTATGGCCTTATAAAATCTATATCTCGATCATACTGTAAGAATGTTTGTAAGAAAATACTTGCGTGTGAGTTGTAAATTAAAACGCATGGCTGAATTGGCTGTAAAAAAATGTAAATTAATTTTGATTCAGTCGTTACCTACGTCGCTAAAAACTTAATATAATCAGAAGAGAAGTTCTACTTTTAATTTTGTACCTTTATCGGTTTGACGCACCGCACTACGTCACATGCGGATAAATCAGTAGGTAGGTACGTACTACTATCTAAAGATAAAGATAAAAATATTTAAAATATCTAATAAGTGGTTGTTTTCAGTACATACAGGCTTAAGAGACACAATTATTCAAAATTTAAAAATAAAATAAAAAACAAAATTTCGATTATTAATAAAGTAATGGCTGGTTTGATAAAAAATAACAAAACTCACCGAGAATAAGAAACAGTTTCATTTTGACAAATTTCGTCTTCAGCAAGCAACACTGGCACAAAATTAGAAAAATATAAAGTAACGTTTAGAAAAATAAAGTCGATCGAAATTCGAATGCACAACCGCGGTGGCGTGAGTCGCGTGCGCCCGCCTCTCCGCGTTTGCGCCTGCGCCGCCGGGCGGCAAACACGTTCACTTTCTACGTAGTGGGGCCGCCCTATCTGTTAGGGATGGAATCTTAATATTATGCTCTGCAGTTTGGACGAATTCAATCAATCAAGGCAGACCCAATTTCAGGTGTCTAAGGACGTCTCTCTTGCGACAGAATTAAGATGCAGCGTTGCACAAATACAACTTTATGCTAATTTTAATACGATTAATTATTTTATTAGCAACCTTGTGCAATTCTACAAGGTTTAATGTTAAATTTGAAC
Source organism: Cnaphalocrocis medinalis (assembly GCA_014851415.1). Taxonomy (NCBI): domain Eukaryota; kingdom Metazoa; phylum Arthropoda; class Insecta; order Lepidoptera; family Crambidae; genus Cnaphalocrocis; species Cnaphalocrocis medinalis. Next base: position 6,360,917 of record CM026294.1, read on the forward strand.
CATTTTAAATAAAAATATGAGCTGAGATATTTTAGGAATCTGAATGGTACATATATGAGCGTTCTATTCAAGATAAGACTATAATATTTTCAAATTTTTTCTCTTTAAAATTCTGGATTTCATAATTTGTAGAAAAACAACCAAACTTTTCCGCTTACATTACATTAAAATTATCTTTCATAACGTTGTAAGTATAAAAAAGAAATAACAATCGGAAGGAAAGTACTTAAGTAACTAGGTACCTACTATAAGAACTACTACAAAGATACTTTAAACCTCTACACTAAGCCAATTTAGCATTCCAAAAAGTAGTACGTCACTATTTATCGTCCTACCAGACCTCTGAAAAATAATTTCCAAACCATTGGAACTAAATATGTTATTATTATTCTATTTGCCAACTTGTCTTGACATTTGACTCAACTAACTTCTTCAGCATTCTCTTAAAGGAACCTTCAACACACGAACTTAAGGATGTGTTGACACCTGACATGCGTGACTGTGAAGCCTACCGTTTGCTTATTGTCATCACCACAGAGCTACCTAATTGTTACAACAACTAGCAACATTAGCCTAAGTTATTTTTGACTTGAATTTTCAAATATCTTCGTCAGTACATTCAGTCTCGAGACAACCCTCAGCACAGGAACACAGAGGTTTGTTGACACTTGCCACGCGTGACTGTGAAGTCTACCGACTTATTAATTGCAGTCGCGACGCAAGCGACATATCGAATTTGATACACGCACTTTTCTCTATTTCCACAACCTTTTTTTTTATTTTTTCAATGCAGCAAAAAGTAACTTCCTTAACATGATTGTCAACAAGAATTTTATTTAAGTATTTATTTTGTAGACTTTTCGGGTAAGGTGGCAATTCGTCCCAAAAAATCTCTTCCCAGATTTTTTCTAGTCTTTCTAACGTAACCAATATATTTGTGATGAATATTTACCTACTAAACTTTCCAAAAAAAAATGGTGACGTTAGGCTAGAACCACCAAAAAGGTCTGAAAATTCTGGGACGAATCGGCCCCAAGTTTTTCAAACTGTCGGCAGTTGGAGGGTTAATGACTAAAATTTATAAATTTTCGTGCCACACCCTTCATTCAGACGGCTGTCCTCAACTGTGCGTTTCTCTACAAACTTTCTACCTTATGCGACTAAACTATGGAATGAACTCTCGCCTACGGTATTTCCGGGCCGATGCGACCTTCAAGAAAAGTGCGTATTCCTTTTTAAAAGGCTGACTGCGCACTTATGACTCCTTTGGTGTTGCGGGATTCCGCGGGCGGCGGCAATCGTTTAACATCAGGTGATCCATCTATTTCTATGCTCCCTACCTCATACAAAATCTTACATTATTAATACCTATTTATGTACCTACATAGATTGTTAACCCTTTATGAGGTTCTGACGATATATTATGTTAGGCACCATATTTTGAACCTTATTTGTATGATAAGGTCCAAAACCAATTAATTGTATTTATACCTACTGCCTATTAAGGGGTAAACCTAGTTACGTGCAGTTACATAGTTACCAATCATTATTTGCAAATGTTCAAATTAAGAATGATGTTTAAACAATAGTTCTAAACTTAGATGCAAATTCATTAACTCACAGAGACATGTTTGCTCAATTTTGTGTCAACTTAATCCTTTTGGTAGCATTACATGTACATTGTTGGTTTTGAATCAAGAATGCAAGGAATGATTTGTGTGAAATCACTCGGCCCAGTTAGTACATAATTTTTAGGTGATTCTCCTGCTTTGCACATGAATTTGCATTTGACCATAAATGAAAAGAAAATGGCTGTGACACACGGACGGACAGACAGACTTGACGAATCTATAAGGGTTCCGTTTTTTGCTATTTGACTACGGAACCCTAAAAAGGATTGGACCGGTACCCTCACTCATTCGGCGAAACACAGAAACACGAAAAAATAAGATACCTTGAAGAGAAGAGCGCTCGAGCGTACTCCTTCCTAAAAGGCCGGCAACGCATCAGCGACCTCTTCGATGTCGCAGATGTTCATGGGCGGCGGTGATTATTTATCAACAGGTGACCCACACTCTCATTTATCGCCTCGTATAAAAATGAAGGGTAGAAAGTAAAAGTCATCTCAGCCTCATAATTCTACGACCCTTTAAGCTAGTTATGCATATAAGTACTACAAGGTTCGTAATGACTTTTCTGGTGGAACTGTCTAGAAAAAGTATGTCCGCAGCGATCAATAACTTTTTTACGCAGATATTATTCATCCCTTTCACTAGGCCAGCGAGGCAATCTAAATTGCCATCTGTACCTATTAACTATGTTAACAGGAAGATATTCCCTTCACTGTAAGAGATAAAGATCGCGTTAAGTCTATGTGTTACTTGCAACGTTGCTAACGTACAAAAAGGTATTACTTTTGAGAACATAATGTACTATTTAAGTATATATCCTTGTACGTAGTATCTGAGAGTTGGTTGATCACAGTATATCGGCTCGGGATAGCTTGGTGGTAAGTATAAGAAGGGCTATATACATATTATGTGTTCATATGATTCTCTATAATACCAACAAAAAAAACTAAACAGCCATAACCTACCCTTGACCGGCGCCAAATTTTTTTTCAACTAGCTAAGCTTCATTCAAAAATGTATTTCCTACTTTTGAGTTCGTGAAAATTCCAACACGTCCGTTGTTTGTATTTATTATTTACTATCTGATACATACAATAATCAGCAAAGAACAGTCACAGGCTATATTTCATACAACCGTGCTCCTACAAATATAAGAGTTTAACTGTTATGGTAATAAATCTATGTTTTTCTTGCTTCATACAACTTTATATATCTAAGGAGGATGCCAAAAATCACTTGCCTACATTTGCTGCTTGAGTATGTTTCTGTTTGTATGTTAATGTTTAAATTGCAAATTAAATATTTAACAGTTTTAATACTGATTTACCTACATTTACTCCTGTTAAACTTTTTTATTTAAATGCCACCAAACTGTAGGTACACATTTGTATGAAAAATAGCTATCGACCCTTTTAATTTTCTACCCATAGTATTTTAATCATAAGTTATCGAACACTTATCAGCTTCCTATTAACAATATTGTATAACTGTTTATTACTAAAGGCTTCAAATTGTTACGAGGTTCGATAAAAACGGTAGCTGGTAGTAATCAAGCAAAATTGTGTCGTGTAGGCAGACACGTCACATCTAAACATTATGATTTTGTACATAAACACCTGGGTTTTTATGAACACTTACTTCCAGAGATGAGGTAGTACGAGTATAATAAGAGCCAACCGTTTCTTCGTTTTAATGAAAGAGGTAAAAGATGAAATCTAAAAATATTACTAAATGTAAATAAATAATTATTGCAGGTATGACAATTAGCTGGGTAAAATCTGACTTATTACAGTTTTTGGGACTATCACATAATCAATTTATTAAACCACAAGTACCTACGTTTTAAAAAAACGAGGTTTGGATTTAAGTAGTTCTTAATTTGAAGATTCATTATAATTTGTACGAATGTAAAATAAAATGAATTGATTATTAAAATGTATCATACATTGACCTAATTCCATATAACTACCTAGTAAATTAAATGCTTTGTTAAAACCAGGAACAACGCGCTGAGATTAAAATAATCATAATTTAGTAAGCATAATCTTGATGAAAGTAGACAAAAAATATTTAAAAAATCAGGTTTTTGCAAAAATTTTGGTAGAGACAAGTAGATGTCCGACATTGATAAAACTATGAGATAGTACTACCTAAGAAAATTGCCAAAGTTTTTCAGTAAATTTTGAGTCTTATACTTTTAAAATAAGGTTTAAAATCTAATCAAAAAGCTTCAAATTTCGCATAGGTTGATCTAACTTTGTCGTATTATGGCTGATCTCAGACTTCAATGTAAAAGTGATGACTTGCCAATTTCATGGAAAGGTCGGCTTTGGCTTGGCTACTACAAGTGACTCGTTGACCTACAGTCTACTGTTACTTTGATAAATCAGAGATATAGACTTCATTCATGTCTACGGATGATTTTACTGACATCTAACAGTGCGTCTATTATAGACACGTGTTTAGTTTAGGTATATATACAATGTACGTATGTACAGCCACACATTAAAGTATACAAAACTGTCAAATTTCTTCAATCGACTCTCATCTTACTGTCATACACATTAGGTTGAATATCAATGAGGAAATTTGACAGGTTGTGGGAACCCGATGTATGGCTGACTGTAATTACCAAAAAGACGCAACACTTACGCGATGTGATCTACACCTAGTGAAGACGGGCTACTATCTTCTATTCTATTTATAAAGAGATAACTTCTATAGACAACGACAAGGCTTATAGGTAAACCGAAAACACCAAACGCTTGCGTGATGTAATTGAACACAGCGTCATCTATTGGTTCATTTTTGAATTACGGCCCCGAAACAAAGTGAGGGCGGGCCACTAGTAATTAATAAACCAGAGGTCAAATTCATTATTCCTTTAGAAACCATAGACAATTTGTAAGTGACCAACGGTGTAATACTTGTACCTATAAAGATTGCGCAGAACGGGTTGGTTAGCACTCTCTAGGTATGGAACGTGCCTGTGACGGTCAGCGCCACCTGATAACCTTTAGGGTCAGAATGCTTTCCACAATTTGTAGGTAATACAACCACGATGAACGGATAAACATTAGAACGTACAAGGGATTTTGTCCTATAATTTATCCCCTAGTAATGTACAGGTTGTATCAGTGACAATTTACATCCCTTTAACTACGTCTTCTACCAACCATTCCAAACAACGTTTGTTCTACGACTTTTGAAAATTCATCAAATACTTTCGAATACAAAATGAACAAGTCACGTGACTGACTTAGTATGAATAGTTAAAAAGCTTTGGACGCAACCGGGAAGTACCTAGGCTAAGATTAGAGAAAATTTACTCACTACTATTATTTTAATTTTTTCAAAAAGACTGGTCTACCGTAGACCAGGACCAGTAGATTGGACCAGTTTTTTTTTATGTTCATATTTCACTACATTACATACATATTGGTCTGAATCTGAGATAGGTAGCTCAAGCACCTGTGTTACAGATATCAGAACCAACAGAATAGATAGAAAAATTATTTGCGGGAGTCAATGACCTTATTCTATATGCTGAAACGTGACTGATAATTTAAATAAATAATGTGTAGAATGTTAATAAGCTGCTAATTGATTGTAATCAATATCTCGGTGCACACAAAAAGATACAAATGGCGGACAGCTGCAAATAATCGGACAAACATGTGAATGCAAATTTTTGCACTAACAATAATAGAGTATTCCAGATTTAAATATACTTGAACATCCTCAAGGGCGGCGGAAATGGCGTACACAGAAAAAACGGTTTTAACCTAATAAGTAAAATAATTTTGTATCAAAGCAAATGTCAAGATTATGGTTGCCTCAATAATATCGTATTGTTTTATCGTTTAAGGTTTAATTAAATTAAACTGAAACAAGATTGCAATTATCTAAAAATGAATATAAACATTGGCATTTTATGTGGTAAGACGATTTTCTTTAAAGTATGAAAAAAAATAAAGAAAACCACTTTTCTTGTTTTGAGAAATCCTTTTTATCTGTACCTGCGTCGTCTGCCACCTAACACCTAAAAAAAATTTGCTTTTCTCTAGATCTTACCGTATACTTTTACAAGTTACATTAAAATTTTAAAATATCCGCCACATTAACGCGAAGATATTTCGCGACATTTTCGTCTGGCAGAGTAGCGTCGTTTAAATTAAACCCGACCACGCCGCAAAGTGTAATCTTCCAACCGAATTACGCAAGGAATATAACTCGGCCCGACGTAAAATGTAGACCTACTTAAATGTATTTGTATATCCAGGTAAGTACTGACAATCTTCAGTGTTTAAAATTGACGGAGGTACTAAAATAACAGACACTGAACCAACATCTTATTATAAAACATGGTTAAAGGTTTGTCTTGGCTTAACACTGATGTTGTTACTTTTTTAATATAAAAAGGGGCAAACGAACAGACGGATCACCAAGTGGTAAGCGCCCATGGATACTGTTGACACACCAGAGGATTCCCAAGTGCGCTTATTAAGTGTTGTTTTATCACTTTTTTAAGTGATAGGTGGCAGACGAGCGGACGGATCACCTGACGGTAAGTGACTGCCGCCGCCCATATACACAACACCACTAGAGTCACAAGTGTTCTGCCAACCTTTACCTCCCAATTGGGTCTCCGGTACTCTCACACACTTCACGCCGCTCTTCTGTGAGGCCCTGGTATCACACCGGTGTGGTCATTTAAAAATAATGACTCACTTAAGTTGGTCATCCATCATTCTCCGTTTGCAATAATGGGAAAATATGTTCACCACATAAACGTATCCAAGTTGGGTGGATTATTCTCATAGAGAAACCAATATTCCTTACAGTAGGTAGCTATTATTCAGGGAAAAATATATTACTCTCCTGGCAAATCCAGGGAGGAATCACGGTTCTTCTTTGTATCGGAGAACGGTAGTACCATATCTTCTATACTATTTATAAAGAGATAACTTCCATAGACAACGACAAGGCTTATAGGTAAACCGAAAACACGAAACGCTTGCGCGATGTATAATATAAATACACGACACTGCTGGCCAATGGGGAAGGACAGTTTATTTTTTGTTATTTTTTTTTTACTAGTGTTTTTCATTTTCTTGTGTTGTGTCAATTGTCTGTAGCATGTGATATGTGTTGTGGTGTCCAAATTAATAAATGTATTTTCTTTCTTTCTTTCTTTCGATGTAATTTAGCACAGCGCCATCTATTAGTTCATTTCTGAATTACGGTCCCGAAGCGAAGTGAGGGCGGGCCACTTCGTTTTATAAAAGAACATCCTTTATAAATAGCCCTTACGAAACCATGTCCAACAATTTAATGATACCTAAGACCAGCATTTCATGACTCACAGTCGTGATTCCGCTCAAGTTAATCCAATGCTTGTAATCAATTAATTTATTACTTGTTGTAAGTACCTTTACAAAAGCAGAGTTAGTTGGTAGCTAAATTATAGTCACGTTTCCTAAATTTTAACGCCCCGTTGCGTTGGTCTTGTGTTGGAAGCACTGGGCCATAAACTTGGGGTTCCGGGCCGAGCAAAAGTATATTTCCAATTTCTCGAACATAGCTCGGGTTGCTGATCACTGATCACCAATGCGCATTCGGCAAGCGTGGTGATTAAGCCTAATCCCATCAAGGTAGCGAAGACTTGACTCTGATGGAAGCCTTTGCCCTGCAGTGGTACAGTTTAGAGGCTGATACTTCATTTCAATTCTTCCCTAAATTTTGGGCAGAAATAATAATATTGTAACAACCCACCAATAATAATAAAGTTGGTATTTTTATAAAACTGTGTTTCCTGAATTCGACCCCAAACTGTCTGTTATTAAAAGATTTCATTTCCACTAACAAAAACACAACTCATATTTACCCATATCGTCGGGGATAGTTCAAAGGGACCCGCGTAACTTTGAATTATTCCGCATAGCTGGAAATTTTCACCAATTATTTTCACCAAGTTTAGGGGTTACAACCGTTGAGACCCTTATCCAGAAACATCATATTTGTTATTGAATTTTTAATCCGCTATATAAAACTTTGTCAAGTTTAGCAAATTTTTGGTAGTGTATTCCCTTACCCTCTTAATTCGATGGGATACTATACTCTGATTCATAATCATGTAAAGTAAACTGACAGATGAAAATGACAAGTTTCTATGCATTTTGGCATTTTGCATGTGTCAAATTGAGTGATAATGTATGGGGATGACACATTGACATCTGTCAGTTTACTTTACATGATTATGAATCAGAGTATAGTGCGATACGACCGAAAAAAGTTCGGGCACAGGACGCCAACTTCAGGCTGACACAGAATTTCTGAACTCAGTACAAATTTTTGGTACGACCCAGGGATCCATCTCGGGACCCCAAGCGCAGCCGTCACTTTAAAGAGCAACTCATTACCCACTGCGCCGCCTCTTTGGGCATCACGGGCATTTGGGCAATGTGACTCTAACAAAAGACTCTCGTAGTAGTGTTGTTGCGATAGCGATAGATTCTCGATAGCAATTGCTTACCATCAGGTGATCTGCCTGCTCGCCTGCTACCTATCACTATAAAAAAAAAGTATCGTGATACTATTGTGACCTCGAAAATCAGTCATACTATCGATAACCCTATCGAAAATATCAGTCTTTGACTCCAAATCGAAACTATCGATTGTATTTGGGCCGATAATAGATATTGATAGTATCGATAAAAATCAAGAATATTGCTATTGCTAAGTGCGCTGCCACCTTTTATCCCCTTCCCCCCGGGTGGGCCTCCGGTACCCTCACTCACTCGGCGAAACACAGCACAGGGGCTGCTTCACGTCGATGCCGGTGATATAGCATGCATGTCGATATTTTGGATAGAATATTGCTGTATTGACTGTTTTTAAAGATCAACTATCGATAGTAAAACGATCGCTATCGCAACAACACTAGCTCGTAGTGTTAAATAGTCAATTCATGTCTCAGGCAGGCATTTAAATATTCGTAGATGAGGTAACATAACCTAGCAATACTACTAGATACGATTTCAGTCGATGCACAAATTGTCGATTAAAATTTATGTTGTCCAACCTTTACGAATACCGATGCACTTTCAGAGGCAATCAAACTAGATCCTCGATTGCACGCATGAAATTTAATTAACACCTTGAAGATAGTATCGACAAAGTTCATTTTAGATTGTAACCTAAATATCTGCAGTTGCATTAGATTTTTCAATCGTGTGGTTAAGAAATAGCCGGTCAATATTAGAGAGGGGTGGAACCTTTCGTATATGCCAAAGACATCGCAAACTTGTAACATCTTGGATAACATTAGTAATTTAGTAAGGCCGGCAACGCATCCGCACTCCTTCTGGTGTCCATGGGCGGCGGTGATCACTTACCATCAGGTGACCCGCTTGCTCGTTTGCCTTCCTTTAATATAAAAAAAATGTTCCTTTCTAAAATGTCCTATATTTTAAAATCGTCATAAATGAAACTGATAAAGTATTTAACAGCGACTGCAGATCCTGAAAACAAATTTAAAACACCCTTAGGTATATATATATTCTACGAATTTTCATGCGACAGTAAAGTAAATCTATGGTATGGCTGTCATCCCATACGAATCGCAGGGTTAGGTAAATCATAGATTTATTCTCAAAAGAAAATTGGTCGAATCGGGTCTTATATGACTGTGCCTTATACAACAGTACGACGAGTTGGGCAGAGAACGAATCTAAATTATAGAGAAAATTCACACCCGTACTTAAGTACAGCTTCTCGTCTGGCTTGGATTCATTCTTTACTAACGAAACAACAAGCTACGAATGAACGAATGTGAACTGTGTTCAAATGCTCCAAAAAATAACCCTGGTTCGAGTTTAGATAGTCCTTACCAAGACTCGACCAGGGTCGTCTATCAGAAATCGGATTAAAGACACTTTATATCTTAAAGACATATTTTTGCATCACATTTAATTACTAGCTGTGAAATATTCTACCAAAATGGAAATTCTTGTATATTCTTAAGTCCTTGCCAATTTAAATTGCAAAAGTTTTCCAATTTTGCATTGTAAATCATATTAGGTTTTATAATACTGTATCTAGACTAATTTAAGCACTATGGCGCAAGTGCTAGATTCTCAGTGTTATTTAGTTAATAGTATACCTACTACAAATTGATGCTGGAGAGCTGTCAAGAGACAATATTCCCCAAAGTTTCTTGTTATTATTTTTATAACTTGTGACTTTTTTTTACTAAATTAGAGTTATTACTGTCAAGGTAAATATCTTTATAATTTTGATTGCATTGTTGGGGATAGGATAGTTAAAATGTTGTCTCAAGGAGAATAGTATAATCAGACCCTAATGACTGTGTGCAAGCAAAATAACAGCATGTTAATAGTTCTTACTGCGGTTGGCTAAGAAAGTGCTGCATTAAAGTAGACTGGCCTTAGGGTGCATTTGTGAGACCGCCACTCAATCTAATGGGTTTTTTATGAGATTAGGAGGTAAACGGGTCATCAGACGCTAAGTGTGCCCTTCAAGCCGCCACTCTATAGCTCCGGACATCAGCTACACCAGAAATGTTGAAGATGCGTAGCCGGCCGTTTTTTTTTAAATCGCACAACGTCTCATACATTGACCTGACTTTGTACTAAGTAGCTTACAGCTATCTGTATATCTATATATTAGACAACAGCGGAATCACATACATGGTGTATCAGTGAACTTTTACATCCCTTTAACCACGTTTTCTTACAACAACTTTGAACAACGTTTTTTTCGAAGTACGTCGAAAAATTTTTCGACTACCCGTACAGAATGGCAATGTACCGTGACTGACTTTGTATTGTAAAGTTGAATTTTGTTTATGCCGCGGTGTATCATTCCGGTCGAGCCGGCCCATTCATGCCGAAGCCTGGCTCTCCGCGGTCAGGTAGGAAGTCTTGCTCGTATCGTATCAATAAGTGAGTAAAAACCAGCGCCTACATAAGTTTTGTATGACATAATGAATGAGAGGGACACGTAACGCCTACAAAAAACCTATTAAGCGCAAGCTCTTACATACGTGCAAAATTATACATTTAGTATAACATCTAATTTTATTATCTTGTCACGACAAACTTAATGAAATTGATGAAGCATGAACAATTTTTTTCATTCAGAACTTTCGTAAAGGCCAATTTAGAAAAAAAGATGCGACATCTGTGACAGCCATAAATAAATATAAAGGAGTACCTACAGATTCTTCTTGGATAATTTTTTCGTCAATAATCACTAAAATGCGAGTAAAGTAATAGTCTCGTGACATCTTTTCTTTTCTCAGTCCTTCTGTTGACTGTACATTACATTAATGTATGGCATGTGTTCTTTTAATGTGATTTTGAAAACACCAATACCTTGATTTGTGTAATACCTAAACCAAAGTAAAAGATAGGGTACCTAACGATACCTAAGAAAACCACTTACTGTTCTTTTTTTATGTGGTTACCTAATCAAGTATTGTGATGTGTCCATTGATTTAATATTTGAATTAACAGAAGCGTTTTCCTTTTTTTGCAAAATGCATTCAGCCAGGTTTATAGAGTAACTTATTTAAGCCAGGTTTATTAACATGATACGCCCATTAGCACTATAAGGCATTGTACACATGTACAGTTTGTTACAGGTAAAAATCTTCTGATATCGTTATTTGTAACCACTGTACAGGATGTAAGTATATGCAAACATTTGTGCCTCTTTAACCACTTCCATCGACCATTCTGAATAACTTTTTGAAATTCGTCGAAAATGTTTTAGACTCCCAATACAAAATGACCAGGTCACGTGATTATTTTTTTTATGAAAAGTTGTTTTTTTTAGCATATAGGTACCTACCCAAAAGCCATTCAACGAATATTTCTTAGAATGGTTTGTAGATCACACGGTTTAAAGTTTAAACGATATGTTTATCGATACACTCTGTAATGATACTCTAATGACACCAGTTCGACTAAAAATATGTTATAAAACTCTCGTTACCGCTCAATACATAACTAAGAAATCATCGGCACGATTACGAGAATCATTAAATGGATCTTCTTCATCATCATCATCTTCATCTTCCTAATTGCAAGTAGATCATTGCAACTGTTACATTTATCATTACTTTTTCTGACAGTTAACGATATCTGAATTTGGTGCAACGCGAATTAATGCGTTGTAAGTACAGTTGGCTGCAGTAACTTAAAGTCTTGTGTGCTGCAAGTAAACGCCTAATCCCATCATAATAGCAATTACTTGATTTCTATGTTGGAGGCCTTTGCCCTGTAGTGGGACAGTAAATAGTCTCAGAATTACCTGTAACATTTTTTATTAATATGTAGCAGACGAGCAGGCGGATCAACTGAAAGTAAGCTATTGCCGCTCATGGACACCTGCAACTCCAGTAAAGTCACAAGTCCGCAGCCAACATTTTATCCACTTCCCCCCCGGGTTGGTCCCCGGTACCCTCACTTAATCGACGAAACACAGCACAGGGACTGCTTCACGCCGGTAATCTGTGACGCAGTGGTATCACTCCGGTAGAGCCGGTCCATTCATGCCAAAACGTGGCTCTCACAATTTTGCTTTAGTTGCTCTTTCTCTGTCGGTAACTGTACCTGCGCTAATATCACAACGTAAGTAATAAAACAAATTAAAACAATCTAGATATAGAAACAATTCCATTCCACGTAATTACTCTTCTCGATTTATCGTTACGCGAACCAATTATATTTATTCCAGTTCACAGGTTTCAACTTACAACAAACACGACAGACGGACAAATGATTCATTATGTTGCATATGTATTTTGTGTTCGTTGTTTTAATCTTGAATCAGATCCATTAAATAACAATGTAGAGATTAGACGATCTCAGACGATTAGTTTCAAACATAGCTTTAGATAGATAGATAGATATTCTTTATTGCACAGAAATAGAATACATAAGTGAAACAACAGCTATAGACAGTACAATAAGGCGGTCTTATCGCTTGTAGCGATTTCTTCCAGACAACTTTTAGGTAGAGGAGAGAAAACAGCGTGTTGGCAATGGGGGTAAGGCAGTGCAAAGAGATTGCTGAATGAAAATAAGAAGTACAGATACTTATAATTATACATGACATACTTAAATAATGCTAAGACCACTCGATTTAAATACAAAACCGAGTTTTGTCTAAATTACTAACAGAACTCTTTTAGGAAAATTCTATCAGAAAAGTTAACTGCACCAAATTGGTGTCTTTTTTTTTCAATATAATCTAGTTTAAAGAGTGAAGATATAATTATATTCGTATGTACTTTCTATGCAGCAATAAAATTTCCTACATTAAGAGTAGTACAGTAGAGTAGGTACATTTATTAAACTGACATTGGAAAAAAATATGTAACTCAGAACACCATAGTTCACTCATATCGATATGGTGTGTGAAGTGGAAGCAAAAGCAGCAGATAAAACATTTTTGAAACAAATATAGCTCTACACACAAGCAATACGTGGAGTTTGGAATTTGGACCGTCTAAACCGAGACTCAAGTATTATTTGTCGGTGACTGTACGTTTTTGTTCGTAACAAAAAAAAAAATAGAGCTCAAAAAACTTAACGCTCCCAAAAACGACGCAATCAAAAACCATTCCACGAGAATAAAATCTAGATCCACTTGAGAAAGAACTTGTACCAGCAGCCGATCGTAAAAGCTTACAGATGCGCCGGCATTTGTGACATCATCTCGAACTGGACCAGTTACGTCATCTCACTTAGCTACTCGGTGAGAAATAATGCACTTATTTACCTAACTGACTATACTTTGTGCTACTAGTAGTTGGCCGCTGTTTCGTCTGTGAATTTAAAATTATAGATAACAGTTTTAATGGGAAAAGTTACGCTGGCGTTTTCTTGCTAAATCTAGAGTAGTAAATAACTAAAATTTAAGGAACCTACCTACTCATTTTTCCAAATATATTATAGGAAGGCAAACGAGTAAGCGGGTCACCTGATGATAAGTGAACATCGCCGCCCATGGATATCAGCTACACCAGAAGGAGTGCGAATGCGTTGCCGGCCTTTTAGGTAGGTATAGGCTCGTTTCTTGAAGATTTGAATGTCGTACCAGTTCGAAGATACCGCTGCGGGAAGTTGATTCCAGAATGAAGAGGTGCGTGGCAGAAAGTGTCGAGTAAAGCGCACGGTAGACGACCGCTAACCATCCAGGTGGTATGGATGGAATCCAAGTTTATGGCGTGTAATACGGAGGTGAAATTTGTGGCAACGGGTATTAATTCAAACAACTCCTCTAATGAAACATTAAGAGTATTCCTTACTCAAATAATACCTATCCAAAGATTGAAATTAGTCATGGAACTTTTTGTAATTCAAAAACAACCATAACATTTAATTTGGAAACTTTTCTTCTTTGTGCTTCGACCATTTTACCTGAGTAAGAAAAAAGCAAAGAAAATATTGTTACAGATATACCTACATACATCTATGTAGGTACATTTTATATCTGTAGCAATATTTTCTTTGCTGTTTTCCTTCGCTCAGTTGCTTAATAGGTACTCTTCTAAAAGACAGACAAACAAACGCGCTATTATTTTTATTAGTTAGGATTTCACTTTGGTTTCGCATGACTTTAATGTAAAGTCAAAATGGACCCACTTACCCATTCACATTAATTTAGTGTTTGGATCTGTTTTGATTATAATTGCGCATGATTATATAATCAGTTATTGCAGTTAGGTATTATCTACTTATCGTAGTAATAACCATTCTCATAGGTACTTTTATTTTTGCGAGTTTTATGTTATAGGCTGATGGTAAACTTTTGCTACCACGAACAGTCATGAGCATTAAAAAGTATACAACTAAATTCAATTATGAACCGTATAGTCCTGGTATTAGAGCTGAGATGTTTACATTTTATTGCAGTTGACTAAACAGCCGCAACTCTAGTAGAGTCAAAAATACTCTCCTAACTTAAACACTCCTTCCTTCCGGATTGGGCCTCCTGTACCCTCGCTCACATCAAACATGTGCATGCGCTGCTTCACGTCAGTTTTATGTGAGTTATAAGTTTATGATTATTTCGAATCTTCCCAGATTGTTCTAGAAAATATAAATTCATTTTATAGTCATATAACTACAAATTAAGGTAACAACTTGGCTGATGGTTAATTACTAAATGAATTCATCATCCAGCAAGCTCTAGACAATATTATTGTTTAATGAACACTTAATAGTTGGACGCGTCCAGAGAAAGATGATTAAATAATTATAAAGTACTTGAACATTACGCAATTGTACTAGTTTTGAATTTATTATCGCCAGATAATTTATAGCCAGTAATTACTTACCAAATGGAATCTAAAATTAAATTTCAGTCATCCCGTTTCTACGAAGTGCCGGGACGCCAAGTCATGTTATTTGGAAAAAGTACTGTTTTGTGATAAAAAAGTCTCATTTTTCGAAATTTGCTACCTACAATACTATCTGGTAGGTAACTGTAGGTAAATTATTTATCGGCGAATTCTTACCGTTCGTCAAGTCGAAGCTATCGATCGACTTAAGTATCTTTTTATATCATTGATCGATACCCTAGTAATCGATAATCGTTTCAGTAACACCCAAAGTGACGTGAGAAAACTCACTGTAGTGGAAGTTACCACTATGTCTCTAAGTATATTTCGAAATATATTCGTAGCATTAAAAACCACACGGAATTCATTTGCAACGCCCTTGCTATTGTGTCTAAACATAGTTCTGGGTCATCAATCAAAATATTAAAGTTATGTTTTGTTACATATTTGTGGTAACATTACCTGACAAAGAACGAGGTGTTAAGACAATGGTGCAACATAGAGCGCCAACATAAGTAATGTCATAAAAACATTACATCAAGTTCATAATCTATAACAATGGAGATTCTTAACATTTCCAAGTTTCTTCATTTCTGGAATGATAAAATGTTTAAAGAGTTGCGTATTTTTCAAGTGGGTTTCCATTGGGTGGATCGCTAGCTCGCGTGCTTTATATATTAAAGTGTTTTTTTTGTGTGAGAGAAGGAAATAAGCAAGCTATAAGCCTGAAGTGATAATTTCTGGCCCGATGTTGCATTTGGTGATAGTTCCTGAGGGTCTAAAAAGAATCGGATGTTACGACCGAATCGGAGTTCCCCTCTCTTTCACACGCACTGTGTTATTGCTTTTGTTTGAATGTGACAGTATGATCCTATTCGTTAAGGGACGCTTTCGTTATAAGCCACTTGACTCTTGTTTCGATGTTTTGCGTGCGATTTGATCTGCTTATTACTATAGTACTTGAAACGCCCTGTTGGTCTAGTGGTTTAAGTACCAGGCCGTGATCTCGGGGTCCCGGGTTCGATTCCCGGGTCGAGCAAAAGTATGTTTCGGATTTTTCGAACATAGCTCGGGTTTGTGATCACCAATCCGCATTAGGCAAGCGTGGTGATTAAGCCTAATCCCATCATAGTAGCGAGAACTTGATTTCTATGATGGAGGCCTTTGCCCTGCAGTGGGACAGTATATAGGCTGATATTTTACTTTACTTTTATTTGATTCGGAAAGCGTTATCAAAAATGTTCAAGATCAGGATGACAAACATAATATGTAGTTGTGCCAGCGTGCCCATACTTGCCCATACTCGTGGACTTATAGACTTGTAAACCAGCCTCCCAATTCTAGTGCTTGTGTTACCTATTTGTCAAAAATAAATGTAATATCGCAAACCATGATTTATGTACAGTTTTCGTGCAATACGAGTATCCGCTATGTTTTTTCATATCTAAAATCACGGGTATTCGAGGCTTATCCAAGCATTTGTATAGGGGTCGTCAATGACGTCATTTCCATCACATTAAATGTCTATTGATGACTTTTTTTTATGTGATAGGTAACAGACGAGCAGGCGGATCACCTGATAGTAAGCAATGCCCATGGACACATGCAACACCAGTGGAGTCACAAGTGCGCTGCTAACCTTTTATCCCCTTTCCCCCCCCGATGGGCCTCCGGTACCCTCACTCACTCGCGCGAAACACAGCACAGGTGCTGCTTCATGCCGGTTTTCTGTGAGGCAGTGGTATCACTTTGGTTGAGCCGGCCCATTCATGAAGAAGCATGGCTCTCCCACAATTCACTGACTGTCAAAAAGCGCATCTAACGTAGGCAATAACAGTAACAGCAGATTTAGAAAATTTAAATTAGTAAGTATTTAGATTTTCTTTTCTCGTGCAATATTTTAACCAACTTGTTTAAGTATGCATATATTTTATAACTATCATTACTGGCTATTGCCGGCAGCTGGCTGCGCCCACGAGGTAAAAGATCCGTTTTCTCCGATTTCCTGTGGCAACCAGATATTTTTCCGGGGTAAGTATGTAAACAGCCTACGTTACGTCACTCTTGGAACTACCACAAGACTGTGGTACGAAATTGCACCGCCTATTATCTTGAGGTCATAGACATTGCCACCTTAAGGCGACGGGATACACTAGCGACGCCATTCTTTTACATAATTACCTACCTAACTAAACTGAATTTCTACGCTTTGGCAGGCCTGTCCCACTCCGCGTGTACCTACGAATTTGCAAGTACATGCGGCGTCCCCTCCGGAGGGGAAAATTAGTAGATAATCACGAACGAGCGGCGACGCACGCGCGACAGTTGCTTGCGATAGAAAGAGAACGCACTTCTAGGTATGAATAATGGTAGGCATTGAACGCTGGGCGGTCGGAATTTCAACGTTAGATTTTAGTAGTCTGAGTCTTTATTTCCATAAACGGTTTTTAGAAGTGGGTCTTCTGTACCTTGTACTATTAAGTATTCTGTGGCTTTGGCATGAATGGGTCGGCTCGACTGAAGTGACTATGGCCTGCGATGTGTTTCATCGAGTGAGTTAGGGTACCGGAGACCCTATTGGGGGAAATAAGGTTAAAGGTTGGCAGGACACTTGTGAATTTACTGGTGTTGCAGGTGTCTATGGGCGGCGGCAATTGCTTACATTATTAACATATCTAGGTACAATTTTTTAGGAAACCCTTTGCGTACAAATCCGACCTGACCCTGATCGACTTTTTTGCTTCAAAGCAAATAATTTCACACATTGATAATAATTTGATCCCAACCCAAAGAAGTTAAAATACCAATCTATACTCTTTATAAAGAGATAACTTCTATAGACAACGACAAGGCTTATAGGTAAACCGAAAACACGAAACGCTTGCGCGATGTAATTTAGCACAGCGCCATCTATTGGTTCATTTCTGAATTACGGTCCCGAAGCGAAGTGAGGGCGGGCCACTAGTTTGTATAATAAATTAAAAGAAAATGCATCCGTATATCAAAACATCAACTTTTTTGCAATCCCAAATTATAATTTATCAATGGTCAATTACTATAGGTACTCAAATTCAATTAAGTATGGGGCCTACTTATAAGTGGTTAAACAAAAGCCTATAATAACATTTGTCCCGCTAATCCAAGAATAACGTGCTAATAATTTCCGGTGTCTACGGAAGCTGATGGTTAAATAACTATTACATACCCACGAATTGCGCTTTTCCGGCACCACCTGTGCATAGGGTGGCCAGGCGTCTGGGTACAGCCGGACACAGAAAAATAATCATCATTGTTAGGGCCCTAACTAGAATAGCAGTTATTATATTATTATATAATAACAGTTATTACTAGGATAACAAGGAGTCCTCACTTCCTTTCGTGACATTAGTTCCATTAGTGTCCATGGGCGGCGGCAATTGCTTACCATCAGGTGATCCGCCTGCTCGTCTGCCACCTAACACATAAAAAAAAACTTTGCACCAATAGATGGCGCTGGCTGTTGATTTCGTCTGTTGTATGAAAGGTTTGACGATGACTGTTCATTTTTTTTTTGTAAGTAGTATACAAAAGCAGATTCATGGGCTCTCGCAACGGTAAATAATGCGCTCCGACTTTTTATCTCATATATTGATCTGACTCCGTACTGAGTAGCTTAAGCACAAGTATTACAGATATCATACAACAGAGGAAACACAAATACAATACATTTATTACGTCCAGACACTGAACAAATACAAGTGCTCATCACACGAATGTTTGTCCAGGGTGGAGCTCAAACCCACCTTTGGCGACGAGGAAAGTTCACTACCAAATGCGCTAGTCAGTTAAGTGTTACTCATCAGTATACTCGTAGGTACCTACTTTTGTACATTAAGCCATTACTGCAACACTGGTTGAATTGTCCGGCTTTTCTGTTATAATACCTGGATAGTGGATACCCTACTTGTGCAAAATGAAATAATTATTATATCGACGTTGGGGAAATGCCTATCGCGGTAAGAAAGTGCCAAGTAGCTGGTAAGTACGGTAATAGTGGTAAAAAACGGCGTCTCATATGTAGGACTAAAGACTTTTTTTAGACGCTGAGACACGGTAAAAAAGGTGCTTATTCATGGAAGTTTATGTCCCTATAAACGAAAGAGCCATAGTGCCAATAATAAGGCGCTTTTGCCTTTAATTTTTTGATACAACAACTTACCTTTTATAAAAGCAGAATTGAAACAAAACTAGGTGGTAGAACAATTTTTATTTGAGACACTTTGTTCAAGAGGTCGCATTTTATTCTACTTTATTAATTTTGTCGAAAAATCGTATCTTGAAATTCTGTAACATTACCTAAAGTTAAATACATTACCCATGCCAGCTTTAAAATTCGTTTTATTTATTAAAGAACAGCTTTTTATTTTAAATTAAATTTACTTACTGGTAACAAAAAGTAACGTTATTATTATTCCTTTGAGTTAATGTATTTAAAGACCCTAATTGAGCTCTATCTACATCAGTGGTTCTTAACCGGTGGTCCGTGAACCACTGGTGATCCCTGGAGGCATTCCAAGTGGTCCGCGAAGACAAGTAATAAACAGGTGACGTGACGTGATGAGTCGAGTCAACACAACGCAAACGGCGCCGCAACGCATGTCCGAAGTGTGTGGTCCCTGACACGACAGAATTTTGGTAAAATGGTCCCTCATGACTTAAAGGTTAAGAACCACTGACTGACCTACATGATAAAGGTGATTTTATTCCCTTTAACCCTTGGCATGCCTGGTAGGGTCTGTCAGACCCACACCAACGCGCAAACCGTTGTAGTTCATTAAAATTTAAATTTCGCGTCTCACCGTTTTCAGTAGCTGGCCGTTACTAACCAAGGAATGTTCTTCGTCCGATTCCCCAGTCCACGGTGAGCTATGAGCGTAAAATTACGTGCGTAAAGTGCGTGCGGGTCCCACGGACCCCACCAGGCATACGGCGTGACTTTATTTTGTATGTAACGCACAGGTGATCAAGGTTGCCCACCGTTGAAAAAATCAACTCCTAGAATAAAGCGAAGATGCCATGTTTGTCCCGCGAAAAAATATCGGTAAACCCGACCGAAACCGTACATTTGTGAGACATGTAGTTGTCACATTTGTCTTGACCACTTGATTTTTAATGCGCAGAGTGTTACCAAACTAAAGCCTTACAAAATGTAAATGCAAGTGATGAAGACTAATTAATTTGTTATTTAGATTAATGTATATGATACTGCCTTACACTGGATTAAAGTCTGACTATGATCTCATTACTTTTGATACTAATTATATGACAACAAAGTTATAGTCACGAAATGTTTCTTAAAAATATGAGTTAAAGTTTAATTTCAAATATTTTAACGAAGTTGATTAATTTCTAATGTGATTTTTTTTTACTATATCTTTTTTGCCCTTGAAGCATGAATCTTGAATCATTAAATCACCTTACATAATAAAATTTACAGAAAAAAATGCTATTTTGAAATCGGGGTCTGAGAGACCCACCAGGCATAGCGTGTAACTTATGCCCACCAGGCATGCCAAGGGTTAAACAGGATTTGTCTCTAATACTGACAGTTAAAAATAGAGACAAACTATCGGCACAAGTTTTATCAAAACAATAGAGCTTAAAGATTTTTTCCACGACTAAGTAAGTAAATATGTATTATGCGAGCTCTTCCATTCAATATGCATGCCTGGTACTAAAACCAGTTCCGAATGGTTCAAGAGAGTTCATGAATGGGTTATGATCACCACAGACAATCAGTATTCCCTATAAAACTTATCGAATAAATTATTTGACGCAAGTAAGGCAAGTAATCGTAGATCACACTGATTTAAAACTGAAGTGCTGTAGCAGTCAGTAGGGTTGGTTTTGTGAACTTTGTGTGTCACACTTTTAGGAAAAACTGACCACGGCCATATGAAATTCTTCCCTTGTAACGCCATCTACCTGAATGATTGCGACATGAAACCTTCCGTCGACGACTATCTGGCTGCATTAACATTGGTTCTGCAAGAGAAAGTTAGCGTAACTTAACAGCACCACTGAGTTTAAGCTCTGCACGACGTGACTAGATGGCGCTGTTCAAGTGTTTATCAAAGCCAGTTGAGTATGTATTATTTCGTAGAACTTCTTGCATTCGGTTGTCCTTTGATATGACCAAATCCGGCTGTAATTTTTAGATAATAAGGCATCCTATTTGGGGACGTGACAACGACGTTGCCGCCAACTGGTGTCATCCATTTGAAGTAATTTGCCTTGTTATTTAATACAAAGTGCTGCCACCTATAATTACTGCTTACATAGGTAGATAGATAGGTGTTGCCAACTGGTATAATTTGAACTTTAATTTTAATGTACAGCTATGAGCTGCAGTATTTTCGTCAGTTAAAATATGAATACGATGCAAGATTTATTCCCGGTAACTTCCGGTAGTAAATCCATTTGACAATCCGGAAACAACCCAATGTTTCTGATCCGCCAATCATAAACAATACCTACATGAACGAAAATTTTACAAAAACCAGCTAAGTGCGAGTTGGACTCGCGTCTGAAGGGTTTTGTACGTACCATTGTTTTTTTACGCATAATATAGTTTATGTTTGTGAAATTAAAATGTTTCTACATTAAATTTAATTTTGGAATTGACTGAGTGAACGGTAAATAGCGGCTTATGACGTGTATTAAAAAATTACTTGTCTGTCAAGGCTTATTAGGTAAACCGAAAACATGAAAAACTACAAATTTTTCACTTTGTATGTTATGTACTTATGTATGTGTAGTATGTGGCAGACAGACAAACAGACGGATCTGGCGCACTCGCACGCGACATCCATGTTTTAGTTTGTGTTTAAGAGGAAAGAAAAAAAAACGGCAGTTATTTTTTAAACCATTTATTAAATTTTTGACTAGTTTCCTACAGAATACTAAAAACCTACTCTATCAGCTATACAAAAATAAAAAAATTCACAGTAATATTTTTAGTAATTCAGATAATTATGTTTTTTTTTTCAATACATTTAAATCAGGTAGGTACTTACTCGATCAGAGTGAAATTACAATTATGGGTAACCTTCTAGGCATATCTAGATATTATGATTATAAAAAAGACAATGTACAGACAAGCACACAATGTGTTACTACAGTCTTATATTGATATTTAACGTCGTCAGACCCAAAAAAGCTTTTAAAAGGTTTAAAACAATTGATTTTCCATTGTGTCTACTGTCTAGGCCATAAATAGGGACTGACACAGAAGGCTGACTGCCCACTAAGAGCTAAAAATATGTCATATACTCACGCATGTGCACTAACGGGCAAAAACGCCTTTTCGATCACATTAATCCTAACTTATGACATAAGATTGTCAAACTGGTCGAGGTCTAGTAGAGGACCGCGCGCTTAAGTACTCATAGCCGGGCAACAACCGAGCATATAGCAACGAACTCTTCTAAATTCAAAATCAGGTCAAAGTCTTACTTCTGTGTGTAATCCCTATTTTGTGGTCTAGGCCTTAGGAGGTTAAACCAATATGTTTGACATGTCAAGGTTCGAAAAGATTCTAAACATATTCTTTTTAAAAACATAAATAGATACATAAGTAGTGTTAGGTTATCGATAGTGGACTATCAATAGCCTAACACTTATCTATTTATGTTTGTTGTAAGTAAAAGAAAAATCAATAGTATCGAAAGTTTTTCGAAAGTATCGCCAGATTTTCGCGATACTGCTACTATAACTATCACTATAACTCAAGCAAAACAATCGTAATATCGATAGCATTACACTATCGATAATCTAGTATTTGATGCTGTATAGTTTTCGAGGTCGCCTATCGATAATGAAACTATCTATAGTTCAGCAGCACTAATAGCTACTATCTTCTTCTATACTATTTATAAATAAATAATTTCTATAGACAACGACAAGGCTTATAGGTAAACCGAAAACACGAAACGCTTGCGCGATGTAATTGGACACAGCGCCATCTATTAGTTCATTTCTGAATTACAGTCCCGATTAAAACTGTTGTAACCTATCGTATGGTTGTCTGTACATAAATTCGTAGTTTACATCGCATAAAACTATTAAAAAGTAAACAGTGGCATAAAAATGGAAGAATTCACGGTTCTATTTTATATTCGTTCCACAAACATTACGTACATCAAGACATCGGCATTTTTATGTATTTTATAATTTATAAAGAATTCTTTATTTATGAATCATCATCACTATTACAAACTAAGTAGGTAACTACATGTTACTAAAAGTAAATGGTATTAAGAATTAATATTGACAGATATAAAAAAATGGTTTGTAATCTAAGGTAACGTGCAATTTTATAACCAGTGCCATTTAAAATCTATAAGCCGTCAGTTACTTAACTTCCTGATTTTTTTTAATTATTTATTCTAAGTATTTCACTACTCTAAAATATGTGGTAATATTTCAAATAAGTGCTTACTATTTTAAGCTAAATTATATTTAATCATCTAAAATACATTTAGGTAACACTTAAAATTCATTTAATTGTATCACTTGTTACTGATGTGGTATCTTGTCTTTAACATAAATAAGTAAATAATAATAAAATATTATAATTACTTGTTATAATGCCTTAGTCCATAAGTTTGACTTAAAAAAAGTTCAATTTATTACTAGTTTTGGCTCCTGCTGTGAATCATACAAATACAATTTCTCAGTTACTTTTACTCTATAGTAGGTAAACATAGTAAACAGCATTTTAGCCAAAAGCCAGTAGGTACATTCATATTTACTCGTGCGCAAGATAGGTACCTACTTCTGATACTAATTTAGCGATTTAATTCAGTGATAATTGAACGCCCAACGCCATCTATTGGTGGAACTAATGTCCCGAAAAGAAGTGAGAACGGGACATTAGTATAAAAGTAAAGTATCAGCCTATACTGTCCCACTGCAGGGCAAAGGCCTCCATAATAGAAATCAAGTTATCGCTACTATGATGGGATTAGGCTTAATCATCACGCTTGCCTAATGCGGATTGGTGATCACAAACCCGAGCTATGTTCGAAAAGTTCTAATTATACTTTTGCTCGACCCGGGTATCGAACCCGGGACCCCGAGATCACGGGCCGGTACGTAAACCACTAGACTAACGGGGCGTTGTAAAAGTATAAAAGTAAAAAGTAAATTATATCAGCCTATATGTTGTCCCAATGCTGGGCAAAGGCCTCCATCATTGAAATCTAGTCATCGCTACTATGATGGGATAAAGCTCACCACATTATGTTACGAATTTATTGAACATAGTTCGGGTTTGTGATCACCAATCCACTAGTAAAAATAATAGTATTCAAAACTAAAGAGTCATTTGAGTATTCGATCCTTAGACCACCAAATTGTTAAAGGAGTACTTGTATAAACGACAATATTCTTCATTTATTTTTTTAATAAATTCACACAACATCTCATACATTCACCTGACTCGGTACTAAGTAGCTTAAGTACTTGGTGTTACAGATATCAGACAACAGAGGATCACAAATATAATACTTAAATACATATATAACACCCAGATACTGAACAAACACAAGTGTCATCACACGAAATGTTTGTCCAGGGTGGGGATCGAACCCACGACCTCTGGCGTATGAGGCAGGGTCACTACCAAATGCGCCATCCGGGCCAGTCATTCATTTCATTATTTCTAGCCTCCAATCAGCTGAGCTTCATCGCAGCCTCTCCTCTTGCCGAGCTGATGGCACAGCTGTGGCGACCCCACGATGTCACCAAGGAAGACGCTGAGCAGGTAGAACTCTTTGGCTTGGTCTGGAGACCGCTTGTACTGGCTGAAATGAGAGAAAAGGAAACATTTCATTATTACTGTTAAATAAACCTTTTGACACTTCATCTTACGGCTGGTTTCTGAATTGAGAATTTGAAGTTATGCACTACTTATGTACAAACTTTGACAGTTGAGTCATACTTCAAATGTCAAAGTTTGTACTCGTACCTACTTAAGTAGTGCTTAACTTCAAATTCTCAATTCAGAAACCAGCCCTTATAACGGCTGACTATAGTTAGTCATAAGAGCAGACTATAGTCTGTGCTTTTTGAGTAGAAACCAAAGACTTTGTACGATATAAAGTCTTTGGAAGAAACTAGGTGCACCAACCAGCCTTAACTTTGCCATTGTGATTAAAGTTCATAGTTTTTTATGTGATAGGTGGCAGACGAGCAGACGAATCACCTGATGGTAAGCGGCAGCCGCCGCCCATAGACACCTGCAACACCAGTAGAGTCACAAGTGCGCTGCAAACCTTTAAATCCCTTTCCCCCAATTAGGCCTTCGGCACCCTCACCCACTCGACGAAACACAGCGCAGGCGCTGCTTCACGCCGGTCTTCTGTGAGGCCGTGGTATCATACCAGCCGAGCCGAGTCATTTATGCTGGAACGTGGCTCTCCACGGTTAAATGCATACCTTAGTATGCATTTTTTTTCTCTCTCAGTTTACGATTATAAAATTTTCATGATTCACGAAAAGTTGTTGAACAGTTGGCGGACAGAACACGTGGTTAAAAGAATGTGAATATTCACAGATACACCCTGTATATCTGCTGCCCTACAGTAGTACTGAATGTGAAACATAATATTTGCATATTATTGCGGTTCCCTTTAAAGCCCAACTTAGCCATTATGGAAAATTAGCCATTCAAATGTAATAACAGCATTCTCTAGGAACATAACTATGAGCTTGATTGCCACAGTAACACTCACTGCAACAAGGAACTGCATCTCAATACAAACCTCTAGTCTAAACCCACAAATGCAACAATTCCCATTGAATTCTCCATTTGAATTGCAACTTTACACCTTTGCCATAAATCACAATTTTATTGCCATCTCCAAATAACAGCCCAAGAAGAGGTAGCAACTCAAAAATAATTTAAATTCTAGTACCATTAAGTTAAAGTTCAGTTTTGTGTGTTGATTTTGAGAGTTTAGAACAGTGAAAGTGCTTGCGGTATTGCATAATACCGGTTCACCTCGGACGTCGATCGCACCGCAATAATAGTCCTCCAGACACTCGCATATTTTACTAATTAATAATAATAATTGTTCAGGATTGTCGAATGAAAATACTTCTAATGTATGTTTAAATTCTGCTACTTATTTAAAATTTGAGTTTACATTGAGTTAAATTATAATTGTGTAAAACAGGCGCGGAGACGCGCCGGTAGATAGGCCTATCTGAATTGTTGAATCGTCTCTGAAGAGGGCGTGACGGTCGCTCAACGCCTGCCGCGCGGTAAGTTTCAAATATAGAACTTGTGTTAACAATAATATCTTTCTTCTCAATTTGAATAATCATGCTTACTCTTGCAAATATAAACCGTATTATTTTAGTAATAAACGTTATGCAATGCTACCATAACAACCCATTAACTCTTTCAATATTACCCGCTTAATTATACTAAACAAACGGTAAGCCCCGTTGCCGCATGATGGCCGTCTTAAATACCCTTAAAAGCCTTGACAAACATGTTTTCACTTTTCTAATTATAATTGGACACAACATTAATCGCCTTTGCAGCAGTAATTAAGTTACGCAAGTAGGTACTTAGATATAACCGAAGCCTCATAATATACAATGTTAAAATTTAAAAGATACTAAATTGTTTAGTTCAAAAATCACATGACTGGAGATTTACCTACCTTCACTTTTATTGATGGAGTTAATAAACTATTATTTAAAATTATTCACTTTTAAAAAACAATCTCTGTCAGAATTATTTAACCTACCAAACTTTCCTATTATGTATGTTGCTCGACGATATTTAGCTGCCGAAATATTTATTAATGATCAATAAATTTCTATACTTAGTTTTAAAGTTCTGCCTCATTAAACAAAATAGATTAATATTATTTATTCAAGTTAAGTTTACACAGAATACTTACGAATGGTACCTACATACAATCTAATAAGGAACTCATTCACTTTTAAAATAAATAAAATGTATTTACTACAAAGCCAAGAAATATGCTGACTCAAGCTCTCAAAACCTGTTTTTTTTAAAGTGATAGGTGGCAAACGAGGAGACGGATCACCTGTTGACAGGTAGAGTCACAAGTGCGCTGCCAACTTTTAACCCCCTTCCCCCCAATTTGCCCTCCGGTTCTCTCACTCACTCGACGAAACACAGCGCAGGTGCTGCTTCACGCCGATCTTCTGTGAGACCGTGGTATCACTCCGGTTGAGCCGGTCCAGTCATGCTATAGTGTGGCTCTCCCGCGTTTGAATCCAAACCAAAAAAATACCTAAAATCCTGATTACCTAAAATTTAATTTTAATTCATCTAAAAATATTTTTTCTCAAGCTCTCAATACTATCTCAATGGCTGGTAGCTCATACAATAGTAAACTAAGATGACCCATTGCGTGGCCATTACGTCTGTCCCACTTCGCGCCACGCTCGCTGCATCGATGCGCATGAGTCTCTCTGACCCGAATACGTGGCCTTGAAACACGTACAATTTGTACGTTATGAAATATTCATAGAAACGACGAGTCAAGGTTACGGAGGATTCGATTCGAATTTGGCGATTCGAATTTTGCGATTCGATTTTGTTTTCGAATTCGCGATTAAGTTATTCGAAGTTAATTATCAGTAATTTTTATTTGGTCTTTGGGATTGGACGGCCGTAACAAATTTTGGAAAACAAATTATAAATCTATAATTGAGTTTGACCCTTGTTTGGAACTTTGAAGAAGTACTTATACCTAGTAACTGCGATGAATATTTGTAAAGTTGCTATTCTCTTGTTACGAAATTGGGTGTATTGTACAATAATACTACATTGTGAAAGAATGTTCGGAATTTATGACTATTTAAGGTTTTTCTAAGGACTCCTTTTTCTGTCATCGGTATTGGTTTTGTAACAGAGGATTTTATGCAACAGTAAAAGAAATAAAGCTTTATGTTAATGTGAGATCATCTATAAGCCATAAATATTGCTGGATAGCTTTGAAATATATTTGTTTACTGCGCCAACCTCTAAACATAACGAACCTAACTTAAAAGTTCGTTTCCAAAACATAGATATACCTATATTTGTATACCTATATTTCGGTGCATCTAGTACGATTCTGTATAAAGGGCTAAGCCACAGAAGAAAAAGAAAAAGACAGCAGAATGAACAATTTCGTATCGAAGATGTTGGCCAGTGTGTACTTAAGAATGCTGAGCCAGCGGAGTAAGGGCTCAAAATTGTTACAAGACTGCATGGTCCAGCTAAATTACCATTGGTCATAGACTATAAGCTGAAGATTTTATACATTACAGTCGTAACTTGGCAAAATAAATAAATAAAATTATACAACATCTGATACATTGAGCTGACCCTTAAGTAGCTTAAGCAATGAAGCACCTAACTATAGCGAGAGAGAAACACAGAAATTTCAATGTACTTGTTGCCAGAAAAGTGCTTCGTAGACTGCATAAACCCAAGATCAAGAATTATTGACATTAGCTGGATTTTCTAGCTATAAATGCAGAAGTTATAGTTTCTCATAAATGTTTTGCAGACGACCGCATATAAGGAGTCATAGCGCAACCTTCAGCGGTCGTTGCTCCACACTTTGAAATCTACATAAATTTTATGGTACGTAGGTTTACTTCGTTATACTAATGCACGTAATATATTGTTTATGCTTAGGCTGTTTAACAACATTATTGTTTAGGACACCTTTGTTTTTTCTTGTGTTACATTCACATAACACAAACTAGTCCCACCCACCCATCATAGAAATGTTTACTTGATTTCTATAATAGAGGCCTTTGCCCTGCAGTGGGACAGTATTTAGGCTGACGCTTATTTATTTACATGAACTGTATACTAAAAGCAAAGACGTGGCAATTAGTGTTGGCAATATCATAAATTAATTAAGAATTAACAGGCTGCCACTAGTCTTTGGATCTTATGACATTAACGTACTATTTCGAGCAACTAACTGTAATTCAATAATGTCGGTTGGAGGACTGCCACCAGTTTTTGTCGGTAAATGGTAGTAATTTAATTTGAATTTCTCGAAATTAAAGAATTGAATAAAGTTGCATTAATTAATTCTTTCAACTATGTTATTAAGTATAACAAATGTTTTATTTCAAATTAAAGTCTAGAATTACCATTAGCGTAATAACTATAGCCACTCCTAAAAGGTTGGTATTTTAATCGGCCTAAAATAACTTGTCCCCATAGCAATTAATTATTGCCGATGACAGAACTACAATAGCAACTTATATTGATCCCTTTTATTTCAGCTTAAACCTACAAACCTACTTTCAACTTCCAGCAAAGCGTTTCTAAATCGAAAATAGACCAAACAACGAAAACTGATCACTAATGCAATTCCCGTATTTAGGGCACTAAAGCCTTAAGTGGCCTGAATAAATAAATAATTGCTAACTTCAACAATACTTATTTCGACTGGAGATAATAGACAATTTTTGCTATGCAATAATACACCCTATTGGCAGAAATAAGGAGTGCTTACCCGATGAAACCAAAAGAAACTGTTCCTTTTTCTCTAGTTAATTCGAACCCAGTACAAAAATAAGAGCAAAAAGCCTCAGTAGTAATTTCCCGTAGTAGGAAAACCGATTGAAACGCCAATAAAACACTTTGAAATAACAATGTCCTGAAGTTTACGCTGTGAGAAAGCGAGCTTCTGAGCTTTTAGCGATAAATGTTAAATTGATTACCAACCTATACACGTTTTAACAGTTCTGTGTGAATTGTACAATTTAACCTTGAAGGATTTCTTCACACGTATTGTGTAGAGAGCGCACGACATGCGGTGGTGAAATTCAAACGGTCAAGCACCAAAGTGAACAATATTTAGCCCATGCCTGTACTTATAAGTGTGACCAGTTCCATTTACGCAGGAGGATACTACAGCTTGCTTTGTGCCAGGGACCTCAACCGATATATGTATCGATAATTGTCTCAAACTATGTACATTACACTTATGCATTACTATGTAAATGCTGGGACTCATACTCCAAGATCCAGTCCGGGACTCTGAAATCCGACGCAGGACAAAACTCCATAATGGTCGGATTAAGAGTAATGGAACTCAACTGGAATTAGACTGGACACTTAGCTGCTTAGGTGATGGCAGCTGGCATTACCCAATGGTGCCTTAGGACAGGTAAATGACATCTTGATCGTCCAGGGCCACGACGCGATGGGTCGATGATATTACCAAAATAGAAGTGACTCAACTACTTGGATCCAAACAGCTCAAGATACTTTGACGAAAAAGAAAGAAGGCCTATACTCAGCAGTAACACGTCTGGCTAGTTTATCTGCGGTATTAGATGTGCTCGTGTCCGCAATGCACAGTGCGTGCAAACCCGCTCGAACACGCACGCTCACACTGAACTCTAAGACCATGTACTTCTCCACCTCTCCTGTGTCGACTAGCGTTTTTACCAGAAAGGAGACTTATTTACCTGAACACGTCTGGCCAGTCCATCTGCGGCTTCGGGTGTGCCCGTGCTCGCACTGCGTAGTGCGTGCAAACCCGCTCGAACACGCACGCTCACACTGAACTCTAAGACTATGTACTTCTCCACCTCTCCTGTGTCGACTAGCGTTTTTACCAGAAAGGAGACTTATTTACCTGAACACGTCTGGCCAGTCCATCCGAGGTTTCGGGTGTGCTCGAGTCCGCAATGCATAGTGCGTGCAAACCCGCTCGAACACGCACGCTCACACTGAACTCTAAGACCATGTACTTCTCCACCTCTCCTGTGTCGACTAGCGTTTTTACCAGAAAGGAGACTTATTTACCTGAACACGTCTGGCCAGTCCATCTGCGGCTTCGGGTGTGCCCGTGCTCGCACTGCGTAGTGCGTGCAAACCCGCTCGAACACGCACGCTCACACTGAACTCTAAGACCATGTACTTCTCCACCTCTCCTGTGTCGACTAGCGTTTTTACCAGAAAGGAGACTTATTTACCTGAACACGTCTGGCCAGTCCATCTACGGTTTCGGGTGTGCTCGTGTCCGCAATGCATAGTGCGTGCAAACCCGCTCGAACACGCACGCTCACACTGAACTCTACGACTATGTAGTTCTCCACCTCTCCTGTGCCGACTAGCATTTTACCAGAAAGGAGACTTTATTTACCTGAACACGTCTGGCCAGTCCATCTGCGGCTTCGGGTGTGCCCGTGCTCGCACTGCGTAGTGCGCGCAAATCCGCTCGAACACGCACGCTCGCGTGCCGAACTCGCCGACTATGTACTTCTCCACCTCTCCAGCATCGAAGGGCTCCACACTGTCCCCGGCGAAGGTGAGCTCGCGCCGGCTACGTGACCGGTATGTAGCTGTAAAAGATAAAGAAGAACCATTATCATCCAGTCTACATTGATAAAAGAAAAGGAGTTGCAAGTACTCAAATATCTTCTTCTATACTATTCTATTTTAATCATATTCCACGCCAGAGCTTATAGGTAAATAAAAAACACGAAACACTTGCGCAATACAATCAACGCCCAGCGCCATCTATTGGAAGACGTGGATCTACTGTCCCGAAACGAAGTGAAGGCCGGTTACTTGTTTTTTACAAAAGACTACCCAACGACCCTAACTTCGTTATAGGCCATTAATTTTGTATTTGCTCGTAGTTTCACATTTAGTCAATAGATGGTGCTGTATGACGATTATATTGTGCTAGTGTTTTGGATGATACCGGGAATCACACACTAAAATGATAGTACATATAGCTGTTCGTATTGACGGAAACGGAAACAGCACATGTCCCCTGGGTGGGCTAAACGAGCGTAAAAACTGCTGATAGACGTAACAATATGAAATAAATTCCAACATGTATTGAATTAATTTCTACCCTTATTAGCCTGCAATGTGGAATCACAGGCGGAACAGCAGATGCATTGGGTGCCTGTAGGTACAGGGCTACTCTATATTCAGTATTCAAGACCGTACGGTAGCAGACGAAATTCGATCATAATCGATCGCTACGGACAATGGAAATGGCAGGATAAAAGCTATCGATGCCGAGTCACTTCGCCTTTGAAGAGCATTTTAAACATCAGGCTCCCGGTTTCTTAATGGACAGTTGAGAATAGTTACTAAGATATAGATAGATATGTGTATAAACTGCAACTGTGGATAAGAGGCTACAGAATTTTATTATGTTTAGTACTAAATGCAGTGGGCGGCGTAGACAACAACCGAATGCCAACTCAGTAGCTTCGGCGAGCCGCGGGACCCCCCGTCGTAGAAGATAAGACGGGACGCTGAGACCCCGCCTTAGGGCATCCCCCTGCACCATTACTCCGAATGCCAACCCATGCTACATCACCACTGAATAATGATCCGAGATGCCCCTTAACTACTGGAGGTTGGCTAAGGTCGCTCCATTTCGTCTCAACTCAGTGTGAAGCCAAGTATAATTTGAGTAGATAATTTCGAATAATAAATAATGCTGTCGAATAATGAATAGAATAATATGTAAGTGTTATGTAAGTAGATAAATCATGTTTCAGTAGGCCCTGTCAAAAGTGTAATATCTATACCCTAGGTTAATGCTACAGTTTAGAGAGCCAATAGCTGCCATGAAATCCAACGTTATTTTTACATGTTTTTTTAATACCAACTAAGATTATTATCACACTATTCTAGAATTTCTTACTGTCATAGGTCGTCGTAAGTAACCATTTCATTCAATGAAACGGATCATTGATCTCTTGGCACCAGACCAAACGATAAGAAACGGAAATAAAATGTGCGACATTTTTTGCACGTTATGATGTTTTTATCGCGAGCTACGATGAATAGAAAGTTATAAGACAATGTATACCTAAGGTCAAAAATCAAAATTTTGATGACCTTAAATTTTTTTCGTTTTTTTAAGATTTGTTTTCCATATCCTCTCTACTTTTAGAGTGTATTTTCAGTTGCGTCAGAAATCTTTCATATAAGTAATTATGAACGTACCTCCATTTCAACATAAACGCAATACTAGAAAGCAATGTTATTTCAGTAAAAAATATCTTGCTCCTTCTAAATCAAAGATCGCAGTTTCAAATCCTAACACGCACCTCTAGATATGTTAAATCTATACCGCCATCATTTCGGCGGTGTGGGAAATAGGTACTCATAAGAAAATCTGCATGTTTCGGATAGTTTCTAAAAATTACAACTGTTGATTTTTGGTTCTGATCTTAAACGATAATTTAGTATCAAACCAATTAGTTTCTAGTTGCTACGTCTGAGGACAGACATTGATTTGTCAGAATGGCCGAATGTTAGAATTACAAAATATTTGACTTGATTTTGTGGCAGAATGATTGAGACATAGCCTTGAAATATTAAAAAAAAGAAAGTAATTTTATGTTGTCTCTATTTGTCTATGGTGAGAAACAATAATAAACATGGCGGTTTTTCTATTCATTGTGAATGTGCCGGTTGTTCATTTAAGTACTGAAATAAATGTTTATATTTCATCTGGAGTTCTGATTTCTACTATGGTAAAACAAAAAGCTCGCATGGAGCAATTAGCCGAAAGTTCGTTATCGTGTCCTCCCTCACTCAAAGCTTTTTCCACTAATTAACATACTCCCTTCCGACGAGCTGGGAACACTTTAAAGTGATAAATATTGATAAATTATTATCGTCCTTTAAAATATTTGGACGAACGCTTGTTGCTTTTATCACCATCGCTTACTATCAGTAACCCGTCTGTTCGTCTGCCACAAAAAAAAAACTTATGGGAACATGATGCAAGAAATTGATTTTGTATAATAGACGTCCACTGCTAGACATAGGCCTCCCCCAAAGTTCTCCACACAGATTAGTCCTGTGCCACCCGCACCTAATGGACTCCCGCGACCTTCACCAGATCGTGGGTCCACATGGCCACATGCAGGAGGCCTGCCACGGCTGCGGCCTCCTGCATGTGGCCTCTACTCAAGGACCTTTCCACCCCAACGGCCGTCTGTTCTCCTCGCAATGTGCCCTGCCCATTGCCACTTCAGCCACGCAATTCTTTGGGCTATGTCCGTGACCTTAGATCTCCTGCGTAGGTAGTACGTACGCACTATCATTTCTTCAATAAAGTCACAATTGAAAACCAGAACGAAATCTAGGATTAAATTTAATCCATATGTAACAAGGCGGGTCGTGAATAAACTATTTATAGGGGTAGCGATTCCCAACTTGTCCAATGAATATTCAAACAGATTTGGGAGCAGACGGGACGGTTGGACCTGTAAACATTGTAGTGTGTCGTTCGGTTTGACTGGACTGACTGAACGCGCAAACAGTGTGACATGGGTTTTTGGCGGATGGATGAAAATTTAATGGGGGTATTGTACTTTTTTTGTTATAAAGACAATTCCTAAGGCAGTGCGTTAGTTCTTTTTTACGAATTAAAAGATGTTTTGTAGTGTCGGTCGGTACTTTTTTTTGTCTGTCTGTTCTTCTGTTGTTTGCGCTAATCTTCGTAAACTATTAAATAACCCTAACCTAACCTCTACCCTAAACACCTAACCATACCCTAACATGTTTTAAGCAGATAAGTGGCTTCACAAACGAGGCGTTTGTCTTTTTCTCTCCTTACCGGGGACGATGGCACTTAATTTGTGTCATCTGGCCCGCTAAATCACCGGGCCAAATGAAACTTTTTTTTCCCATCTGGCCCGGCACCGGGCCAAGTCACCGGGTCAGATGGGACTACACTCGAAAATACTTCATGATATTTAAATTAAAATCAAAAGTAAAGTGAAGTGCTTAGCACTTCACCATGCCCATAGAATATTAATGCTATTTGGCTACGACGATAGGATCGGTCTCGAAACCAAACATTGTCAGTAAGTGTCATTCGGTTAGACCGCCGATACTGACTTGTTGAGCTTGCATCAGATTGCTAAGCGATAGACATTCTGTCAATATTTGATCTGTGTTTATGTTTGATTTTTACCTCGTAATGTAAATCCCAAAACCCAGTTTGGCTCAAAGACTCAAAGTGAATCTTAACCACAAAATTCATAGACAGAGAACTGGCTCAAACAAAGTTCACGCGTGAGTCAACGTATTCTTCGATAAAAGCCCAACATCTTTGTCAAATTGTTTTATGTCTTAGACTCCGATAATATGAGCATTTATCTATGCTCTTCCATTTTGACTAAGAATGAATTTCGTACGATGAAATTTGTACGAAATTAATAAGTAACATGCAAATTTAATAACTTACGTGTTAAGGCAATGTAGATTTAAAAAATAGAGTCGTATCTTCTAGCTAATCAGTAGCTCTCTAGGTATACAGGATTAGCATAGTAATATAATTACTTCACATACTGAAAAAAGAACTGGACTGGCGCAGCAACCCAAAGTGAGCCTTGTTCTCCAATAAAATAAGAGCCTCCACCTAGATCCGTCCTGCGCCACCTCTTGCCAGTCATCCGCCTGAGTACGCGCAAAGTAAAGCACCCTATTATGATGAAAATATTCACGAATCCCACTCGTCCAACTCCATGCATTTCGCGTAACGCATCGGTGGCATCGGCACACTAAATAAATCACGCCTGTACGTCAGTCTGTCGCATTAACAACTCAGTACATGACACCGGCTGACGAGTGAATTCGGTAACAACCATTTTGGTACAGTTATGCGAATTAAAATTACCCGTATACATTTTACACAGAGAGGTGTAGCTCAGTGGGTAAGAATACAAACTTCAATGACTTTGACTTTAAATACGAAAGGTCCTATTTGCAAATTCAAGTAGCAATTCTAGATTTTTCAATTGTGCTTGGCTTATTGGAAGGACACATTTTTTTTTGCCTTCTAGACCCTTCAATTGCCATACATGAAGAATGAATGAATGACTCAGATGAGATGAAACCTATCGAAACTTTTACCAATAATTTAAACAGTAACTGCTTTATTGAAGAAGTACCTAGGTACTTTATATAACGGGACTGAAGACGCGAGAATATTTAAATATAAGTAAGTACATTTTAGTATTTACTTACTGCTTGATTTGTTTGAGTAAGTGATATAATGTACTTAGTATAATTATCCGTGCGTTTAGTCCCGTTTATTAGTATTTGTATAATGCAACGCGAAAGTTTAATGTGTTTGACCTTTTGCGTTTATTAAATTTCATTTATATTTTCAAAGTTTAACTTTGACAAATATATAAAAATAGGTTATCCCTTCAGTTGCCAGGAGTTTGGAAAACAAGTGCCTGAGTGCCAAGCGTATTTTTCAAAATAAAAGCAAATATTCACATACAAACAGCCAGCATTTACTTAATTTAATTTTTAATTTAAATATTAACTTCTTTCTTTATTCGAATCTTGTTTTACTTTATGTAATGTTTAACAACTCTTACGTTAGTTATTTAAAAAGGTCTAGCACACGAAACAATAGCCTGGGCGGGTATCCATTTACATAAAATATGCAGGCATTAACTGCAGAAATGATAAGTGCCATTTAGTGCCAGTAGAATAGAATGGCGGGCGTCGTAGGGGAACAAAGGGTTACTAACTACCTCATATTATGTTCGAGTTCATAAAATATTATTTAATAAAATATAATTTTGTGAGCTTCCTACATTAACACGAGAGGATTAAACGTCGGGTTCCTGCAATTTGGTAAAATACCTTCATTGATATTTTATATTGCAATTAAATAATCTTTGATAATTATAACGCTGAAAGTTGAATGTTAATTGAAGACAACATAATTAAATTCATACAACACCCCACACACATAGGTAATTACGCGTTACATACTTAGTGCTTAATCGTTTGTGTTACGGATATCAGAGAACAGAGGAATTTCAACTAACATACCTACTTAAGAGTTTACACAATGTGATAAACTCACTTGGGCAAACATGGTAAACTGGGCAAATATGTCATGTTTGCCCAGAATAGGCATCAGAACCTACAACCCCTTCGGCATATGAGGCCTCAGTCATCCATCACTACCAAATGCCCAGGTCAGTATTTATTCAATGTCTGGGTGTTATATAAATTACGTATGTATTTAAGTATTATATTGTAAATTCTATTGCTGTCTGAAATAATTCGTAAGCAAAAGTTCTAAAGCTACTTACTACGGAATCAGGTTAATATATGAGATGTTGCTTGAGTTTATTTATTGTTTATTTTATTTATTAATAGGCCCAGAATCGCCGAATTATATTATCTTCACCTTATTCACAATAAACTCTTGTGGCATTGGATTTTAAATTTTCCCGACATAACAATAGCAATTAAAACTGCAAAACTATTCTGCAATGCGTAAAATGCTTTAACTGCAGCTGACTGAACCCGCTATAAATATGGCGAAACGTCAAATACCATACATCAAAGTTTCTGTGAGATACAGTGTATTGCTGACCACAATGCTATTTCAACAGTTTTATGTCATTCAATTCGACCGAAATAAAATTGGTAAGCCGCTCCCGTAGTTAGAATGATGGTTCGGACAACTAGCGCTGCCATTTGGATTGGTGATAATTTTGATGAATTTGAGATAAAAAAGAGTAGTTAGTTTGAGAGAAATAACTTAAAACTTATCATCAAAAATATCAAAAACTCAAAAGGGGCGTGAAACGGCATCTCAGTAGGCCTTCAGGGTGAGGATGACAGACTCAATAGATACTTCATTCATTGTTCTTTTATGCCTGTCAATCTCAAATATCAGCCGCTTACCATCAGGCAGAGTGAGGTAATCTTGACTGTCCTCGATAAAAAAAGGCAGCGCTAGTTTGTCCTAACCATATTTTTCTTACCTACTACTAGGTAGGTTAGTCGATGCTACAAAGTTTATGATTTTAACAGTCAGCAGATCAAACATCTGACAATAAATCATTTTTATGATCAAACATTATAAAGATATTAGGTAAAATCTTTACGTAGTGTTGAAAATTGTTCAGTAGCACTACCATGAGTTTGAAATACTATCCTCGCTATCGAAAACTATCGCTTTGTCTCTTTCATTGTGATGCATTGAAGAGAACAGAGCAATAGTTTACGTTATGTCAGTTTTCGATGTCAACTCTTGGTAGCGCTACTAACTGACCCCGTGTTGAGTAGGTACTTTATGCAAGTCAGTCAGACTAGTCTATTCTAAATACGAGACACACTCTTGACTTGACCGATGGTGCATTTTGGTAGGGACCTCCTACTTAACCTCATCATTTCAGCCAATAGACGTCCACTGCTGGGTATAATAGGCCTCCGCCAAAGTTCTCCACATAGATCCGTCCTGTGCCCGCATCCAAAGGACTCCCGCGACCTTCACTAGATCGTCGGTCGTCTACTTAACGTAATAAGCTAAAAGTCGGGTGTTCTTTTAATTTTTAACTTAAAAAACCTCTATCACCATTAAACTGTCGCTCGCACTGGTTAAACCGACGTATTTCATAATACGTTGCGTTTACAAAAGTTGGCCAACGGCCCGCGAAATGTTATTGGGTCAGCCTAATAATTATAACGTATATAGCTTAAGTGTGTAGGTAATTAAATTATAGTGTAGATACTATACTAAGACCGGCTTGTCTTGCTTGAGTGGATTTTCAACAATTTCAATCAATCAATTATGTTGGTTTATTGGCAAAAATATCAGCAAATATATGTGTATATAGGCAATTAAATTAAATTATCAGCAATTCAGCATTAAGTTCTGTATTATTTTGTGCAATAAAGAATATCTATCGATCTATCTATCTATAATGTACCTACTACTTATGATTATTTAAACGTAGAGTACCAATATCGGTAAATGGGTTTCATCCCTCGTCTACCAACAATTTAATAAGTAGTTATAAAAACTTAGAAGAACTTAATTAAACTATGGAGACTATAGAGAGTCTCAAGCATTTTCGATGAATTTTGAAAAGCGGTTGAAATGGTTTAAAACTAATAGCATAATTTCGTTCCAAAACTAAATCATGGCGGGTTTATGAAGTGAGGGTAGTTACCAGTAGAGTAACAAATAAAGATCAAGTTCAAACTAGAAAAGAAATTGGTCACAACTGTTGTATGAAACAGGTAGTTGCTCAACTGTCTTTAACCGCGATGTCGTAGACCCAATGATCAAAGTTACATAACCTGAAGTCTTTTTACCGAACTTCTTGTCAATACTTCTAAGCAAATAGCGATGCCTACAACAAATTATTAGGCAAATCAACAAAATTATAATCATAATAATTTTACAAAATCAATACATGGGGCTAGTGTTTACATCAAATATAATATATGCACAATATTATCCTACTACTATTATAAAGGCGAAAGTTTGTATGGATGTATGGATGTTTGTTACTCTTTCACGTAAAAACTACCGAATGGATTTGAATGAAACTTTACCACAATATAGCTTATACATCAGAATAACACATAGGCTACAATTTATAAAAATATATTGTGTGGATTGTCCAAAATATGACGGTAAGTGTCAATAATTAACTCCACGCGTACGAAGTCGCGGGCGGCCGCTAGTAAGTACTATTTAAATGAATAAGTTAATATGAACAAGTAACTTCAGACTATGTGAAGTAAGAGTGTAGTTTCTAAAACTTGAAGTACGCGAGTTCGAATCCCATTGGGTCAGAAGTACCACTCTGTGTATCAGATGGTCCCTGTGTAGTTATGAAATGCATATCAATAGTTAGCTCTTCAAACCTTTATATTGATAGGTACCTACATATTTACCTACATGTATTTTATCTAAGAAAGGATATTTTGTAATTATGATCCAGAACATAAAGTGTTAAAAGAGGCTGGCATTAAACTGCAGGCTTTGAATCACCAGTTCGACCGAAAGAAAGGTGAATCAGTTTTACGGCAGCCCGATAAACCGTCGATTGGTAAATATTGTTTATTATACAACCACTTCAAAGACTCCTAGGGTGGTTTGGATTATTACATAGGAATCCAACAGCTCATAGGAAGAGAAAGAAGTAAAGAAGGTACTAACCTGGGCTAAGCGAATAAGTAAGTTTCTTCAAAAAGTTGGTCAACCGCACACTTCCTATGATGAAAGGAAAACCAACCAACTGCACTGGCAGTTCTAAAATATTCTCTTGACTATTCACTTCTGAACTCAATAAAAATATCACTAATAGGCTTGAAAAACTCAATACTTGATTCAACTCCATTTTCAGTCTTTGAGACGTCGTACACTAAAACAAAAGAATACACGACTAGGCACTCAAGTGAAAAATCCAAACGTGAAATAGCAAAACCTTTCGCAACGAAACTAAACTGCCTATCCTCAACTTTGTATTTACACAAAACACTTATGAATATTAAACTGCATTTAGCAACATTATGAACGGTGCAGAACGCAAAAACAAATCTTTTCTTAGAGAAAACAAGATGACTTATCCGTCCGCAATCGCAAAATTTAGGAGATAACAAAACATCACAACAAAAGAAGAGCCATGACACAAAAATAAACAACAAAACACAATACACAGCTTCGATGTTCAAAATTCTCCCGCGAATAAATTCTTATGTTATTGTTTTTTCTTTTTTTTCTGTTAAGAGATGGCCAGTATAAAAATGACAAAGTTTGGATTTTTCTTTCGAATACCCGCGTCTTTACGTTCCGTTTCAAGAGTGGCGCGCGTTAAATTGCAAGTGTGATGGTATGGTGAACTAACCCGTCGAACGGCTAAGAGAATACTGCAAAAACTTTACCTACGTGACAGGGAACGTAATGCAACACCTCTCTCGACTTATGCCTTAGCCGGCTGTTGGTCAGTCGGCCGATTATGTAATGATTGTACTACTTGATTGAGATGTTTTCCTTTATACTGAATGCAACTGCAGAAAAATATTGTTGGGAAATAGTATAAAATTCAGTACCTACACATGAAATAAAATAAACTTAGCTTTTGCGTCGCTGTCGCTTCTGAGCCTGGGGCCCGCTTAGAAAATAATTAGGATTTCGGGAGTCTGCTAATTACGATGGAGCTCTTGCCGTGTGACCTGCGCAATCCTTTATAAGCAGGGAAACCAGACCAACGTAAGTAGATGTTTCCCTCACCATCGAGCGAATGGTAAGAAATACGCTCATACTCTATTTGAGACGCATGCTGGGATGCGAACCACGAACCCCCGCATGGAAGGCGCGTTCTTACCCAATGAGCTAGTACTATCGCTTCGACACGAAACTTGTAATATCAGTAACACTTTGCAATCTATCCTATTTATAAAGACGTAAAGTCTATAGGAAACGAGAGGACTTATAGCTAAACCAAAAAAACCAAACACATGCGCGATGTAATCGACGACCAGAGCCATCTATATAGGTAGGTACTGTGCGTAACTAATATCCCGAAACGAAGTGAGGGCGGGCCACTATTACTTATTAAAATACTTACTAATAAAAATCAAGTACTTCACAACAGTAGGAAAAAAATATTCAAGTATTTTTTCAAGGTGATTGACCTTGCAACGCTTAATCAAAACTGCTGATTTTTAAATAATACAGTCACTTCATTAAAATTACATAATCCTTGTACTTTTACGTTCATAAGGTCATTCTGTGTTTAAAAACAAAAGTAAATAATGTCAATCTAGATCAATATGCATCAACGGACTTGCAATACAATTCTGTCAAATTCATTTAATTGGTCATCAACTGTCAAACACTCGTGGCACAATATCAGTAGGGCTATCACAATATGTGCAAAATTCGGTAGATGGCGTACTGCTAGACTGAGGTCCAATTTGAGCGTCATTGTTTGTTTAGTGACATTTTGACATCTGACGTCAAAAATAAACAATCACCTGAAGATGGACCTCAATTCTACAGTACGCCATCTAGCGGATTTTTCACACGTTATATTTTTTTTTATTTACCTGGACTCAACGCATATGACAGCTTCTTGACAAAATTCGTTAATCTAACAGCCACTATGATGAAAGGGAAATCCGACTAGTTGCACCGGTAACTCAAAAGAGGTTTGTTCACTGGAACTTTCCATCAAACACTGAAACACTATTAGTGACAAAATAGTCCAGACGTAACACACTTTCATTAGTTCCATGTTTACTGACACCAAATCACAAAAAAAGTCTAATCAAAGTCACTTTTCGATTCAGTAAAAAAACTTGTGTTTTTTTAACTTATCCGTATGGTTTTGTTCTTTGGTAAAAAAAAAACAAAACACTTCGTTACAGATTTTGTAAAATTAAAAAAAAATGTTTTTATTAATTTTTTATATGAGGTATCGTAGGCTGTATAATACTTATGTTCTTTGCTTTTTGCTTATTAATTTTATTTTATTTTACCAAAACGTTCGAAGTTCGAAAAGTGCAGCAAATAGTTTATAACCTATGATCGCATAGCGACCGACCTTTGCTGGTTATACGCGTATAACTGACGACGTCGAATGCACCAGCCCGGGGTTCCTTTCGTAATCGAATAATAATCATTACAAGTCGACATTACTAAATCACTCACACTGGTATGAACAGTTGAGCATGTAGACCACTGGTTCGGGAACTCGAACTATGCAGTTTTATGTCCAATTTGAGTAAAACATTTTGATCAAGGCTAAACTTGTTTGAGCTTTGAAATATTATTTTGCAATCGGTTTACAAATCCTGAAGTTGGTAGAGATGATTATATCAAGTACATACTTAACTTTATCTATTTGTGTTACAATGATGCTGTTTTTTTTCCTAAATAAATAAAGTCTTTCGTGATCACCATAAATAGAGTTGTTTATTGATAGCAATATTTTTTGTTACTTATTTATAAATATGTTTTTAAATTTTCGCGTTGCATTATACAAATACTTCATATAAACGGGACTAAACGCGACGAAATTTAATAAGTACATTCTAGCACTTACTGCTTGACGTTTCGGCTGCGTTACAACAGCCGTGGTCACAAGCGAACTGCAGTTTAGTCCCGTTTATATGAATTATTTATAAATAGTAAAAACAGCAAATTAATAGCATAACAATTAAAACAAATACATTTTTTAAAAAAGACTGGACGAGGATTCGTTTCGTGAAGAAAGCATACTAGAGCCGATGATGGCTGGATCTGGATGGATGGGTATCGCTGGATAGCGTCAAAAATGATCTGCGAGAACTTCAGGCTAATGACAGGCAACAAGTAGTGCAGGATCGACCAAAGTGGCATTCTCTTGTTTCGGAGGCCAAGACTCATTTCTGGTCGATGAGCCAGTGGACTAAGTAAGTAATATACCTCCCGAAAAGGCCGGCAACGCATCCGCATTCCTTCTGGTGTAGCTGATGTCCATGGGCGGTGATGTTCACATACCATCAGTTGAGCTTGCTCATATGCCTTCATTTATTATAACAAAAAATTAAGTGCAAAGTGTGACGTAGCCACAAAATACATATTGACACAGAATGCTGACTGCCCACTAAGAGCTAAAAATATGTCCTGTACTCACGCATACGCACTAACGGGCAAAAACGCCTTTTCGACCACATTAATCCTAACTTATGATAAGATTGTCAAACTGTCGAGGTCTATTGGTAGAGGCACGTTTATGTACCTACTCATGCCGGGCAACAACCCTAGCATATGTCAACGAACTCTTCTAAATTCAAAATCGGGTCAAAGTCTAACTTCTGTGTGTAATTATTTTGTGTCGTAGCACTGAAAGGTTCTTTAGTAACTATCGAGTTACCACACCCTTTTCAAGGGCACATACCTTCTCTACTATGATTCCTGGCACGTTCAAGCATCGTTACCGAAAGCATTGCGCAGGTCACGCACGCCGGCCTTGGAGGTTAGTGCGGGCCGTAGAGCGGCCGTGAGGGAGCGATGGTAGCTCAGTGGATAAGTTTTAACTGTGGAAGAGCAACGCTTCGGCATGAATGGGCCGGCTCGACCGGAGTGATACCACTGCCTCACAGAAAATCGGCGTGAAGCAGCCCCTGTGCTGTGTTTCGCCGAGTGAGTGAGGGTACCACCGGAGGCCCACTCGGGGGGGAAGGGGATAAAAGGTTGGCAGCGCACTTGTAACTCCACTGGTGTTGCAAGTGTCCATGGGTCGGCGGCAATTGCTTACCATCAGGTGATCCGCCTGCTCGCCTGCTACCTATCACATAAAAAAAAGTAGCGCTACCATGAGTTGACATCGAAAACTGACAAAACGTAAACTATTGCTCTGTCTCTTTCAAATGCATGACAATCATCGCTTACCATCAGGTGATCCGTCTGTTCGTCTGCCCCCTGTCTCATAAAAAAAAGGAAAAGAGACAAGACAGTTTTCGATAGCGAGGATAGGATATAGGAGGATAGGATAGCTTCATTGTAATTATCAGGCTCTCCAAATCCTGAATCATGGTCTAAGCATACCCCGGTCCATTCATGCCGAAGCGTAGCTCTTCAACGGTGAATCAACAATCTAACATGGCTCGGGTCTCCTCCGCAGTTCGGCAGAGTTCTTGTGAGTGAGCTGGCCATGCGCACAAACTTATTTTTATGACTACTTAAAAAGAGTGCGTTCTAGAATGGTCTATGAATGTGACCGCACTAGCGAACGAAAGTAAAAATCCAAACGCGTAGATAGTCTATCAGCATGATCCAAACATACGCAACCCTAAACAACTCGAAATATGTCGCTGTAATAAACCACTCCAAATAGAAGAAAATTATCAAGAAACAAAAAAAATGTTCTAGAAACATCTACGTGAGTGACCGCACTATCGAATGAAAGTAAAACTCACACGCATTGCGTATCTGACGCAAACGAGACCCGGAATGTCTCGGAGATTGTGTCCCTGCAAGCAGCAGGGCC
The DNA here is from genome assembly GCA_014851415.1 of Cnaphalocrocis medinalis. Lineage (NCBI taxonomy): Eukaryota > Metazoa > Arthropoda > Insecta > Lepidoptera > Crambidae > Cnaphalocrocis > Cnaphalocrocis medinalis. The sequence goes on from CM026294.1 coordinate 6,405,767, forward strand.
GGCTTAAGGCATACCGGGGCCCTTAGCATAAAATAGGGACAACTTCTTGTTACATGTGGGTAACAGGAATATGTGACGGTTATTTTAAACAAAATGAAAGTGGTGTCTACTTAAACTTCTCAGCACATCCGTAGGTATATAAAAAAATAAAATAAATAAATAAATTGAGACAACATCACATACATTGTCCTGGTCCCAAACTAAGGTTTTCCCTTGTGCTATGGAAACCAGAAACAACGAAGGAACCACAAACACCCAGACCCAACACAAATATCTGTTTCATCAACAAACATTTGTGTTGGTGCGGGAATCAAACCCGCGACCCTTACGTCTCAACCGGCGCTCAAACCATTGCGCTAAACGGGTCGTCAAATAAATACCTTGTGATGACAACATCACATACATTGTCCTGGTCCCATTAAACTAAGGTTAACTCTTATTCTATCGAAACCAAAAACAATTAAGGTAAGTAACACAAACACTCAGCACAAAATATCTGCTTCATCAACACACGTTTGTGTTGGTGTAGATTTCGAATCTACGAGACCCTTGCGTCTCAAGCGACGCTCAAACCACTGCGCTTAGGGTCGTCAAAACCTTTGCCTACTGGCATAAGATAAATCCGGCCCTGATCCGGCCCTTCCAAAACTTAGTTTATCACAAAAAAAGCAGAAAATTATCAAACAAACAAATTAAGGGACAAAAGAGTCGTTTTAGACGTGTAAGTTGTAAGTTTTCGGAATATTTGGTAGATACCGTCCCTGTGACCGGCCGACCCTCTCAACCTTAATTGCCCTAATGATGTGGGAATAGTTTTGTCTGATTGCATTGTTGTGTTACAGTCCTTGTGTAGGCTTTGTCGTTAAACTTTGTGAAGTGTTTGTGTTGTAAAATTGTTTGGCACTTTGGCATCGTTGAACGAGGTAAGTTCATTTAGTAGAACGTTTTGCGAATGTACCTACTGACAGCCATATACTTATCAGATTACAACGACATCGAAGTGATCAAAAATATACATTTGGAGATATAACTACATAAAAAAATATAGTTTTTGTCGTGGTCGTATTGTAGATTTGTTCACTTCATAAAATGTGGATGACAAAATCATAAAATGTTAAAGATTTGAAAATCAATTTTTTTTTATACTAGAGGCAGCCAACGAGCAAGCGGGTCACCTGCAGGTAAGTAATCACCGCTGCCCATGAATATCTGCGAGATCAGAGAGGTCGCTGATGCGTTGCTCGCCTTTTAAGAAGGAGTGCGCTTTTAAGAAGGAGTCTTATTGTATTTCTGTTATGTGCTCCAAATAAACATATTTTATTTTGTTCTTATTGGTAAAAATAACTTAACTTCATGCCTCTTGGCATTAAGTTCGCCTATTGTATAACATTTTGTGCAATAAAGTTTAAAATAAAAACTACCAAAAACAAACAAATACTATAAAACAAAAAAAATATGTAACACAATTTTTTCTAATTTCTGTATGTTAACCAAAAACTCAAATTTTCGGAAGAAAAGTGCGAACCCAAGCGCGCAATTACAGTCAACACCGCTTGTTATTTCAGGATTAGGGACGCCAACCGGAATAAGGGGGAAGTCTTACCTACTTTAGATAGGAAGGAGAAGATATCTCGTTATGTTACACATGATTGGTAGTTTGTATCACTTCAAACGAATAAACAATCATTTATTTGCAAGAATACTTGGAGATAGTTTTGCAAACCAGAACCAACCCACAAAAAGACTTTCGAGATAAGAAACCGTAATGAAGGGTCTATTAAAGTATAAATTCGATAACATCCGAATGAGGGTTGGTTCTTATTTGCAAAACTATTTCCACTTTTGATACAGACAGGTCTTCATTATAATTATCTAGTATTTGTATACTGCGAGCAGGCGTGCAAATATGGAAAATCAAGAATCAAACGGCAGATAATTCTGATTTGAGGATTACCTCAATGATGCAGTGACTGGTGGATCGCACTTTGAGCGATATAGATAGGCGCGCATGGATCCCGGGTTTGACCTTCGGGTCGCGCCAAAAGCATCTAGTTTTTCTGTTAATAATTTTCAGTGTCAGCCCGAATTCTGAAAGTTGGCGGTCGTGCTGGTAATGTACCCAGTGCCTCAAAAAGCGTTAAGCCGTTGACATTTACTTTTCGGTCATGTCACTTTGATGTCCCATAGAAATATGGGGGTAAGGGAATAGATAGTACACTTGTTTCTGCGCACACACTTGCGCACTTTAGTATGTCCTGCGTAGCTGGACCTCATTGTTGAAAGTTGGTTAGGTCAACATCAAATTCTGATGCCATTTTTCTTCGATCACAAGTCGATTTTTCTTTGATCATAAGATCAAAAACAATCGATTAAAAAACAAAACATTGCAAACCTATTTGCCTACCTATACATACCTACAACACCTGCGACACCGATACATTGGCGTAAATTTACATCCAATGTTTATTGCATTTCGGAACTACAAACAGAGATTGTGCAACCAGATTCCCCCTATCGCCCCCCTACGTGCCAATAACCTATTTGCCGAGCCATTTGCCACCAGCTATTGTTCATTGCTCTTATTTTGAGATCAACGTTACACATACATACAGTAGGTACTGACTTCTGAAGAAGTGCTACATGCCTAATATTATGTACACCTATACTATTTCACAATGAGGTAATTTAGATAGGTAGACAACGACAAGGTTATAATTAAATAAAAAAAGGAAATCACTTGCGCGATGCAAAAGTCGCCAAGCGCCATCTATTTATTGGTGCTGCCATCTAATATCCTGAAACGAAGTAAGGGCGGGCCATTATTCGAGTCTTAAAAATACTTTTTATTCATAATAAAGGTTGGCAGCGCATTTGTGACTCCAGTGGTGTTGCAGTTGTCCATGGGCGGCGGCGATTGCTTACCATCAGGTGATCCACCTGCTCGTCTCCTACCTATCACATAAAAATGGAATATCCTTCTAACACATTCTAATACTGATACAACCTGTATCTTTCTGAAGTCATCGAACCTCATAAACAAACCACATTTTTCTTCACAAAGCCCTAATTACAAGGAAATTTCCAGACCATTACCTAATCTGTTTTCACGAGCAACTTAACTAGTGTAGCAACTGATTCACACCGGTTAACGTTCTAGGTTAAACTAACAGTCTGGTTTAACCTGATTGGCTTAACTGAAGGACCTCAAATTAATGGGTTCGTCACGTAACGAACTTGCCTGTTTAGCTTCCAGACTTGTGTACTTGATGGGTAGAATGCAGAATAATTAATACTTTAGAACACATGGTACAGTTAATAGTTCTCGCAATATAAGTAACTAGCTATTGCTCGCGGCTTCGCTCGCGCCCCCCCACTTTCCTAAAATGGGGGGTTAGAAAGGGACAAAAAGTAGCCTATGTTACTCTCCATCCCTTCAACTATCTCCACTTAAAAAATCACGTAATTTCGTCGCTCCGTTTTGCCGTGAAAGAAAGACAAACATACAGACAGACACACTTTCCCATTATAATATTAGTATGGATAACAGCAACATAGTCACCGTGACCGTGGGAGAGTTATGGGCCTGCTCGACTGGAGTGATACCACAGCCTAACAGAAGACCAGCGCGAAGCAGCGCCTGCGCTGTGTTTATCGCACCGGAGGCCCAACCAGAGGGAAATGAGTTAAAAAGCCATACGACTATGAAACCCTAAAAACACTCCTGGACTTCTTTCTATCAAAATGGTTCTTTATTTCAGGAACCGAAAACTAACAATCTTCTTCTATACTATTTACAAAGAGATAAAATCTACAGACATCGACAAACCTTATTATACAAACTGAAAAGGCGAAACACTGGCGCGATTCAATGGACGTCCAGTGCCATCTATTGGCAGACAGTAGGACGAACTCCTACTATGCCGAAACGAAGTGAGGGCGGGCCACTAGATATAAACTAGTAACACAAAACATAAAGGCCACGAAAGGATACAAAATGCTTAGCAACGACGCTCCTCAAGATAAACATTTACCATCAAGAATCGTTTACAAAGTAAAGCCGTTAAAATTATTCTTGGCAGAGACTCTCAGTCGGGGGATATTTTGAATGCGCAGCCTTTGTGCTGTGAGTCCTGTATACGAACTGTTAAGAACCGGGCAACGTGCCATATTGCCTTTTAAAATGTAATAGGATTTCACTGAGGTTTTGGTTACTTGTGGATATGTCACCGTAAAATAATCCGAATAGTAAGTCAATCAACTTCCTAGGAAGTAGAAAATAACAAACTGCAATTAAAATGAATAATTTAAACGATATTCGGTTGGTTTTTCGGCAGTTCTTCGTCATAATATATGGTCTACTGTGTCTTCAGCATGCTGAATATGCTGATTCGATACTAACTATGAGTTTCTTTTTAATATTTAATGCCGATGGACGCCGACAGCGGGGTAGGCCCAAAAAGCGATGGACTGATGACCTCAACAGTTTTGCCCGCGATTGGCAACAAATGGCATTAGATAGAGATCGGTGGAGGGATTTGGGGGAGGCCTTTGCCTTGCAGTGAGACAGTAGGTAGGCTAAATAAATAAAATAAAAAATACAATTCAAAGAAGTTCCGATCATAGTGCTCTCGATTGTAAAGTATCATTGGCCTACATACTGTCCCACTGCAGAGCAAAGTCTACCATCATAGAAATCAAGTCATCGCTACTATGATGGGATTAAGCTTAAACACCACGCTTGCCTACAAAAGATTACAGTCTTTAAAATAACAGAGTACAGTCGCAACACAAGGAAATCTGCATACAACTCTCAATGAATAAGTGAGCTTCTTCATTTCGCTACAGACTTTATTATGCAAGAATGGAAAATTGACATTAAGACAAAATACACAAGCGCAGTGAACTTAGAGATGTGACATGTACTCTCTTGGAAAATGAGTTAAGGTAAAAAGTAAAAGTAAAGTATCAGTCTATAAACTGTCTCATGTGTAAAAGCCTCATCATAGAAATCAAGTAACGCTACTATGCATGATGGGACAAGACTTGATCACCACGATTAACTCATGCGGATTGGTGATCACAACCCGAAAAAAAATCGAAACACAATTTTTAGTCGTCTACTAAAACAAAAGGGCGTAACTGACGACTGTCTGAACTGACTGTGCAAAAAAAAGCATTTGTACAGAGCTAGACTTACGTACTATTTGGATTATTCCAAGGTCCAAAAAGGGTAATAAACGATATCCCGTGTGTATAGAAAAATTAGACTTGGAAGTATTTCAAACTTTTTGGCCTATGGTTCGGCAAATTACGATATCGCTCTGCCAGTCACAGTATAAATTAAGTTTTACAAAAAAATCTGATCATCATCAAATAGATTTTTTAAGAAACTTTTTTTTTCACATCTCTACGCTAGCCAAAGCAGGGGACGTTGGTAGATGGCGCACATTTAAAGGACAGACGAACATTTATCAGGTTATACTGTTTATCCGTCTGTTCCTCTTTCGCAATATAAAAGAAAAATTATTAAAATATTTTAGCAATTTCTTTATGCAATTTGATGCTGTTTGTCCGTTGCGGCCATCGATATCGATATAATATCTAAATACACAATACTGTACTGAAAATGTTTAAAAAAGTGATCGCAATATATTAAAAAGTACTCTGTGATAAACAGTGCTGTCAATAATAGTTTTATAGTAGTAAATACATTTTGAATTTCGAATATGCCGTCGAGGTCCAAAACAAAAGATAGTTTTTTTTTCGACCATATAGTAATGCCAATTTCCAATTCTGCCAACGGCTAAAACTGATATGGTAGTTAATGACTTTTGAAACTGAAAATAATTATGACAATATCACGTACCTTGATAGGAACTATCTATCAACATCTAACGATTTCTTTAGACATACCTAAAGCTTTAATACCTTGAAACATGATAGAAATTAGAATAGAATTTTAATACCTTGACATGATAGAAATTTTTATACAAACATTTATTTTCTCTAAAACCTCTCTCTGACTTCTCTTAAATATTGCCCTAGAATTTGACTAGCTCATTGAAATATCCTACTCAAATAATTCGTCCAGGCCGTAAACCGCAACCATACACGTCTTGTTTCGTAGGACGCAAGCGCCCCGCCTCTTTACGACCTTGTTACAACAAGATTACGCCGCTGAGACCTAGGGTTCTCACCTTACTAGGGAGATATGCCCAAAGTGTTTTCGATGTATAAACCCCACTAATAAGGTTATCGCATCTTAGCGTGTAATTCCCAATTGCCTAGGTATATTATCTACGCGCGGGATACGTTTAGATCACGATCCAAGATTGGCAATGAAGCGTTTGCCTTCTGATCTTTGCCACCCTTAACAGAAGAATTAGAGTAACTGAATAATGGTTACATTTTTTTTAAGTGTAGATTTCCTTATGCTGTTTACCATTACCCTTGAGCATCAAACTGATATTTCGGCCTAGTAAGCAGATTACAGGACATAAATAATACACTATTAAGCGTGAAGCAGCTTCTGTGCTGTGTTTCGCCGAGTGAGTGAGGGTACCGGAGGCCCATCGGGGGGGAAGGGGATAAAAGGTTAGCAGCGCACTTGTGACTCCACTGGTGTTGCATGTGTCCATGGGCGGCGGCAATTGCTTACCATCAAGTGATCCGCCTGCTCGTCTGCTACCTATCACATAAAAAAAAAAAAAAGTGCGCAAACACTAGTGCACTTTTATTTTCTTAGTCTGATATTAATACAGATCTTGTTTCGTTTTGGACGCGCAAGCGCCGAATCTTTGCGACTTTGTTAAACCAGATTACACCTAAGACTGGCGTTCTCACGCACTTTCACTCTCATAATAATTCAACTTTGTTTAACAAAACAATTGGTTAATCTTTCTATCTAGGTAATTAAAATCTTTATCCTCAAAGATATTACGGACGTGGAAGATTATTTAATATAAGTATTATTAGTAAAAGTGGTCTAAAGATACCTACTCTATAAAAAATCTAAAATTGAGAAAATAATCACCTGTGTTTTAATTTGTGTAACACCGATAAATATTATGAATTACTTATCTAATAACATAGAAAAGTAAATAGAAAAAGTCTGTCAAAAAAATATAAATTATTTTTCTATATAAAAGAAAAACGTTTTAATAATACCTATTAAATATAACTTAAGAACGACTGAACCAGTTAATAATATACCTATCTATCATCTAAGGGAAAAGAAAATAGTAAAATAAATAGAAATTAAGTAGCAACCCTATATTTATTGTGCCATCCGTCCACTTGGCGATATAATGTTAGGGCTTTGTTATACAACCGCGCACGATACACGCCCCACACTCAAGTACCCCTAAGGCTACCTAGCTACCTACTGTAAGATCATATAATTCAGAATACCTTTTGTAAAAAATACATGGCAAAATATTAAAAGAGAGCGTCGTTGAGTTCGTGTCATAATATGAAAAGTTTGTTTAGTCCAAGGAGTGGAATTCTCTACCAGCTGAATGTTTCCAGAGCGCTACGATTTCGGAGTTCTCAAGAGGAGTGGAATAGGCTGTTACTAGAAAGATATGTTTCACCCTCGGCCACATTTTTTACATCAAGTAAGATTGCGAACAAATGTAGATCAATAAAAAAAATTTAAAAAATCAAATAGATATTATGATGTCAAATTTGAAGAATCTAATGGATTGATGAACATACAGGGTGTATCTGTAAACATTTACATTCCTTTAACTACGTGTTTTACCAACCATTCTGAACAACATTTGGTCTATGACTTTTGAAAATTCGCATAAAAAATTTTCATCTTTCCATACAAAGTCGGTCACGTGACTTCGTCATTTTGTATGGGGAGTCGAAATTTTTTTCGAAGAATTTGGAAAAGTTGTTGAACAAATGTTGTTCAGAATAGTTGATAGAACACGTGGTTAAAGGGATGTAAATGTTCACAGATACACCCTGTAATTACAAAGCAACTGTAATCCAATAAATAGAAAAGCTGCACAAAGTACTCCAACGACATTGCAAATTTATTCGCATTTAAATAAAGTTGAACGTTTTCCTGAAAGTTTGTACATCGAAAATTCTCGTGAAACTTCTAAATAAAATTTTTCCTCATGCCCCGAAACGCAAGGTAAATAAAATATAAAATCACCTCTTCCCGCCGCCAGATGGCAACATTGAAGCATCACCACAACACACATTACATATTTAAACAACATTCTGCCAACAAAATATAAAAAAAAACTTTTAGCACTTGCAAAACGTTCGGGTTCTCACCGCGAAATGCCAAAATCCAGCTTCACACCGTTTCGGTGATATCTCAGATGTAGGGTGACCAGAATCTTAGCAGTTCACGGATTAGATAGATAGATATATACTCTTTATTGCACAACACATTACAGAACTTAATGCTAATAGTAATTTCCAAATACAATATCGGCGGCCTTATCGCTAATAGCGATCTCTTCCAGACAACCTTTGGGTAGAGTAATAATGCAGCGAATTAACAAGGGGTAAGGCAGTGCAGATCTTTTATGTAGTCGGATTTTTCTTCTTCTTCTTGCGTCGGTACCCCAATGACTGGGGGTCGTGACCTCTCTTTTGTAGAACCTTGTGCCTAATTATTGACCGCCAGTGTCGATCTGCGGCAGTATGGACTGCATCGTAGACTGTGGATCCGAGAGTGGTGCGGAACTAGTCCGTCCAAAGTGTAGGACTTTCACCTAGTTCAAAAAATCCGTAAATTTAAAAAATGAAGTGGGCGATGTAAACATAACAAATTTTAACTACACAACTTTTGGATAATTCTAACATTGCCGAGTTATTATTGGCCGATAAAGCAGAGCTACAACATAAATATTTGAAAACGTTGTTTTTTTTTTCAATAAATAATAATATACTAGAAGACCTTATAGAATTTAAGAACAAAATATTCCTAGAATATTAGGTACACCAGTCAAACAAATCAGATCAGCGAAAGACAATTTTGCCATCTTCCCTTTTTCCCCCCGGGAACTTTCTGGGAGATTTCTTACTTCGTCATGAGTCGGAAGGACATATAAAAAGTCAAAGAATCCCGCCAATTCCCGAACGTCTGGCAACCTTAGTCACCCTACTCGGAAGCCATAAAAAGTTACGAAAGCTATGGTTCCGCACTCAATGGACCATATTGGACGCGAAATACAGTTTCGAGAGGTTTATTACGTTCGTACTTTAAGAAACGTTCGGCGGCGGCGTTTCACTTTTGTTTTCATGTTAAAAATAACATTGGTAGAAGTGGACTTGCTCTGAAGTTCATTTCAAGTTTGGTCACTAAATAAGTGGACTTAGATAATAAGATCTAGCTGCCCTTGACATCAAAGAGTTTGTTATAGCTTTATCGTAAATCGTATTATAGCTATATCGTGTTCGTTATAGTAGGTATATCGTATCGTGTCTCCCACACGTCTATCTCTGCCATACACGCTGAAACACGTCGAGACAGCGCTTAAGGAAGAGGGGAAAATCCGATTCGATTTTATTTTTAGTAGAGTTATCGACAGGTAAAACGAAAGATTCGTTGTCTCTTATGTAGAAAAAGCGGTCATGTGCGAATCGTCCTCGCCTATTATGGGTTCCGTAGTAGGAAGTAACAGTTATTTTCATATTAGAAACTTTAATGTAATTTTTGAAGACCGATCCATAGACAGCCGACTTGTATGGGTTGGATGAAAAAACAGACGGACATGACGAATCTATAAGGGTTCCGTTTATTGCCATTTGACTATTGAACCCTAAAAAGCACGTTTATAACTCGTTTTGATATATTTTTGTTTCAACAAAACCAAATGAAGGTGCAGAAGCGAATCATTTATGCACACAATTTTAAACTTGTTCAAAATATTTTCCTCAGTTTTATGCAAAGGAATCCGCAACACTGAGGAATGGATGCAAAGTGGGTGTAAAGTGTGATGGATTGAATACTTTTGAGTTCAGAAACTCTGGGAAAGATTGCCTTCCTGTTGTGGGACCTAGAAAATAAATTCAAAGCTAGACGAAGTCTTGTACGACTATTTCGTTCGTCGTGGATTGTGCTCTGCCTAATAGACTTTATGTCGAACACAAAAGGAGTGATTTTGTGACTCCACGTCCACATTTGACGAATCACAAAATAATTAGACAAAATGCCGACTGCCTTCTTTGCGAGTTAAACAGGCCACGCACACATACATGCACGTTTACAGTCATCTCAGTATTGTTCGACACAAATGACAGAGACAGACTATAATATTATAGGGAATGTGTCCGCGAGAGACATGATCATAGGATGCCGACCTAAAATACCAACAAAGCGTGGAAAAGAGAAGACGCCATCTTATGGATACTGCTTGGCAAAAAGAGATAAATGATAATTTACCGGCGTCTCAAAAAAGTATCATCAAATTTTTACCACGATCTGAATTTCGTGGAGACTTCTTTTGTTAAATAATAGAAAATTCTCTTATAATATAGAGACAAAGGATTAACATCTGAGTGGCTGTTATGTGACTTGACGAAATAATCCAAGTATTTACACTACTTTACGAAAACATGTGCGTTCCGTTTTTGATTATGAGAAAAATAAAAACAGTTTAGTCCATTTGGAACAAAATGAATGTCAAAATGTTTATCGCCGATTGGTTTTCTACCTAGAAAATACTAGCAAGAAAATCAGCAGCTAAGCCATTCTCATAATAATTTTAGTACCACTGAAGACTGCCAGTCGTCAAACCCACACACCTCCAAAATTAGAATCTTAAATGTACCGAATACTCGTATAAAGTAGCTTAAGCCTCTTCTGTTTAATATTTAAAGGTTCCAATGTCAATTACGGAGAAATATGGATTTAAAGATTGACGGTAATGACATCTCGATGAGAATGACCCAGTTACCTTTTCCCAAATATTTTTTATAATGTTTTCTAATATAAATATTTTATTTATCCCTCAAGTCCTTAGATTTTCGTGTACACTAATGAAAATGTCATCTTCTACTAATTACTCTTGGCGTCAAGAAAATCGCACATCTGCCTAGTTTTCATATTAACGTGATCATATCACGGAATTGTTTATAAAAGTAAAACATTTTACTGCAATATTTTTTACGTAAAATGGCTTTTAAATGCGCGTGAAAGACGAGCAGGCTTCTTAACTAGCCATGCCACAGAATACTTAATAGTATGTACAAGCATGCTAGCCAGGGCAACTTCCTGATATACCCAAAATAAAAACAAAAAAGGTTGTTATCCCATACAATGATCTATGGAGCTGAAAAACTGATTTACTTTTTAATTTTTTAGACGAATCTAGAGAATTCGATTAAATTACGATTTTAAGGGCAATGTTACGTAAAAAATATGTTGTACTTTTTTATACACGAAGCTGTGATATGAGCTTATTAAATGAAATTTGTTTGACGCCGAAAGTGTATGTCATAGTCTATATTAACCGTCAAGCTATCATATTACCATTAAGTTAACGATCATACAATACGAACATTTTATCATCTACAATTACTCGTATATTATTCTCACTTCTGCCTAGTTTTCATATTAACGTACTCATATCACGGCATAGTATATTTAAAAGTAGAGGGGGAAGGGGATAAAAGGTTGGCAGCGCACTTGTAACTCCACTGGTGTTGCAAGTGTCCATGGGCGGCGGCAATTGCTTGCCATCAGGTGATCCGCCTGCTCGCCTGCTACCTATCACATAAAAAAAAGAAAAAAAACATTTTATTGTAATATTTTGTACGTAGCATGGCTTTTCGTCTGTTAATCAACCTTCTTAATTAGCCATGGCAACTTCCTGATTCACCCAAAAAAACAAGAAACCGGCCAAGTGCGAGTCGGGCTCGCGCACAAAGGGTTCCGTAGCAGCAAATATAAAAAATTACAGTTAAATCAACCTATCTCAAAAACTATAAGAGATACTTTGATCAAACCAAAAATCGTTGAAAGAGTTAATTAGCATGCATCACATCTATTTTTTTTAGAATTTTATACCCCGTAGTTATAAAAATAGAGGGGGGGGGACATACTTTTTACGACTTTGAGAGCTGATATCTCAAAAAACCGTTCACTTTAAGAAAAATGTTTTTTAGAAAACTTTATATCATTTTAAAAGACCTTTCCATTGATACCCCACACGGGTATGTACATCGAAAAAAAAATTTCATCCCTCAGTTACATGTATGGGGGGCCCCACCCCCAATTCTTTTTTTTTACTATTTAGTGTCATATTTTGTAGCGGTTCATACAACACATATTCCCATCAAATTTCATCACTGTAGTACTTATAGTTTCCGAGTAAATCGGCCTGTGACAGACGGACAGACGGACAGACGGACAGACGGACAGACGGACAGACGGACATGACGAAACTATAAGGGTTCCGTTTTAGCCATTTTGGCTACGGAACCCTAAAAAAGAGATTATTGTTCCATACAATGATCTATGGAGCTGAAAAACTGATTTACTTTTTAATTTTTTAGACGAATCTAGCGAATGCCATGGATGATGAAAATGCTGGAGTAAAATACGATTATAAGGGCTATGTAACGTAAAAAATACTTTTTAATACACGAAGCCGTGATATGAGCATATTAAATGAAAACAAGGCAGATGTACGATTTTTTTGACGCCGAAAGTGTATATCATAGTCTATATTAACCGTCAAGCTACCATTTTACCATTAAGTTAACGATCATACAATAACGAACATTTTATCATCTACTAATTATATGTCATGGTATATATTAACCATCAAGCTAACGATCGTCCATTAACCTTTCAATTCGTCTATTTGCCTAAGCTATATATTCCCATTAGCTTACTGTGCCAGAAACTAATATTCCGCTCTGGTAATTATTCAGAAAATTAAGCCTGTCACAAACTATTCGACTCTAGAAGCAATACCCTGGCATGAACCATCAACAAAATGTGCCTATCACGTCTATCCATTTGTCACTTTTGAGAAGTTCAAATCATTTTTTTTTGTGAGATAGGGGGCAGACGAACAGACGGTTCACCTGATGGTAAGTGATTACCGCCGCCCATGGACACCCGCAACACCAGAGGAGTCGCAAATGCGCTGCCGACCTTTTAAGAAGGAATACGCTCGCTTTTTGAAGGTTTGTAGGTCGTATCGGTTCGGAAACCAGTTCATTCTATAGTTTTGTAGTTCAAGGCAGAAAGTTTCTAGCTTATTATTTATTTTATAATTTATTATTTATTTTATAATTAGGTTGCCGAAAACTAGTTAATCATGACACCGAGTTCGGAATAGGTAGACTTTATATTCACAGAAATGTATATGTATATGAGAACAATTAAAATCAAAGACACTTTTATTAATATCATTATATTTCTAAATTTTAGAGGAATACGGGTTTAAAAACTGCCACGAAAGTGACATCTCGCGGAGACCCCTTCTGTCAATTTATAAACTGAGAGAAATATGTAGTATAGAAGGATAAATACTGAAGCGGGTACGTAGTCGTATATATTATTATGCTATTGTAATGAGCTGATGTTCTTAAGAATCTGAAACCATGTGCAACTGGGCCACTAAAAAAATAGACTACGTAAACTCTACACTATTATCGCTAATATTTTACCTGAAATTAACTAGGTTACTACCTGCTACTATTATCTAAGTCGATAAAAATATATTGCAGTTGTAATAACCATCACGATATTCACGATAAAGTCATTTGATTGGCACAGAATCGTAATTCCTCAACTGCTTCCCAGCAACGGCTAACAGCAAAAAACTGTGTGAATTAATTACTGGAGTATGATACTGTAACAGAGCAGTAGCGCTACCATGAGTTGGCATCGAAAAGTAACGTAACGTTACTACAGTCGATAGCAAGTAAACGGGCGTCGAATAGATTTCGATTGAACACGTAAACCTCGCTAGCGTTAGCTCGATAGCGAGTGCGTTATTGTTTACGCAGAAAGTGACGTGCTTGTCTTCACGCCCTATCGCTTTGTCTCTTTCATTGTGATGCATTTGAAAGAGACAGAGCAATAGTTTACGTTATGTCAGTTTTCAATGTCAACTCGTAGCGCTACGTAAACGCTACTCGCTAGCGACTACGTTTCAATTTGACAACTCGATACTACAGATTTTAGTTTCTCAAGTGACCGCTAGAGGCGCTGTACACTTTTTCATACATTTTTTTTACGCTGACGCTAGCGAGTTCTGTCACTGTAAACTCATGGTAGCGCTACTGTCTAATACCGCGGTTGCGTGTTTCACACGTGTAGCATTTTGTTGCTCACTTAGTTTTCTAATGGCTCCATAAATTTGAACCAAGTTATTCAACAATCTATAAAGCTAATCCTTTAGGCGTGATTTGGATTCGTAAAAATGTGTGCGGAACTTTTATTTCTCGTTTGGTCGAGTTTGCTTTTCATGTAGGTACTACCTACGTGTTCCTATCTTCTATATACTATTTATAAAGAGATAACTTCTATAGACAACGACAAGGCTTATAGGTAAACCGAAAACACGTAACGCTTGCGCGATGTAATTGGACACAGCGCCATCTATTGGTTCATTTCTGAATTACGGTCCCGAAGCGAAGTGAGGGCGGGCCACTAGTTCGTACGATAAATCGTTGCGGACGCGCGGGTAAATACCTATTGTTCGATGATGTTACAACCTTAGTGTAAAGCCTTACCGAAGGAGAGTCCAACGTTATAAGAGACACTACCCTCTCCCTTTTTGTTTTAGCTGAAAACGGGACCAGGGCTCGTCGTATGGGTCCTGAAGCTCATAGGGGGGCTCGTCGGAGGCTCGTCTATACAGGTTGTATCTGTTAACATTTGAATCCCTCTAACCACGTGTTCAATCAACCATACTGAACAGCATTAATTGTTCAACAACTTTTCGAAATTCAACGAAATTTTTTTCGACTCCACATACAAAATTACAAAATAGGTACTTGACCGACTTTGTATGGAACGATTTTTTTATACGAATTTCCAAACATCATATAACAATAAATGTTGTTCAGAATGTTTGTACAACATGTTGTCTGGGTCTATACCGAGATACACCCTTTATATACGATTGTTATATTATGATTTCGATAAGTCTGTCACGGAAGCAATTCTTTGAAGTAATTATAAGTTTTACATTCGGATTACAAGTAAAAATAATCTGTCGGATAATATCTTTGGGAACAAGTCTAATCAAATTTATTACATTGAGTATAATTAAAAGGATCTCTAACCTCTGCTCGGAGTAAGCTATGTTATGTTCTACATTTAGAACCCTCGTCATACACTAACCCTTTGCTGCCCTAATTTAATTCACACATTCACATTCCATGCAAGTCTAAAGTTTAAGGAAACCAGTTAAGTTTTCAGTTCCTCGTGCTAACTAAAAAGTTTTTACGATGTTCTACTTTACGATCCTTTTATTACTGTTCTTTTTGTTACTTTTCGATACGGGTGTATTAGTTCAGTGGATAAGATCGCACTTTGGATAAGAAGCCATTTTTTAAGTAAAGTTAAGTTAGTGTCTTTTATTCATCTTTTTTTTTATTTTAAGCGGGCGGCTATTCAGGTCTTATTCAGACCGGTTTCACGGCGACCAGTTTGATCTATTGCGATCGCCGCTATGCCACATTTCAGTCTCAAATCCTGCACTTTTAAGAAAGTGAATTAATTGTTTGGGACTGAGATCCTTAGCTTCATTGGGGCTTAGAATGTGCTTTCCCAGATGCATGCTACGTTTACGCATTCTTAGTCTGGGCATAAAAACTAAGACCAATAAAAGACACTGACACACTGACTGATGACAGCTGCACATATGGTGAACTTCTGCAGCCTACCGATACCGATATCTTGATGCCATCGACACGAAAAGAAAAATAATTGATCTTAGTCAAGCGTATCCCGGGTCCCAAAGCGACAGCTTTGGACTCAACCGGGAATTAATCACTGCTGAGATTAGATTAGACTTAGCGAATGGACAATGGATAAGCGTTAATTAAAATGAGATCATCATCATTGAGGCCAAATTTGGGGGGAGGGAAAAAGTAGGCAGCGCACTGGAGATGTGGGTGCCCATGCAGCAATTGCTTAGCGTCCGTCCGTCTACTCGTCTGCCACCTACTAGTATCTCAAAAAAACATTATGGACTGACGATTAGATAATGATAAATATGCAAATAATTGCAATACAAAAAGTAACATTTTGAGCAAACTTATTTAACAAAGTAAGTAAAACAAGAACCGTTTCGTCTCGTTCCGATTCTTTCCTAAAACCCATTGTTTATTAAACAATACTGGTTCCATTTATAAAAAACAACGTCTAAAACCAGTTTTTCCTTGACAGTAGTAACATATGGAGCGGTTACGTTACTGATATAATATCACGTAACTTGAATACTAGTGTAAGTACAGCTTATACAGAGTGTAAAGTAGGAATAATGACCTGCGGTGGGTACCGACATCACACATGGTACCTAGTCGATTCTCACCTTAATGACAACCAAATTTTTAAATGTAGGTAATACGTGACAGACGAGCAGACGGATCACTTGATGGTAAGTGGTTGCACCTTCGACGCCTGCGACACCAGTAAAATCAAAAGTGAGCTGCCAACTTTTAACCCCCTTTCCCCTCAATTGGGCCTCCGGTACCTCATTTACCCAAAACAGAGAACTGTTCACACTTTTCCATAAAGCGGTCACTCAGGTCGAGCTGGCTCATTCATGCAGAAGCGTGGCTCTCTCACGGTCATTAAAGTTAGATGTAATATATTAGTTGTATTAATTTATATAATTTTAGAAGCTCATTATCATCAGGTTCATCAGGTTGCTTCAGACTTCATGGGGTTGTTCCAGCAAGATAAAAAAAGTGTCAAATAGTTTTTTTCTGGGGATGAATGAGAAAATAAATACCTGTCACTGAATAGAAATGTATCTCTTGGTACATTGTTTCTACCTTTCACTCTGTCTGTTACTTACTCATGCAACTTGAGCATAATTATGTGCATAAAAATTGGGTCGGCCGACACGGGCGCCGGCTTTCTGGTACGATGCACAATTGTGCAATTATTATTATTGTATGGGTGATTTGAGAAGAACATAGTTAAAGCACACGCCAATGCATCTTTTAGGTCCGATGCGATTTATCAGAGCAGGGGTTTAATAATAGCTTTGCGAGAATTCAAAAACCGAAAACACGAAACACTTTCGCGATTCAATCAACGCCCAGCGCCATCTATTGGTAGACAGTGGAATTACTGTCCCGAAGCGAAGTAAGGGCGGGCCTAGTATATAATAATTTGAGTAGAAGGACTCTTAAATAGGCTATATTAGTAAAGGCCGCACAAAAAGACGTCATTGTTTTTTTTTAATTTGACTCATATTTCTCCTTTCGCCTTCATGTGTACTCGTACTCAAATTCCATGAAATTTACCAAAAACCGACTAAGTTGTTCTACCGTAAAAAGTTGTGAAATCCATGTCGGCTATTGAACTTTTGCAGTCCTCTACCTACGTATGGGACATACATACCTTCTGTTTTAAGTCGCATGCGGGCAGATATTTAAAAAAACGCGCATTTCCATTCAAGCAACTTCACACATCTGGAAACAATTTGATACAGAAATTATTGCAATAATGCACACACCAAAAACGACTCAGTTGTTCTACCATGAAAAGTTGTGAAATACATGTCGGTTATTAATTTATTCAGTCCATAAGGAACCTTATGTTTTAAGTCGCAGGTGTTTTACTCGTATATAAATTGCAATTACATTTAAGCAACTTCACAAATCTTGGAAACAATTCGATACAGAATACAGAACGTTCACCTTGTATGCATTTCACTAAGGTCCTTGTTGCATCATAAAGCTATTATAGGGCTAATATACGACTTACGTATACCTCAAGATACTCTGTTATGTCTCTATCTAAGCAACTTCACTGCTCATCGGGCAACAATTACAAACAGGAGCGGAGCTCAGGCAATATCAACATAGAACACGGGTCCAACTTGCCGGGGCATTATCCAGCCTCGTTTGCATTTCACTAACATCCTAGTTGCATTGTATAGCTATAACTAGAGCAAAGTAACGTGAAGATATACTTGTAGGTATAGATATACCCTTTTGGCATTCATAGTTATTTAAATTTATATTGAGGACTCAGGACATTCAAGATGACCCCACTCTGCCTGATGGTAAGCGGCCGTGAGATCCAAACATGAGATTGACAGGCACAAAAGAACAGACCAAGTGTCCATTGAGTCTGTCACTCTCACCCTGAAGGCCTGCTGAGATGCCGTTTTACGCCCCGCCTAAAAAACAGGATTGTAAGGAAGGAGGAAACATTTGAACTAGAAGGACATTCCATGACTTGATGGTTCAGGGCAGGAACGAGGAGCTAAACCTCTTGGTGCGCGCTGGCATTGTCTAGATGGAATGTGGATGGCAACGCTGTCCAGCACGTGTTGTTCGGGAATGGAAAGGGGGAGTTTTCTAACTTAATATACTTATTTCACTTCTCATCTGGAAAAAAATATATGTCATTGTATGTACCAATCTACGTAGAGTTTTAAACTATTAGAACAGCTTGTATATATAGACACCTCTGGATACTGGAAGCAATGAAACAATGAAGTAACTTCACTCCCTCATCTGGCTGCAATTAGAAGCAGGAGCGCAATATCAACACGGACTAACTTGCTGGGCGGGGACTAAGCCCACCTTGGCACCTTGTTTGCATTTCACTAACGTCCTTGTTGCATCCTGAAATTGTAGTTGAGCCGGGTAAAATTAACATATTATTTGGGCCTTCTGAAAACGAATTCATGATCAAATCTTCATCGCTATCCCTTTCACAGATATGAGACACACGGTGTGTGTAAAAGATTCAATTGTAAATTTTCAAAACCTCCTGAAGGTTCCTCGAAGAAGGTTCCTTCTGTTTTCGAAGTGCTAGTTACCTTGAAATAAAATCACTCTTTCAAAATATAAATTTGTATTTTCTTGATCTTTTGTTTTGTGGTGTTTTTGTGAAATGACTCAAATGTAAAATGATTCGGCTCAAGATATTGTGCGCCGAATTCCTTAGCTTACCTGTGGCCAGGGAGTTTCCTCTTGAAGACGTCCTTCCTACAAAAGTTGGCTGTGTGGACAGGACCTTAAAATACTATGTCAAGTCAAGTCAAGTATCAGCCTATATACTGTCCCACTGCAGGGCAAAGGCCTCCATCATAGAATCAAGTCATCGCTACTATGATGGGATTAGGCTTAATCACCATGCTTGCCTAATGCGGATTGGTGATCACAAACCCGAGCTATGGTCGAAAAATTCAAAACATAGTTTTTGCTCGACCCGAGAATCGAACCCGGAACCCCGAGATTATGGCCTGGTACTTAAACCACTAGACCAGCAAGGAGTTAAAATACAATAACTTACTAAAATACTTACCTACCTTAAGGGCACTTTGCAGGCTCTTACTTAAATCACTTACAACTAGAATATAAATATAAATCAGGGTTATCATTTGTCAAGGCTAAACGATCTGATGACCATATCTGATGGTACCGGATGCATTACACGTAACTTTTCCATCACTGCAGTTAATACATAATACTTGCATATCTTGGCTTGCCTTGACCTAAATGACCAGCCATAATTGTGTCTGTGCTTATGAGGATGTATGATTACAACGTTGGTAATTGACAATAGCAAGGTCTATCAAAAAAATCAAACGAGACAACAGTGGGAGAGCCACGCTTCGGCAATGGGCCGGCTCGACCGGAGTAATACCACGTCCTCACAGAAAACCGGCGTGAAGCAGTGCATGCGCTGTTTCGCTGCGTGAGTGAGGGTACGAATAAGGAGTAAAGGGCGTTAAAAGGTCAGCGCACTTATGACTCCCCTGGTGCTGCTGGTGTGTCTTGGGCGTCAGCAATCGCTCACCATCAGATGATCCGTCTGCTCGTTTGCTTTCTAAAAAGTTAAGTATCAGCCTACAGTTCCACTGCAGGGCAAAAGCCTCCATCATAGAAATCAAGTCATCGCTACCATGATGAGATTAAGCCTAAACACCATGCTTTCCTGATGTGGACTGGTGATCATAAACCAGAGCCGAGCTATCCTCGAATAAATTAGAATACATACTTTTTCAGGTCCGGTACTTTAACGTCATAAGGCCCAGACAGCAGACACAATAGAAAATTAATCGACATTAAACCATTAGACCAGCAATGAGGCATTTGCCACCTATCGCGTACAAAAATCCCATTCCACAAGTAGCGTAAGTATGTAGCAAACTATTACCCCACGGTTACGTCACGCAAGAGGTCATCGGATAAGCAATATCGTCTATCCTCGTCCCGCATACTGAGGTCCTTGTAAGCCTGCAGATGTCCCAACAGAACAACCGACTGCCATTAATAAAACATTACAGTTACAGCATCGGTCCGTATAGAGAGAATTGTTAATTGATTACGTAAGGATTAGGGAGGTAGTGAGTTTATTAAGCTTGTGTTTCTCAAACTTTTGCATGTTGCGACCCCTTGGTGTTAAAAATATTTCAATACCTCCCCTCCCCCCATACCTTCCCGACCTTGCTTTGCTATTATATCATGAAGGTATATTGTATTGTGTATGTACATTATGTTAATGTTACAATATTCATAAAGTAACGTTAAGTAGTATAGTAGTACCATACCATAGTAGTACCTACCATACCTAGTACCATAGAAATCAAGTCATCGGTACTAAGATGGTAATATTGGATACGCGATGAAAAACCTTTAAGAATTACGTCCATCACACATGTTGTTAATTTGTTTACATTAACATACCTAATTATTCACAAATGTTTATTAAGCAAGTAGGTTTTGGCTCTCCTATTTCATTAATAAGTAAATCAATACATTTCATCTTTATTGTTCTTCACCGCGAAGTACATAGTTCTCTCGACCCCAGGCGATCCCTCAATAAAAGCATCATGACCCCCTAGGGGGTTGCGACCCATAGTTTGATATAATAAAATAATATGCAGTACGCAGACCACAAAAGAATACAATTCAATGGTAGAGGAGAGAAACAATTTTTAGAAATGATGAGGTAGAGCAGCTAAAGTTATTTGACTGATAGTAAGTGGAAAAGTGGTGATAAAATAAAAGTAACAAGTATTTTTTTCAATAAGTTTATACAATATAATAAATACATACAACTTGTTGTTGAAATAATGTAAATTCTGTGTATAAGTTAGTCACTAGTTAACCTATTCCGAAAATGTTTGTGTTGATGAAAATCCATGTGGTCGATTGCTTTTTATGCAATAAAAACAAAACAAAATCACTCACTAAATATGCAACTGTTTATTCCTGCAATAAAACTTCTTTTAACCACTTCAAATTGGTAGCAACACTCGTATACACCGTCACACACACTTTAGGTTCTTGTACATTCTTGCAACTCGCCGAAGTCACACCAATGAGTTTCCCGCGAGATATCAAAGACCCCCCCGAGTCTCCAGAGCCAGCCCTCACCGTGTCTTCCGAGCATAGAAGACCAGGCACTCCAAATCTGCACCACTCAATCGCCACTAGACCTTCTCTTGGAGGGTCCATATCTGCTTCGCTCTCCCCAAAACCAGCTATGATGGCAGACTGTCCATTCCGAGGATAATTCGCCGACAGTTTTATTGGTTGTACATAGTCACTGAATCTAATAGGCGTGGTTCTTAACAGCGCTATATCAAAGGCTTTGTTAAACACTGCACGGATCAGCGTTGGGTTATAATCCGGGTGTCGGTAGATCATTTCCACTTTAGCTATGATCGTCGGGACTCCGTCAACATGGTGGTACACTCTGATTCTTTTCTCGCCTCCAATGAAGCAGTGAGCTGAGGATATAACCCAGCGCCTGTCGACGATGGAGCCACTGCAGGTGGCCGTGTTCCTCGCGTGGAAGATCTTGAGTCTCACCAAGTATTTGTGCACTTCAAAACGCAAGTCGTCACCGCCAAACACGCGGGACTCCAACGTGAATGCGGGATCAAAGATGAGCACAAACAAAAGGAAATAGGGCCAAGACATGTCTCTTTAACAGAATGTACGACACTAAATTAATTGATTATCGATTCCGGTAATGACTTTATTGCTAAACCCTAAAATGCTAATTATGTTGACAGTTCAGGTAATTGCGATAATTAAAGTGAAATGTGTACAGTCACTCGCAAACATGGTGTTTTCACCTCGACTTTTCTGCTAATGCTATTAAGTTCACATTTGAAGAAAGTGTGTACATAATATTGCTTTTCAAATGTTACACGTGTTTATTTATCAACGCATTAATATTTGCATATTTTAATGTTAGCAGTAATAAGGTGTTTCAAATAGGATGTCCCTGATTTTCAAATTGATTTGAACTCTATTTCCATTGTGAACAATTAAATATCTTTTATTAAAATAGAGTCAGTTAGGTTGACTAATTCTCCCGAATTTTCAAGGACTCCCATTCCATAAAATAAAAATCCCGTAAGTCACATATTGAAAAATTGAAGATAAGACGAGCCTGTTGTAACAGTGAGTGACAAAGCATGTTTCAAAGGGCAGGGGTGGGGAGGTGACATCTAGACTTTCCGTAAAATAATCTTAAGCCCAAATTTTCTGCTGGTCACCCCTAGCAATTAGTGGCATCTGGGCTGAAGCTGGTCAGTAGTTTTAGGTAATTCTTATTTGAGTATCTACCTCATAGTATAGTAGTACATATATTATATACCTCAACGTCGGTACCTATGTCCGTTAGATAATAGAGTAAACGAGTAAACCTTAACTCAATTTAGACTTAATAGTTTATCAATATTTTCTGGCGCTCTCTTTTTCAGGACCTTAATAAAACAAGCGTGCTCATTTCTAAAAGATCGGCAACGCATCAGCAACAGATTTGATCTCTCTTATGTTCATGAGTGACCCGCTTGTCCGTTGGTCGCCTCAAAGATAGAAAAATATATTCAAAACTAAAGGGGATTGTCTACTAACTAATAGTTGGATCAACAAAAGGAAGTCAAACGTGCTGTCGACCGGTTACGGTGAAGAAGAGGGTCCCTAATCTTAACGCATACATACAGTTAATTTAACGGAGATTAATATTAACAAACGATACACGAAGCAGAGGCCACTCTACGTCTGTGAACATTATGATTAATAGCGAGGATATAGTCCGGCCCCTCGCCACGGCCGGTCTTCCCGACAACACCGGACCTCCCGAAGTGTATACCACACCAACTTCTTATATGCTACTGAAATCTAAAACTTTGATAGTGCGATGCAGGTTCAGAACTGTGATTGGCCGGAAAGTAATTAGCTTCGTGCCGTTCCGGTGGATGCGCGCAAAAAGTAACAATTTGAGGTTGCGGTCACAGTCCAAAAACGACGGGGAAGTAAGTCGACTATTGTAACACAGACAGTCAGTGGTTAACTGATGTAAACCGGTTAGAAATCTACGGTATCAACATGATCGAAGCAGCGCCATCTACAAGGATTTTTGCATATTAACTAGTTGGAATTACGTATACAGAAGAATATTAGAAGCAATTATATTTGAATTGTAATTAAGGAAATTGCTCGGCAATGGCGCTGCTAATGACAAAATAAATTGTAAAATTGAAGTAGATATCAATTTATATTCCTTATCATATTTTTAAATAGGTAACATTATTTGCGTGCAACATCAATTCACAACGAAATTTCAGCATTTTTTTTTTGTTCTTCTTTAATCATTTTAAAATCTAAATTTTGTCCCCTCTTAAGAAAGTTGTGCATGAGTATATAATAATTTTGTCATGAGGTGATTATTATGATTGACTTGATTAATAGCTACTATTTCATCACATAAAAATATAAGAATGTTTTTTTTACAGTCATCCTGTATAGTCCTAACTCATTCATTCTTTAAATTTCTTCAAACTATCTGACTGAACTAAGGATGACACGACTGAACTATTATCAAAATTGTTATAAAGTTACTACTTCTTTCCACGGTTCAAATAACTCTCCAAATACAAATGTAAATTGTAGTAGAGTTTGGTTACTTAAAACTTGAAGACGAGTTACTGTTTAAAAGTTTAACTATCAAAGATTCAACATGGAACAAAACGGTACAAATATTTTATCTATGCCATCGAGGTGGTAAAAAATCATAACTACATCGCTCGTTATTACTTGTAGGTACTCGTTTTTTCTTTGTTATGTTACGCAGCACTGTAATAAACTTCGTCTAGAGTCCTCGGCCACACGCTTGGCAAGCGAACGATAGACAGCAAGAAAAAATAAAAAAAAACGTTTATTCGTATTTTACTTCCATGTTGTTTGCCGGTCGCTTGCCAAGCATGAAGCTGGGTCTTTATTCTACAAGCCTCCCTAGATTCTATTCGTCTTAAATATGAAAGATTCGTGTTTCACTATCGTTGTAAGACCCAAAGCTTTATAAAAGGCATAAAACAATTGATTTTCCATTGTATCCACTGGGGCAACAACTTTTTTATTCTTTAAGGGCATGCTTTGGTTGTACACGAAAAACCATAGAGTTGACATAAAATTTAATGTAGAGTTCACTAAAAACCAGCTAATTCACTCTAGCTTAAAACTATTGGATCATAGTGCCAGGAAGAGGAAATCAAACCCGGAGAATGTACGCCGGTTGCCGCTCTATCATTCGACGGCCGCCGTACGCGATACCGCGCTGAAAGATTTCTGTATTTTCTTTAAACATAAAATTGTATTTATATTTCTCACCCTATAATCACGCTCGGGACAGACACATGCCATAAGGGATGACCACTGAAAATCAGCGTCATGGAGTGACAATTTTATTACTGTCAAGTACCGGCATTATGCTGAGCTTCTTTCAGCACGGGGTTTTTGTTTTGTTTTTTTGTGTATGAAATGTGTGTGTAATTTATTTTTTTGCGTATGTGTGTATTCTTGTGTGTGTGTGTGTGTGCCTAATTTGTGTTTGTGTAAATGTGCAATTCAAGTCTGTGTGTCGACGCTATATTCATTCAAGGTCTTAACTAATTCGTAGATAATTTTCGTCCCGCGATGTTGCCAGTGGCTGCTTTTTTCACACGTTTGAATACACCTTAACTCTAATGGCACTTTAACTTTGATGAGTTCTGGCCTCCAGCACAACATCAGATGCAATAAAAGGTAGCATCTAAATAGGCGAATAGATTGCGAAGGTCAGACAGCAAGTAAAGTAAAGTACCCATCAGCCTATAAACTGTCCCAAAGCATCTTTCGTAGAAATCAAGTCATCGCTATTGTAGGATTTGGCTTAGTCATGACGCTTGCCTAATTTGTATTGGTGATCACAAGACTATTGGCGCGGGAATGGAACCCAAGTCTTAAATCGTAGTTTAAACGTGGGCTACAAAGAGAAGATTTTGGATGTAAACTTGAAATATACACTAAGATGAGTATGGAGACTCTATCACAGAAATAATCACTTAAACAGAAATAATCACTTACAACCAGACAATTCATTTCTTCTCGTAGAACGCAGACTGTAGGCGTCTAGAGCACAATAAACAACCTGATATCAAAAGATTTCCGGGGCAGTCCCATCAGTATCTTGAGAATGGGGGTCGCTGATACCCCGACCTCTTGAGGGTTAAACCCTTCGGTGACTTATAGCTTCTCGTTTATATTCAAGGCCCGGTTCTTTTAGTATTCATAATATTTTAACTTTGTTACTATTATCATGGGAGCTCCATTTTTCAAGATTTCGAGTATGATGATAATCGAAATATATGGGCTGTCATAACTTGAACTATTGATGTCCATATTAAAATAGGCAAAACCGATAAAGATAACGATATTTTTTATCTTACTTCAACGTAAATAATGCACTTACAAATGATCGAATGGTTCAGGTGAGATTCGAACCCACCACCATTCGATTAATAAAATGTAATAGTGTGTAAGTTATTAAATGTTATGAAAGATTATTATATTGTTTAATTCAATTTAACGGCTATAAAAGTAATATTCCATGACTGAATTCAATTTAATGTTGAATGTATTAATATTAAAACAAAAATTAGTATTTCAAAACCACATCATAAAATTAAGTTATTTCTTTACACAATCATTTACGGATGCTTGTTCGGCAATCTAGCACCGGATATTTGTTTTTGTTAAATTGTGATGAATTTAATAAAGTAAATAAATTCTTATAATTACATAGTCTGTTAATCTGGCACGATGACAAGTTCAATTTATAAAAATATTTGCAAGGTTTATTATTGTAAGTCACTATTTTTATTTAATTTCTTGAAAATTACAAGGCTAATAATAAGCTTAGCCGAAGAAAATAAAACACTTGTGCGATGTAATCGATACTCATCTCCATCTATTGGTATAGAATGGAACTAATAGCCCGAAACACAATGAGGTGAACCACTAGCCGATAATTGAAAAATTAAGAAATCATTTTGTGTAGCAACATACCTGCTATTCTAAAAGTACGAGTATGTTGTATAGTAAAATAATGCAAGTTAAGCATCGTCAGTCACAGAAAAAGGATGAAAAATTCATATTGTACGGCAGCTCTGTTGAATTCAATTAACATGTAAATGAACTAGGCAGTGTGGGTGATAGCTGGCCCTTAAGCGCTGAATAAAAATGTACAGTAAAGTAAGGGAACCGAGATGTGATTTTTAACTGCACAATTGAACGATAATCAATTTATTTTTTCAATTATTTTTTGTTATATACCGTAAGGCTTATTTCTTGAAATAAAACGACTTTGTTATGCATACTTTTATGTTGCATGAGTAGCCTTGCTGATAGCTTGTAATTAGGTAAAGTATATAGGCTGATACTTTCAGCCTATATACTGTCCCACTGCAGGGCAAAGGGCTGCATCATATAAATTAGCTGTTATTATATAATATAATATACTTAATATAGCTGTTATTTTTTGGTGAAACCGATATTTATCCTACATTCGTTGTTTGTGGTTTCCTAAACACAAGCGAAAGCTTTAGTTTGGGACGACGACTATTTTTTTTTATTATGATAGTGAGCAGCCCTGTTAATGGTTTGTACTAATTAGGTACCAAATTTTAATGCCTCTCCGACATTTTCTCGACTATGATTTTACCACAATAACCACTGTGAAAACGTAACAAAAAACGGTTAAATATTTTATTTTAACACAGACATGTTTCACTGACCATTCCTCGGCTGTGTCTTAACCCTGCGAATGCGCGTCACCCGTACGATATTCAATTTATTTTTTCACAGTAACTGTAATTGAATCTTCCATTTAAAATCCAATTTTCGTTCCTCACCGCGAAGCTTCAAACGGATCACGAGATGATCTGAGCATATCAATAACGCTTTGTGCAAATAGGAACGTAGCTTGAGAACGTATTGTACGCTCGAATCACGTACAGTCATCGGCACGTCAAGTTAGCCCCCAGCGGTGCAAAAATATCACTTGTGTCTCAGACATAAAGACCGTTCAAAGTCCAAAATGGATAACGTGACGTAATATTGACGTGCGTTTCTACTCGGTTTGTTGGATTTATACTTTTTCTTTACCCCCCAAGATTGTTTCAAAAAGTTTAGTTATCAGCAAAAAGTCAACATTGTAGGTATTTGTATACCTATGAGAAAGCTTCCCAATTTTACCACCTTTAATAATGTTAACTACGTTGTTAACATTCAGTCAGTCCCCGCCTCTCTGCATTTTGCTAATCATAGGCTTGGAAAATTTGATGTGACAGTTACGTCGAGTTAGGCGAATATAAGTAGGTAATGCTTATGACACAAAATAATTACTTTATGATTGTGTGTAGGAATTAAATTAAAAAGTAAAACCTGCTTTATACTTTTTACACAACCTTTTAAAATAAAATTACGCATTCTAATAAAAAAGGAAACATTCCGAATTATCCAAGAAATGTAAAAAGTAGGTAAATTAAATATTTTTTAAGCTCGTTACTTAAAGAGTTGTATGGGACAGTATTTTTTTGGAATTGGAATAATTCAGTAATTAATGGAAATGCTTGAACAAGAATCGAGCTTTTAATGTCTACTCGTACAGGCAACTTCATAAATATGTATACATTGTAGGACCATGTCACAATATTTATGTATATGAAAGTAGAAGTCGTTCTTATAGATATATATTGTGACAAGGTCCTAAAGTGTATACATATTTTTGAAGTTGACTGTCCATAAAAATGATGCAATATTAATAATTTATGTCCGTGAAACTAACACGGTTGTATGAAAAATGTCCTATAAGCGGAAATGTGCTTCTAAATGTACCTATCATGAAATGAAGTGGAAATACTTTCAATTTCTATACAAAGCACTTACGTATGTCAATATGTTTACCACTGATTCGGAATATAGTATTAGTAGATGGATTTACCTATCAGAATCAACTAAGGCAACAAAAATATCTGTACCTAACT
This sequence comes from Cnaphalocrocis medinalis, assembly GCA_014851415.1. Taxonomy (NCBI): domain Eukaryota; kingdom Metazoa; phylum Arthropoda; class Insecta; order Lepidoptera; family Crambidae; genus Cnaphalocrocis; species Cnaphalocrocis medinalis. The sequence goes on from CM026294.1 coordinate 6,434,281, forward strand.
AAAATCCCGTAAATTTTCGTTTGTGATTTCATCTTATCGCAATATTATTAAAATGTCCCTTGTCGTCTACAATACTCAACCAATGTCAGTGAAATGTGACTTGGTAGTTTATTTAGGGACCGAAAAAAATAAAACCCACTTTTGTTCCGCAAGATACAATGTACCCGAGGGACTCGCGATAACATTTGCGATAAACCAAATTCCACGCTTCGCCAAAAGAGGCTAGTAACTTTTAATATGGCTCTATCCTCCTGTATGAAGATAACTTCACCAATGTCGAGTTAAATCTTTACTACTAATAAAGAGATCACCTCATAGTTAAATAGATAAACCGGAAAGACGAAACACTTGCGCGATGTAATCGACTCCCAGCGCCATCTATTGGTACTAGTCTACATAAGTTAATCTCCGAAACGAAGGGAAATGCCACTAGTAATAAAGTCAAATATTGAATTTAATCAAATGCCAGTTTTTAATGTTTTATTGAACTACGGATTTCGTCAAGACCATTTTCGTCAGGAAATTTCAGGATTTAAAACATAAAGTCTTAATGATGAATAAAGACATCTACAACACCAGTAGAGTCACAAGTGCGCTGCTAACCCTTAACACCCTTTCCCCCCAATTGGGCCTCCGGTACCCTCACTCACTTGACGAAACACAGTGCAGGCGCTGCTTCACGCCAGTTTTCTGTGTGGCTGGAATTGTATTGTGTGAATTGTGCGCAAGGGAGCAATACTCTCAGAAATCGTATTGAGTTGTAAATTTTAATAACTCGTTAAGTTACATCAACATGGCTACGTAACTGATGATTATTAGATTGGGCTTGCGGCTTCGCTATGGGTCGTTTGTGTCACCCCTTATCATGGGGTTCATTGTATCAAGGTCTGACTTATTAATTTTACTGTTCTGTTAAAGAATAAATGGAACTAAACATTAATGACTGATTTTAGATTAACGATTGGGTTGACCATTGAAAGACGACGTGCGAGAAACATGCCATGTTTAATTTTAATGTAAAAATAATTTGTTATGCACACGAGTAGGCCGATCACCTGATGGTAAGCAATTGCCGCCGCCCATGGACCCCTGCAACACCAGTGGAGTCATAAGTGCGTACTTATTGATATATTCATTCATTCGTCAGCAACCCACACTCGTCCACTGCTGGACATAGGTCTCCCCTAATGCACGCCACTGCTCCCGATTTTCGGCGACTCTCATCCAGCCCACTCCAGCCAGCCTTCGAATGTCATCATCCCATCTTGTCTCATATTGATATATGCCTCAGGCTTATTCAAATTTATCACACACCAGAAAAAAACGTCACGTTTTACGTTGCAAAATTCCTACTTTTGGTGTAAAATTCATCATTTTATAGCAAAACTGCAAGCGAAAATGTCTCTCTACGTTCCCGATTCCCCTCGCATTCAGTAGGCGACGCACGTGCGCTGACGCAGACTTAATAATAGGAAAAGGATCTCCAGCAGGTATCCAGTGCCGAAATTCTGAATTTTGCACGTCATGTTAGGGTTGTCCCCGATTTTTAAAAAGTATCAAAAGCCCCGATTGAAAGAGGTATTCCGCTAGCTTGCTTCCTTCGTTAGAGCGAATTTTGGCTTGTAAATTTCGAGTTCGGAAAATGGTGTGCAGTTTTTGACAAAATACTTCGGTGTTGTTGCTGTAAAATATTTAGAGGAGAGATTTAGAGGCAAATATTTTTCGGCCGTAAATTATATTCAAAAACAAAAGATGCCGATGACAGTTCATTATTTTTCTCATTCACATTTTTATACTAAATTCTTTCAAACAGGCTTAAATAACTGAATGTGTGAGCCATAAAAGGGAGTTATGAAAGAATATTCATTGACACTTTATGATGTATTTTTTAATGTGATCCCCTATCACAGAGAAGCAAACGAATTACCTGATGGTAAGCAATTACAGTCGGCGATATTAATACCCTGCAAAACCAGTTACAAGTGCGCTCATTATTCGTTTATATTTATTATTTTATTCATTCAACGTCTTAAGAGCGTTCTCGGCTAGTGCGGAATGTCATGTTTCGGTTTTGATTTGCAAAATTTCACTCACACATAAGCATGTGTTACTGTTTGCATAGAGTTGCCGCGTACGTTTTCTTTATAGTTAGACTGACAAATTTTGATCCTTTCGCTTTATAGCAAAGTAAATTACTGTATTGTTGTAAAATTAAATTGCAAGTTAAATAAAATAAAATAAATCCAACGTTGATTTATTGTTATTCTTTTGATTTTTTGATTTAAGAAAAATAAAAAAATAGGTATATCATTTAGATACCTACCTACCTTTTTTACTCAGGACAGGTAAGCAATTAAATACTTAAAGATATCATGTTTTGTTTAATAAATCATTTAATAAAAAAGAACATTATACATTATAAAACAGTTGTATTTATACATTATAAAACAGTTGCAAACCCTCAATTTGATCCCTTTCTGGGATCAATTCTTTAAGAAACAGCCCCAGAGGAAATGGACGTGGCAGAGCCCAGATACTATGACTAAAAATGAGATCGACTTCATAATATATATCGGACATTAAGCGAATATTCAGAGATGTCTCAGTGATCAATAGGTTTAAAACCGGAAGTGATCACCGACTTCTCAGAGGCACTTTGAATATCAATTTTAAGCTTGAACGTTCTCGGTTGATGAAGTCCACGCTCCGGCCAAATCTGCTCCAATCACTCGCTGGTTCCGATGCCTTCCAACTGAAATTGGAAAATCGATTCACTGCCTTGGAAACCACAATTGACGTATATATCGACGAAGAATTCGACCAAGTGGTGGAAATCCTTCGGGACGAGGGCACAAAGTTCTGTGAGTAGCAAGCGGTCTATACTCTGGATTTAATGGACAAGAGGCGGAAAGATCCATCAGTCACTTCGGCAGAACAACGGGCTCTAAATAAGTCCATCTCCAAGCTGTTAAGACGTGACCTCCGAAGCTCCAATTCACTCTCAATACAGAGAGCAATTGAGCAGAACCAGGGGGGTCCAAAGTCTTCGTACAACAGCTTGACAGGAGCCACCTGTCGAAGTTAACCAAAACAAATCGAGGAGTCGTCACATCAAAGCCAGAAACTTTTTGCCTTCTTTTACGCCATGCGACGGAGGATCTACCCGACATCAGCTTGACGGAGATCGAGGCAGCTCTTGGACAACTTAAAAATGGAAAAGCCCCGGGAAAAGACGGAGTCACACCGAGCTTCTGAAAGTTGCCGGCAAGCCGGTGTTGAAGGAACTTTGACGTATATTTAACTCGGTTATTTTCTTCGGGAGAACTCCTAGGGCGTGGCCGCGGAGCTTGTTCGTATTGTTCTTCAAGAAAGGCGACAAAACCTTACTGAAGAACTATCGACCAAAGTCACGTCTATAAGTTGTTCTCAAGAGTCATTTCGAATCGCCTTACACGAAGACTTGACGAAGCTCAACCTGCAGAGCAAGCCGGGTTCCGACGGTTTTAGCACCATAGACCATATTCACACAGTGAGGCAGGTTATACAGAAGACCAAAGAATATAACCAGCCCCTGTGCATGGCATTTGTGGACTATGAAAAAGCTTTTAACTCCGTCGAGACCTGGTCTGTTCTCGAGGCCTTGCAGAGGTGCCAAGTCGATTGGCGATATCGACTTGGCACGAGGTGTTGAGGTGTCTGTATAACGTCGCTAATATGTCCGTAGTAATCCAAAATGGCCAAACCGAGCCTGTCCTGCTACGACGTGGTGTGAGACAAAGAGATGTTATATCTTCGAAACTCGTCTCCGCTGCGCTGCAGGACTTGTTCAAAACGCTAAACTGGAAAGAGCGCGGAATCAATATTAATGGCGGGTACATGTCACACCTACGATTCGCAGACGACATCGTCATCTTGACGGAAACCTTACATGGCCTACAGGCGAGCAGCCTGGCTGAATCTTCCAATCACTTCGATCTTCGGATGAACTTGGATAAAACCAAGGTCATTTTCAACGAGCTCGTTGATCCGGGACCGGTCGCTGTTTATGGAGTACCTCTCGAAATTGTCCAGGAATATGTCTATCTAAGATAAACCAGAAACAACTTCGAGAGAGAAGCCAATAGAAGAATTCAGCTAGGCTGGGCAGCATTTGGTAGGCTTCGTCAAGTCTTCTCGTCATCCATCCCTCAAAGTCTTAAGTCGAAAGTCTTCGACCAGTGCGTCCTCGCGGTCATGACTTACGGTGCCGAGACGTGGACGTGGCTGGACTAATCCACCCGGTTCAAAGTCGCTCAAAAAGCTATGGAAAGGGCTATGCTCGGAGTATCTCTGAAGAACCGCATCAGAAATGATGTAATCCGACAGAGAACCTGAGTCACCGACATAGCCCACCGAATTAGCAAACTGAAGCGGCAGTGGGTTGGTCACATTAGCCGCAGAACTGACAACCGTTGGAGCCGTAAAGTCCTTGAGTGGAGACCGCGACTCGGTTAAGTGTTGGACGCCCTGCGACAAGATGGGATGATGACATTCGAAGGCTGGCTGGTGTGGGCTGGATGAGAGTGGCTGAAAATCGGGAGAGCAGTGGCGTGCATTAGAGGAGACCTATGTCCAGCATGTTGGAATACATCAAAAATAACTCAAACTCGTCCCATGCTAATCTGCACTTAATTGCATAGTAATAGAGTTCCTCTTGTTGCACTTGTTAATAAGGTTCATTTTACGAATACATATTTCGACCTTGAATCCTGAGGGATCACTCTGTTAGTAAGTCTTGAGATGTTAGTAAGTCTTGAGATGCCAGCGAGTCTTGTCGACTCGGCCGGTTCGTCTTGTGGAGTCTGTTGACTCAGATAGTTAGTCTTGCTCTGTCTGTGAGTCTTGTTACTCTGCTAACTGTACATTTGTAAACATGCGTACTCTCCTATAAAACGATTTAACACATTGAATGCCGACTACGCAATATTGCGTAGGTGCTAGACGCAATATTGCGTAGTCGGCATTCAATGTGTTAATAAAGATATCGTTTAGTACCAACAAATAAGTTTGTCATTGACTCCCAAAACCCAATACAGCAGTGGACGAGTGTGGGTTGCTGATGATGATGATGATGAAATTCTACTTTAAAATCATAGTCATGTTTCTGTAGTTTGCGATTCAACTATTTCCAATTCTTCGGTGGTATTCTCATGTATTTGACCTTCTCTTTTCTGCCTTTAGCAATAAACGTAATGAAATCATCGTAAAAGAAAAATGTGAATAGATTATGACCAGCTATGTCATTAAAAGTGGATTCGCGGTAACTTACGTTTTAGCTTCATTAGCTTTGGCCAAATTAAGTACCATAACTTTTCCTTTTCTTCCCCGAATAGCGCCTTTTATATCACATTTTATATTATTATGTAAAATGTAAAGAATATAATATATTAATCTATGGAAGTTACTAGAATTGCATTTCTTTACCTTCGTACTCACCAAATTTTGTTTGGTTAAAACAAATTAATATTCTTAAAACAAAAAGTATCAATCCGTCTCAGTCGCGTCAAAAAATCTCCAATTTCAAATAAAATTTTACGTAGCACGCGGTGACCGGGAGCGACATAGGTCCTACCTCGGAAAGGCCTCGGCCGGCACTGAGCGCTGGTGCGATTCTGCGCCGATTATATAGTAGTACTAAATGATTCATAATAAAATAAAAAAACAAGTTATTAAAGTTAAAAAAATACCACGTTTTAAAGCGTAAATTTCTTCATTTATTAGGTTTAAAAAAAATCAAGAATACCTTTTATTTCATCCTAAACTAATACGTGTAATAACTCGAAAAATTACTAACAATGATACTTTTGAGTACACTTTTCTTGTATGAAAACTTACAGTAATCACTATTGTTTTGTAGCCATGCCCTAATATATGTTATTGTTCTTTTAATAGAAATATTGTCATAAGTTTGTCGTTTATAGTTTTACTATTATCGAGCATTTGCGTAGACCTTCGACCACAAGTTTCAAAAAGGGATTGTATTAAAACTGTTCTAACGAGAAAACTAAATGATCATTTGAAAATATTTTGAAATTATGCATTAGATTATGAAATCTGCAATAATTTGACATCAATATCTTATTTACAAACTGTATAGATTATCATTTTATTCTCCATCGGAAATCAATGATTTTGACTTAAGTGTGACTCTTACGGATAAACGCTCTTAAGTATAAATTTGAATTAGGCTTTTCTAGTAATATTTTAAATTAAGACATATTTTTTCAAACACCACCGTTATTGCTTGCAGTTAAAACCGTAGTAATTGCAAACATAAAACATTTAGGCCTGCAATGTATTAACACAAATCGTTAAGCTCTATACCCTTACACTAATAACCGTAAAGCCGCTTACAGACATTAAACCCTGCGGCCGGAGTTTCAGTTTTCAGAGCGAACTTACAGCAGTCAGTGAAAGCTTGCCGAGGCGCGCACACGTGTACCTACCGCCTGAAAAAAGTTCGCGACGTTCTGTCCCATTCGTAACTTTTGAAAGCCCTGGCCGGTTTATGGTTTTCCAAAAAAAATAAAAATAAAATCCAAAATGGAGTCGTGTTGAAGTGTCAGCTGTTTTGTGTGGTGAATGTGGCAAGTGCGGGTTTCTTGTCCCAAGGTGTTAGCCCAATTTAAAGTTAGAAGGTAAGTCATAGTTGGCATAAGTTGGTGGCGGCAGCGCCAATAAAACACCGCTTTACAGCCTTACCAACGGTTTGCTTTTAATTTTAAAGTACCTCGTTGCGGCAACTTTTGAACCTTTAAATTTTACAGTTCAACATGTAAAAAACTAAACTGGTGATATTTCTGTAACATTGTAAGTAAAATTGTGTTTGTTTAAATTTAGACTTTAAAAAACCTTTATGTACCTACCTGTATAAAAGTGTACATTTCTTCGCTACTTTTTTTCCAATCATGTACAGTCAGCCACACATCAGGTTACCACAAACTGTCCCATTTCCTCAATTGAAACTCAACCTAATGTGTATGAGAGTAAGATGAGAGCCGATTGAAGAATTTTGACAGTTTTGTATACTTTGATGTGTGGCTGTACGTACCTACTAATTTATGAATTATGCTTTCTAGGCGAGTTGTATTTTTGCTGTAAATATCTTATCGATATAAGATTCCCACTACCGAATTTTGAATATTGATATAAGCCGTCATGATTTTCAATTACGTTTTCTTTGCTTTACACAACTTTTCGGCACTCTTGTGTTTCAAAACTCTAATAAAAGTTAACTATTAAACATTTATAAAGTAATAAATACTAATTAAAACTTTAACGGAAGTCTTAAAACAATTATATCGTTGTTTTACAATATGCCAATTATTGAAGTACAAAAGTTTTCCGTGAAAACAAGCGAGCTTTTCCTGTTCATTTGGCTTTTTATTCTTTACTTAACTAAGAAAACGTAGGTTGTAGGTAATTTTACAAACATCTTCTTTCTCTATTTCAAAGGAAAAGATAAAGTACCCGACTGATTAATTAATACTATATAAACTTCGTTTTTTTTTTTCATGTAGGAGATTGTAATACAGGGCTTTATGAAAATAAACTTTTCTGAATTAGTTCGTATGTAGGGTCCTGGTAGGCGACAAATAAGCCAGTGTCAAATGCTCGTAGCTCTTACAATGCTACGAGGATTTGATACTGCCTTGTTTGTCGCCTACCATTATTATGATCGGTAGAGAAATGCTCTGTTGCATTCATTTTGCTTATGTATGTTGAAAATCGATTTAACTGAAACTTACATAGATCAATCGTTGACAGATAAATGTGTTTAAAAAACATGTCAACTTTCCAAAAATAAGAAATAAGATAAAATTACTTAAAAATAACATTTCACATATTTTAGGACATGTATGTACGAAGAGTCGGCCATACCTACATCAGGTTACACAACGTAGGCACTGTAAATATAGTATGAAAGGCACATTCACAACGATCACACAATTATTTTATACTCCGAATATAGAAACCGAGATAAAAGATACGGCGTGAACGCATTAAAAGTGTGGCCACCAATAAAGGCTCCATTCGCAAAAGAGCGTTATTTGGCATTTTTGGAATTTAATAAAATACTATCTACATTTAGTTTTCCAACTCGACGATATATTTAGAATTCAAAATATGTACATATAGCTTTAAAACTACTAATAACAATGACAACGCTGTTTGATCGCTTTTTCAAACGCTTTCAGTTATTATGGAATTGTGCAGTAATCATAAATCGTAACATATATTTACATTTTAGCCAAGCCAAATTAATACAATTCGCAGCAATGACATTCATAAATTATTTCATAACAAAAAAACAACACACCTAACAAAACCAATTACTTACCTCGTTTGCAGGTCGCCACATGAGCAGGTCCGACTAATAACGTCATAAGCTGCCCGGCACGTTCTCTATGTTCTTTCATTTTGTTCACACCCTTTTGTATTACATTATACTTCCTCCATATTTCATCGATTTTTCGCCTCGTATAGGGTTGTTATGTGGAAAATTGTTTCATTATCAGAATCATATTAAATGATTCGATTAATCGATTCCAGGAAATCAAATCTAGATTTCACTGACTAATTGTTTGTTACAAGAAATTCTGTTGTTTCTTTTGATTCTGTTTTTTTTTTAATTCCGTTCTATTATACGGAATGGTTATGGTACCAGTACCAGCGTAAAGCATCTACAATGAAAATATAGTTATTCCGGTATGCATCTGGTTGATTTGCATCCACAGTTATACTCTTTTTATAATGATGTTCAAATCACTATTACATAATGTTTATTTACCATGGGAGAGCCACGTTTCGGCATAAATAGGCCGGCTAAGCCGGAACGACGTGAGACAGCATCAGCGCTGTGCCGTAGGCCCAATCAGGGAAAAGGGAGTTAAATTATTGGCAGCGCACTTGCACACAGCTCCGTATGGATGGATGGGTGTTTGCTCCTCTTTCACGCAGAAAATACCGGGTGGATTTTAATTAAACTTTACAATAATATAGCCTCACATCAGAATAACACATAGGTTAGAATTTATAAAAATATATTGTGTGCATCGTCCTTAATATAACGGTAAGTGTAAATCCACGCGTACGAAATCGCGGGCGGCCGCTAGTACGTTTAAAAAAAAGGTAAGTATAGGATAAATTTATTTCGAGCTCCAAACAAAACAAGGTTTCCTCCAATTCCCCTCTGTCACGCCCAATTATGCAGCAACAAAACGGGACCTGAACAACACGTCCGCCAAGCTCACACAACAGGGTCGACTAATGACGTCATAAGCTGCCCAACACTTCTTATGTTCTTTCATTTTCATCCAAACCTTTTTTATTATCCCATTAATATTGTAAACGTGAAAGTTTGTAAGTATGGATGGATGGATGTTTTTGCTCCTCTATTACGCAAAAACTACTGAATGGATTTTAATGAAACTTTACATTAATGAAGTTTTTTTTTTATTTGTCTAAAGGTTATTTGGTAGCTCTGAGCGATAAGTCCGCCCAAATTGAACATAAAATTTCTATAGTGTCTAGTTGTTAAGTTGTGAATTTTGTGCAATAAAATATATATCTAATATCTATATAACCATGCGCAATGTAATCGACGGCCAACGCTATCTATTATTATTGTGTGGACTTAATTTCCCGATACGTTGTGACTGCAGGCCACTAGTTTGTTATAAAATATATGATAGGAAATAACACTAAAATTAGTCCTAAATACATTAATATCGGACCAAGTGGTGGTTCTCCAAACCTTATCTTCTGTCCACTTAACTGAACCCTGGCGATAAAATATGATAATAATTTTATGCTTTTTTGTAGCTTTGCCTTCGGTGAGGATTTAGGGCGGGCAATGTCGCTTGAAGGTAGCGATTTTTTTATGAAATGTTGACGGACATAACAGCAAAAGGGTTAAATTATATCTTGCTTATCATTAAGGATATAAAAAATATTCAAATTAGTTTCTTAATTGTGTTGCATTGTTAACAACCCTGAGTAAAGTATAAAATTAAAAATATTCCATACATGACCTAAACGGTTTAGGCATTGTATGGATTACCATCCCAATTACCTACTTACGAATTTTCCGAATACTTTTTGTTTGATCGCCGATCTGTATTAGACAAACGTGGTGACTAAGCTTAGGCTTAGTCACTGATGGGATTAGTCCCATCATAATAATATATATTCCGATCATAACATGTAGTAAGTTAATTTTTTGTCGTTTTAATCCCGATGAATATAAAGCGTATTCACCAGGCAATAATGTTTGGAACAGCTGATTTTAATTTTGCTTATTTGGATGATCTTAACTTGCTGAAGGGCTTTTATTCATGATATAGATATTATCTATGAATAGGTCTTCAACATTAAACTGATAAAAAACTGGTGTATCGCGTAGGAATGTGCCCCGAACGGGGCTGTAAATGGGCTGATACTTATTTACCATCAGGTGATCCGTCTGCTCGTCTGCCACCTCTTATATAAAATAATTATATTTTCCTTAATTAATTTTTTTGATAGAGGTCATTTAAACTTAATGCTCACTATCTCAAGTATGGATAGTGATTATGTTTATTAAAATATTTTTTAATTTAAGTGTCAATTAAGGTTTAATTAACTCTGAGTACGGCAGTTATTCACAATGCCAACATGTATTCATTCAGAAAATCAATTCAATCGGAAAATTGTAAACATGAATCTTAAAACTAGAAAGGATGTTTTTATAAGTACTTTACTCTGTCTCAACAAAATTGTTTTAAGTAAAGAATGCAAAACTAAAGAGCCCTTAGAGCCCTACCGGTGAATAACCACTAAATTCCTTTAAAGTTTACAGAAGACATTTTACGCAGTTGAGATGAGCGGTCGTAAAATATTATGATGACATAATTTTAATAATATTACTTTGTAAGTGCTTATTCTTCAAGAATTTTATATAATACAGTTAACCTTTATATTTAATGCTGTGCTACCCGGGTTCGATTTCGTGTCGAATTGTATGTCTCAAATTTTCAAACAAAGCTCGGGTTTGTGATCACCAATCCGCATTAGGCAAGCATGGTAATTAAGCCTAATCCCATAAACTGATTCCACATTGGGATTTTGAAAATACTATGAAAATAATGAAAGTATATACTCTGTCAATAAAGTCGTGAAAAATGTTCTTGAGGAACTATTTACGGAGTTTCATAGTATTATAACCAATGGGCCATACCTACTCTATGACGTAAGCGGTAGTGGCGCCATAAATGAATTTCGTGATTTCTTGATGCAGTACCTACCTATACCTATATTTGTATAAAATATAATTTATTAATCAACATTATGCATTAACTTCCTACTAAATATTCATTACATTTGATACTAAATATTCATCTGGAACCTGAATGATTAAATTATTAATTACCTAGGGAGAGCTGCACTAACACATAATTGTGTAAAGGTTATTAATCATGTCACTGGAGCAACTAATAAGCCTTCTCCTTTGATCACTGATTGCTAATTGGGATTAATGTAATGCACAATACTATTACGAGTACCTAGCGAAGGTAGCTCAGTGGATATACCTAAAGTAAAATGTTATCTAAATTATTATAAAATCTATTTTATGTATGTCTTCTTCTTCAAATTAATAATTCAAAGGTAAACACGTTTTGACAGGCTTTATTTGTACCAAAGCTTTTAAGCAAATTAAAGAAATGTATGAGTATTAAAATAAAGGTTTCATTTTCACACTTATATACCTACAGCCTGTTGCTTTTGGGAATCTGTAAACCAGTAGGTATTAATTAATTAAATAGATAATTGCAACAGTTTTTTTTTTAGTTTTGCGATGAGGCCAAGATCATATTGAAACTCCTCAACTTCAAGCTGTATGGAGAGTCGGAAAATATTTCGACGAATTTTCAAAAGTCGTACAACAACTTATCTACTAATGTTGTTCAAAATTGATGGTGTAAAACGTGGTTAAAGTGACGTAAATGTTCACATATAGGTACACCTTGTAGAGTCTTAATAAAACTATTCAAAATCAAGGCATATAGCTGGAGGCACGAAAGTATAGCGATGACCGTTATTTTGCGCACTTGTAAAAAAGAAGACTTTCTATGAAAATTGGTTTCTACGCACTCAAGGTCATAACTACACTTTCTTGCCTCGGGCTATACCATGGGTTTCCTGTATAAGGGTTGCGCAAGTCGGACGGTATTACCTTTAGTGTACAGTCACATCAAGTTACCGCAACCGGTCAAAATTCCTCAATTGATATTCAACCTAATGTTTTATAACAGTAAGATGAGACTCGATTGAAGAAATTTGACAGATTTGTATACGTTGATGTGTGGCTGTACGTACAATTGGGTACCAGACTAGCCAACTCCTGTACCTATGTTTAATCCTTTAAGCGTAACCCGACATACAAATACAATACCTTTATTTATGTATCCAATTTGACGTGGGTTTCCCTAAAAGCTTGAAATTAATCACAGCTCCAATCCAGAAATAGATACCACAAACGTCAACCGTCGTCAATACAAAACAGTAGATATAATCAATTTTATTCTGTGACGTAAAAGAGAACCGAACGGCTGGTCAGGCATAGGTATATAAAAATATAGGTATATATAATAGGTATATAAGCTATCTAAAATTTTTAATTGATTATATCCCTCGAAGGCCGTAATAAGTACCTACGTATCTATTATTAATAAGTTTTTGACGTTTGAGAGTGGTTTGAGTTTTTTTTTACCACGGCCACAAAATACGAATTAGACACAAAAAAGTTAATATTTTTGTAGTCTGTAGGTAGGTAATTAATTGTGATTGACAATTAGGTAATATATTTTATACGATATTTGCTTAGCTTTTTTACAATAACTGTATTTTTACTTTTTTCGTAAATAACGTAGATATTTAATACGTAATTTCTATTCTATTTGAGTAGATTTTGTCCAAATCGATAAGTCGGTCTAAACAATGGACCCGTCAGCTCTTGAACTGTAGTACTGGCTGCAAACTGATAACTGGATAGCTAAATACTGGATTACCTACAGGCTAAAATACAGTGTACACCAAACACGCCTACTGCTTTAAACCAGGCAAATGTTTCGATCCAACAACTTTTGAATTCTTTTCCCCGTTCGCAACACACATTCTTTATCGAAGCATAACTGCAGAGTTCGTGTGTTTTTCATTCATCTGGTGTGTTGACTTTGGTAGTTTTCTATTCAGTACGTTTGCCTGCGCTGCAATTCCCGATAGATTCTCAAAGGTACACCAATTTCGTGTAGGTACCTATAGAAAATATAGTTTTAATTTCATTCGTTTGCACATGTTTGTAAATGATTTCTTGATGGGCTCAAAATTGGCCAACAAACGTTTTTTTGGAATTAAAAGAAGCTTGGGACGTAATCTTTTCAAGTCCACAATTATTAGGTTGAAGTTTATTTAATAATATTTTTTGAGCGCGCATTTACTTCAAAATATATCTACTATACATATTTCTTAAAGTGAGCAAAGCATGGTTTCTATACAGGCTCATACTTTTCCATACATGCGTATTATACGCAAATATACATATTTTGACGTATTAAAAAGTACCAACTTTTTTGAATATTTATGCACCTAAATCTCAGTTTCACACCATTACACTAACGCCGTTATACTCCAAACAATTACCATCACGTTGCAAAAGAGTAAGCAAAGGAAAGAGGTTAAAATATTTCATAATATCTTTTTGATCGTGTTTAATCGCTTAAGGGTAAGACAGACCTTTAGCAAAAGAAAAACATGACAAAGTAAGAATGAAAGACAGACGTATCTTTGTAACAATTTCACTGGCTTTTCTTCCACCTACAGTTTTATCCGGTTTCTCGATATTTAGTTAAACCGTGGTTAGAGGTAAGTATTCCATTTTACACGCACTGCATATGTACAATATGTGTGCATGCGTAGGTAGGTGGCTTAAACCTAACCTAGTTTTAAATTAGACTCCTTAAATATTAAAAGAATAAAATTACGTAGTCTTATTATGACGTCACAGCTCCTTTTCATCCAGAATGTCCCTGTTATAGAGGCGGGACTAAGCAGCTAGCACTTAGCGTGGGACATGGAAACACAAAGGAAAACGATCCTTACCATTGTGCTGAATCAATTTCCGATTGTGTCGGCGTCTGCTAACACCGCGGATACTTTGTCTACAACGAGTCTAACTTAAGTAGGCTTTATGACAGATTTTTAGGTGCCTGGAATGCTACTAGCATTCAACTGCCTAAGCACAGTGTAGTAAGAAGTATCAGCCATACTGTCCCACTGCAGAGCAAAGGCCTCATTAAAATCTAGTCATCGCTACCATGATGGGATTAGGCTTGATCACCACGCTTGCCTAATGCGGACAAACCCGAGCTGTGTTCGAAAAATTCGAAATATTATGTTTTACTCGACTCGAGAGTCGAACCTGGGATCCCGAGATCACGACCCAGTACTTAAGCCACTATACCAACTGGGCGTAATATATGTACATACACTAGTGGCCCGCCTTCACTTCGTTTCGGTACTTAACTTTGGCCAGTATAGATGGCGCTGGGAGTCGAGTACATCGCGCAAGTGTTTCGTGTTTTCGATTTACATATAAGCCTAGGCGTGGGCTATAAAATTAACCTTTATGAATAATAAGGAATAGATACTAGTTGAGAGTTAAAACCAGGTACACCATCATAAGCAGCAAGCTACAGTTTGGGATTGCTGAATGTTAATGCCATAAAGCTCTAAATACTTTAGGCTCGACAGAATATTCCGGAGTATTTGCAGACGTTTTCACAACTGAAAATTGATTCGGCGGATCGTTTCCTATTGTCTGCCATTTCTCACGCTAAGTGCTAGTTGTTTAGCCCCGCCTCGGTAGGGAGCGTCTGGGGGAAACGTCGCTGTCGTCCTAATTATAGTACTTACTTTGGTACTTAGATTGGCTGACATTTGGGGGTATTTTTAGAATTCCGTGGCCAATTGGCAAAAATGGAACCACTTATTGATTCACCATGTCTGTCTGTGTTCGAAACTATAAGAGCCATGTTTCTAACCATACCTTGAGAAATAGAAAACAATATTTGGGGTTCCCCATGCTGAAACCGAAACTTTTTTTTGCATTTAACGTACACGTGTAGGGTATCTATGGATAGGTCTTTATCATAATGAAGTATCTAATATCCATTCTTTCTAAACTGAACATTTTGCCTGAACGACACTTCCAACGTTGAAAAATGTTTGTCCAAACAAAGTTCCAACGAAAATTGGTTTGAACGATATCTAGGGCTAGGACATTTTCAGAGTAATAAATCAAGCTTTACCTACTATAAATATAAAATCTTCCCGACTTGCACTTGACCGCATTTTAATAGTGCTTCCAAGTTACGTGGACTACTCAAACAATCCATTCTACCTAATTACTAATTTACTAATAATATAAATGGGAAAGTGTGTCCTTCTGTCTGTGTGTTTGTCCTTCTTTCACGGCAAAATTGAGCGACGAATTGACGTGACTTTTAAGTGGATTTAGCTAAAGGGATGGAAAGCCATCATAGGCTACTTTTTGCCCCTTTCTAACCCCCCATTTTAGGAATGTGGGGGGCCCGAGCGAAGCCGCGGCAAAAGCTAGTACCTATATAAAAGGAACCTCACAATTTGTGCCAATGCATATATTCAATGTAATAAATCAAGCCTTATTATACATTTATCTTGTAGGTAGATACATAGGTTGTAGGTATACCTCACCTAAGGAATTCAAATAAGCCGACGCTATTCACTCCACGTCGGCGTTTAAAAATCCAACTAATTTCAATAAAACATGGCCAAGTTTGTGAAAAGAAA
This sequence comes from Cnaphalocrocis medinalis, assembly GCA_014851415.1. Taxonomy (NCBI): domain Eukaryota; kingdom Metazoa; phylum Arthropoda; class Insecta; order Lepidoptera; family Crambidae; genus Cnaphalocrocis; species Cnaphalocrocis medinalis. The sequence goes on from CM026294.1 coordinate 6,450,187, forward strand.
TAACAAGCCGGCCAAAATTTGTAGACTTGCGGCCGAAAGGATTTCTATGTGTTTTGTGCTTCTAATTATACTGGCCGTGTTGTAAGTAGGCCAGTTCTTTAAGGCCGAATTATAATTATTACATTTACTTACAGTCAGCGGCAAAAGCTGTTTACTTCTAGCAGTTGCCTTCTTAACGTACAAAATAAAATGCTGTTAAACACACGCATAATAAAGGCAGTGGTATCACTCCGGTCGAGTCGTCCCATTTATGGCGAAGTGTTTCTCTCCCACGATTACTTACAATTAGTTAATTATATACTTAAGCATAGATCTCATGGGAATTGAGTATAATTCTCACTTCTCTGATAAAGGTACTTTTATGTGCGCCAAACCAGCCCAAGTCACTTTTCCAACAATACTTGCGTATTTTTATATGATAGATGGCAGACAGATCACCTGATGGTAAGCCACTGCCTTCGCCCTTAGACACCCGTAAAGTAGGTAAGAGTCATAAATGTGCTGCCAACCTTTTGACCCCTTTTCCGCCCAATTGAGGCTCCGGTAACCTCACTCACTCGACGAAATATGTGCCGAAGCTTGGCTCTTCCACAGTTAATAAAGTATTTAATAAACTTTCAAAAAGACTTAAAACATAATAGTTACTTGTTCTTGTAATTGTCCTTTACCACGCAATAGAGCAAAACATCAGTTACAAAATGATTTTGTAACATTCACATCACAAAATAAAAAGTACCTATGTTTGGCAGCGGCATGCTTAGGCGGCATTAAGGCCGATATCGATCCATGGTTTGCCACTCGGTCACCGGCTACACAAGATATCGATTTTACTATGCCACAGTGTAAAAAGGAGATATAAATATCACAAATAGCTCGAATACAACTGTGGGAGAGCCACGCTTCGTCATGAATGGGCCGGCTCGACCGGAGTGATACCACGGCCTCAAGAATTTTTCATACAAAAGTCATTCACGGATTGTTCATTATGAACGTTTGGTAGAAGACGTAAATGTAAATAGTCACAGATACACCCTGTATGAGTTATACACCTATAGTTGCCTGTAATAAAAATGTTAACACCTCGACTTTTATTCCAGCACTATAAGGTTCTTGTTTGAATGGAGTTGTATACTTATTAGTGCACGTCACTACCTATATCTTTCTGTTTCTGACTGAGATACCGGATATTCCTAGTCCAGACCGAAAACTGAAATATTAGGTATCTTGTGCAAGTGCAATTAGATTATTATGATAGGCTTTTGTAGCTCTAATGAGTTTGCAATAAAGTTTGATTATTATTTTAATATCCTTCCGTATTTTTACACTGTGCCCACGCTTTGTCCGATAGCTCGAAACTCGACAGTCACGTCACGAAAAATCTATACGACGTACGCGTTTGTGTGAGTTAGTATCGAATCAACAGGACGGAAAACTTGTTTGGATGAATAAACCCATAGATACGACAAATAGATTGATAGTTAGATATTCTTTATTGCACAGAAATAGATTACATGACATGAGTGAAAAAAACAGCAATTAGGTTTATCGCTTGTACCGATTCCAACAACCTACAGAGGAAAGAAAACCAGCGTGTCGTTGACAAAGCAATTAACCTCTCAAAGACGAACTATGAATTTTGTATTAGAATCTACGTTAAACATCCTTTCTAATACAGACAACTTTTTTTTTATAATGAGGACAAACAAGATGACCTCACTCCACCTGATGGTAAGCAGCCGTGAGATCCAAATATGAGATTGAAAGGTACAAAAAAAAAGACAAAGTGACCATTGAGTCTGTCACTCTCACCCTAAAGGCCTGAGTCCATTCGCTATGATGTCCAGGTGAAAAATTTACTATGTCTTTAACAGAATTACAGTGTCTCGCACACATAAACACAAACTACTAACTTACTACAAACCCACAGCAACTCAACAACAATAAATTTTTTTTGTAACTAGGCGTAAAGAAAGCAACTTTTATAAAAATACATTGATTCTACCATTGAACGATCACCTTAAGCGCCTCAAAACTTCGGAACTCGGACAAGTCCTCGTATGTACGTTTACAATAGTTTTCATTCACTAGGAGTTTGGGATCGCGCGGACTCTTCTGAACTTGGGCGTACCCACTTATTGGGTGTTAACCTTAGGAAGTAAAGTCATGAAGTTTTGTATTTCAACGCAGACCGAACACCTGGTTTACAGATCACCTGTAGAGAGGCCTATACCGAAACGGAAACATTCCGTAACGAACGAGGATGTACCTGTCGCATCTAAACAAAGAGAGGCAAAAGCGTAGCGTAGCGTACCTAAACGTAAGAGGAAATTCTGTAAAAATAAATAAATAATCTGTCTCTTTCCAATGCATCACAATGAAAGAGACAAAGCGATAGTTTTCGATAGCGAGGATAGTATTTCAAACTCATGGTAAGGCTACAGGTGCAAAGATACGGTCGTGAATTCCGATGTGGTTGTAGGCACTCTGATTTTCTTATTTTTATCTAAGGTTAAAAAAATGGTTAAATCGATGTATATAAATTCAAGACATATCAACCATTTACCGAATTGTTCTTCAAGATTGTTCGTACAAATGTTCCCTTATCTAACATGATGAATTTTAGCGATACATTCTGTATGTAACTACGCAAATAAAGTTTATGAGCCATTTTAGAGTATGGTAAGAAACAAAAACTCGCCGATTTTAAGACTATCAATTTTTTACAAGAAATCCACTCACCTGGGAAATCATAAAGATGCTATCTATAATTTAAAACCCCTTTAAATATTAACTTACGCCTTTTTAACTCTCACTTGAGTTTATGTACTTAATTCAGTAAAATTACGAATATATCTTGTTTTCATATTTTTACTTGTCTTATTAAAATTATTACGCCAAAATGTTCCTGTGTGCCAACGTAACAAACATAATATAATGTCACGTGTATAAATGGTCCCAATCTTCCACCATGTGTGAGATATGTGCCAAAAATGACAGGGGTAATCAGGCCCCTGGCCGCATGTCTCCGTGGATTGGGACTGCGAAACCAGATTTACACAGTCAGATACATTTTTATAAATTACTAGCGGCTGCCCGCGACTTCGTCCGCGTGGAAAAGTAACTTTTTACCCCCCTTTTAACCCCTTACAATACCCTTTTCGCAATAAAAAGTAGCCTATGTTCTTTCTCAGGGTCTAGAACTCTAGATCATCTGTATACCAAATTTCATTTAAATCCGTTCAGTTTGGCGTGAAAGAGTAACAGACAGACAGAGTTCCTTTCGCATTTATAATATTAGTTAGGATAGGATAGTGGCCCGCCCTCACTTCGTTTCACTGTGGCCAGTAGGCAGATATACCTAGATGGCGTTGGGAGTCGAGTACATCGCGCAAGTGTTTCGTGTTTTTGGTTTATAAAGAAATTTAATCCAGCAGTGGACTACAATGGGTGAATGTGTCAAGTGCTTCACAACATTATTTTTTATATGCACCTGTATTATGAACCACGTTCTTGCAAATAAAAATCTATTGTAAGTATTTTATCCTACAACAGGCTGATGATGATGTTGATAACAAATGGAATGAAATGATAACAGTTTATTCAATTTAGGTCCACACTGTCTTATGAATGCGAATATTTTACCATTGGTTCGGTCATATGCATACACATAACTTAAAAATGAACTTAAAAGTATTAGGGCTTGTTTCACAATATAAAGTTAAAACGTCACATACTATGCAATTTACCGTGTATTTTGCGCGATTGCAACTTTACTTTATGTTTGTCACGCAAAAATGAGTGCATGGTATACCTACCCATAGTCTAAAGTTTTCCAGTAGCAAGACAGACCTACTCAAAATGTTCTCATACTCATACGCAAAATGTTCTATATATTATGCAGAGGTACATAGAACATTTTGCGCTTTACAGGTTCGGTAAATGGAAACTTTAGGTTGCCGAAACAATGCGTTTATTGTAACGTATAAATTATGTATATGACCTTTACTAATAAATACAGAGATACGTAAAGGATAAGATATTTGAAGTGTCCGCGTTTTTTTTTTCATTTAGCCTTTTAAAGACTACACAAACATAACAGTATTATTTGTTATAGTTGGTATATAGAAACTGAATCATCAATGGGTACAAATGGGAATGGGTATCTTACCCACAGCTCCAATCACTGGTAAAATTTTCACCATAGCATTCACGCGTGACATTGGCAGAATCAAGCAGCAAGTCACAAAGAAAAAATCAAGTAGCAAAAAGTGTATCAACATTTATTGTTTAAGGCGTGTACTGTACATTTTCCCCTTCAATCGGTTCTTGTAAGCATATTCAACGACACGCGATCCGTGACTTAGCGAAGCAAACAAAAGAAAATCAGTTTATTATAGAAATGTGTCACTTCACTATTTATAGAAGTAATATTATTTCAAAAACCATTTCGATCACTTGAAAGTAATCAATCGAGGAATGTTTGAAGATTCGAAGAATGATGTCGGACATCGTATCTGGGTTATCTTCGGGATCTAACTTTCATTGACTGCTATAAAAATTATATTCATTCATTCATCAAGTCCATTATTTCTATTCATATAGAATATACGAGTAGCTACAAGTAATATTGTTTTTGGAAAAAGTCTTCATACATTTTAAGACTGTGATGTCACGCGGGCGGCAAATTGAGCGACTTGTCAGCAGTAGCGTAGGTAAGGTTAGTGACTAGAGCGATATAATCGGTATTGCACGCGGCCGCCGAAACAGCTGGTGGCGGGCCTGTTACAAAAATAATACTTAAAACATATATTACACACACTGAACAAACACAATTGTTCATCACACCTAGTGCTAGTGTCCCTCAGTGCAGGGTCACAATCGTTCCATACAAACCGGGCTCCATTTCGCCACAACACGCGATTCGTCATTTAGCGTAACAAAAGCAGGCCGATTTATTTGCGTCGGGAAAAATACAACCCAGCCCAAGCACCACAGTATGAGAATTCTCAGTAATAAGGCATAAATGTTTTGATGGCGAGGGTTGCTCCCTGATATTGCAGACGTAAAGTCAAGGTTGCCAAAACTACTATATTTTATAAACGACAGCGTGACATTTGGGTTTCACTATCCACGGTGTAGGCAACCTTCTTGTTATGGGTAAGACGAAGGCGTCAATGACTTATCACCACCACCAAACTTATTTTAGTGTAGCGTGTCAAGTCAAGTTCAAGGGCATAATGAGTTTTTCTTAAAAAATTAAATTTACTTTTTATATTTAGAAACATTTATAAACATTTTATATAGGAACATTCAACTCTAATGGGAATTCTGTATATTATTTATAAGAGAAAGAAAATAAGGTTTCAGTGCTAATACTTTTCCTTAATTTGTATCACAAATTTATTCTTCGTTGGAATTAGATACTTGTTGAAAATAACATCGATTGGCCAATGTAGTCCAATTTGTACCCAATACTTGAACCAACTTAAACGAACAAAATAGTATTATACTTATATAGATCTACGTCTTAATAATACTTGTATAATCCAAATATTTATCTTCCTAATGACCGAAGATTTTTCTCCGGCGAAAAATATTTGGAATAGTAATGGAAGCTAGAGAAAACAAGTCGCGGTTCTTGCCTAGTTGATTGGATAATCTATTACCCAGATTGGCGATCTAAAATTGCTATCGAAAAACTAAGACTTACTTTTAATGCAGACCGATGGTCAGAGTAAGAACTCGTTAAAACTTAAATTTTCGCTTAGGTCCGCTTGCGCTCGACGTTGAAGATTAATTTATTAAGCCCGTGATAGTTATTCCTATAGTACCTAACTAATTTAACACCCCAGGTGTTAAGCTCTAAACTAATATTGCGCAAGACAATTTTAAAATTTAGTTCCATGTGTAAGTAGCGAAGAACGAATAAGTATTCTATACTATTTACAAAGAGGTTAATCTCATATTCCACGCCAGGGCTTATAGGTAAACCGAAAACGCAAAACATTTGCGTGATACAATCAACGTCCAGCACCATCTATTGGTAGACAGTGGAACTACAGTCCCGAAACGAAGTGAGGGCGGAATACTCGTTAGAGAATAAAGTGCTAATCTACCCGTACACTGGACCAAGTGGGAGTCTAAGGAAACAGGAGCCCACATTACATTATTTACATTACATTACATAAATTCTTAAATATATGTCAAGCTGTCGTAACTTGAATTTAGAAAAGCAAATTTGACAAGTTTTTTACGACAAATTGTCCCCTGTCACTCAAAAAGTTTTATTAAACAGAAAAAGTTGTCATGACACAGACAGAAAGACGGAAAAATAATTACCTAATTCAGTATCAAACGATTTTTACGAACGTAATTTAAGTAAGTTTTTTTCGGTCTCGTATTAATGAATAAGTTTGAAATTAAGTTAGATCGTAAATTCCCTTGAATAAAAATTAGAATCGTACTAAGGCAAGTAAAAGCCCCGTTGGTCTAGTAGTTTAAGTACCGGGCCGTGATCTATTCCCGCCGGGTTCGATTCCCGGGTCGAGCAAAAGTATGTTTCGAATTTTTCGAACACAGCTCGGGTTTGTGATCATCAATCCGCATTAGGCAAGCATGGTGATTAAGGATAATCCCATCATAGTAGTAATAACATGATTTCTATGATGGAGGCCTGTGCCCTGTAGTGGGACAGTATATACAGGCTGATACTTTACTTTTTTTTACTAAGGCAAGTATTAAGTGAGTAGGTATGTTGTTCTAGTTCTAGTAGCTAAGTTTGAAAAATATGTCTGTAGTTCTGTACTTTCTGAAGACGTCTGTGGGGAGTCTCGTTGATTGCGTCGGGCCAACAGTAAGTTCACTTTTCGAGTTGCAGCTGAATGACGGTTTCAATTTCCGGGACGCCGAATAAGTAGATTTGGTTTCACTTTTGTCATATCTTCAAGTTGGTTGTTGGTTATTCAAGTGTATTTGAAAGCAAATGTAAAATATATAAAAAGTCATAGAACCAAATCCGATTTTTTTTTACGGAATCTATTATAGGTACAGTGGCCAGCACTTTAAGTTACTACAATCTGTCAAATTTCCTCAGTTGATATTGAACCAAACACGTTTGACATAAAAGTGAGGTTCGATTGAAGAAATTTGACAGATTGTAGTACCTTGATGTGCAGGCCACCGTACTTAATTATTGTACCTATATTACTATGAAGGAAAATAATATGAGAAAACGGCTAGTTTTTTTTATAGTGGGTATACGGATCGCCTGGTAGTGAGCGATGATGGCCGTCACCCCCATGGACATCCAACACCAGACCATTTCCCCTTTCTTGACAAAACAGCGCAGGCGCTGCTTTACGCCGGTTTTTATGAGCCCTTATGTCGCTATGGTACTTCTTAAATTGTCAATCGCTCTATGTCAACTTCTTTATTTTTGCTAGTTCTATTACGAACCGGCAAAAATAAAGATTATATGACTTATTATTGTTATTTATCCACTTCTGTGGACAGGCAGCCTAAACAAAATATCGTTTCATTAAAAAACCCTCGTAAAAAATACAAAATACTGTAAAAAAAACAGTACTAATCAACTTGCAGTACATTTTGTGAGACTTGCAATAAACCGTAAAAAGTTACGATACTGGAGTGTGGAAATGAGTCCCTATATGAGTACGCGGACCCTCAATATTTTATACCCATCGACCGGACTTGATCGGAATTTCAAGGGTCATTTGGGAACTGACCTCGAAAGGAATGGTCCTATCATAACTTAAGGTGTATCGGATACCGCCGGGTTTGCCTCGATGATTTGTTATGAAAATACAGACATGCTGTTAATGTAGATGATATGTTTGGATTTACTTATAATTTAATTCACTTCCACTCTCATCTTATCTCATCGGCTAATTCTTGGTTGCGGGCAATGCTGTTGCTTTTTTTGTGATAGACGAGCAGACGGACCACCTGATGGTAAGCGATTACCACCGCACATAGACACATAGACATATTTTGTATATCATACGGCGGTGAAACCAATAGGTGGCGTTGAGAGTCGATTACATCGCGCAAGATTCGGTTCACATACAAACCTAGATATTGGCTAAACAATTATCTGCCAGAATCTGCGTTAAACTGTAAGTGAGGATATCAGAAACCCAAACCGGAGGAAGTGGAGTTCAAAAGGTTGACAACCCCCTTGTGACTCTATTAGTGTTGCGTTGTCACGGACAGCGTAGGTATGATAAAAATAAATAAAATATGTTTATTGGGTTTAACAAATATTAAGTCTTAAACTAGTGACTTCAGTATGACACAGGTCAGGAGATACCGACTCTCTTTCTAACTTCTTAACAAATAACCTAATATTAGTGGCAAGATATTACTTTACTTTTATTAACATTAATCCTTATCTTAGTTCTTAGTTATGCAATGTTTCATCCCAAAACTTGTAACTATTAAACTTTCAATAGTTCTACCTCCTATTGTTGCTTTATTTCTATTACCTCAAAGTTACGTTATTCATACGAAACTTCGGAACAGAAATATTATCATGAGGCAAAGTTTGACTCTTCACCTGCCCGTCCAACTTCACAATCGCGCTCAACTTCGCGGGAAGTCGAGAAAAATTACGTTAAGCAGAGTTGGGGGAGAAAGTTGTTGCGTTAAGTGAACCTGGTAGACAGCTGAGTGAGGGTTGACGCTTATCTCATACCACATCTCATACTTACATATGATACATGGACTCCATACTAAGCATCTCACAGGCCTTCAAATCATTTGGCAAACTATTGAAAAGCTGTGCTCCCTCAAATAGTATTGTCCTCTTACCATAGTTAGTCCGTGGTGTGTTTGTTTTAGATTAAATAATTTTATATCCATACTAAGTAGCTTACTTGTGTTGTGTTGTAGTGTCACCACGGATCTCCACGGACCGTCACGTTCTGCCACGTTGAGTATGTCGGGGCTAATGATCTTAGTTTTTTATATGACAGCCGGCAGACGAGCAGACGAATAATCAGATGGTAAGCAATTGCCGCCCAAGTTTATAATCACTTTCTGCTATGGGGTAAGTTGGGGCTTCTGATCTCACTTCACGTAAAATTACGACTAAAAATTTTTCACCAGCCGGGAACCCCAGATATTTTGACCTTTTTCATCTTCATCCCTTAGTGGATTTATCGTGGTGATGAATCCACAGAACGTCTCGTGGTGCATGGATAAGAGGGCCACAAACTAACGTAGATCACTAAAGAAATCCTTGCATTCAACCTACCCATTTGGTCATAATCATTTGGGTTACGTTTCCACTGAAGTGGAGAGAAATTCATCAATAGAATTGCATAAAAACTCAGCTTCCCAACGAACAAGCTCCTATTGGTGGATTTCACTCCTCAGTAGAGACGAAGTCTTTTAAACTAGACCGTTCACAACCCTATGAAGAAACTAAGGCACTAACAAAAGGGTTGGTGTAGCGAAGATCACGCGCAAGTTAAAACTGTCGGGCGCGCAGCGTCGGGGGAAAATTATGTTTATGATTTGCTCCATAAATCCAGGTAACTTTTTCTCTTAAAGTTAGAAAAAGTAAAGGGGAGTTGTGTTTTCTGAGACATGAACAAGACGCACTGGAAAAGTTTTGTAATACTACGTGAAATTGGTAACATGATACAATATTATTACAGTATCTTTTAATTTACATAAGTGTCTACATTTTATAAATGCTGAAGGACACACAAACAGCCTCGTTTTGTTTGTATAAAACTATATGTATCGACAGTCACACATTAATATTTAGTAGGCAATCGTGTTTGACATTAAAGTAGAGAAATATATAGACAGATGTTGCCCACACATCACACGTACATTATCTGATTATAGGGCTTACAACTTTTTAGGTAATATCAGTTATTTGTTTACACTTTCACATCTATACAATTTCTAGAATAAGAAAAACCGTAAAAAAACAACTATTGTTTCAAACTGCCAACTAAATTGCATCGGAAACTTTAATGTCAACGATATTTCAAAACGTAATACCTTCGATTATTCAGCACAGCAACATCCATACATTTTACAGAGCTAAGGGCGGACGTACATGGCTGCACAAAATATTTATAAAGCCATAAAAGAGGCTATAGAACGTGTTAAGGATTTCCGCGTGCGGCGCCGCGCGCCAGCTATAGCAAATAAAGATAAGAAGAAAGGATCTAGCCACGGAATATGCAGGAAATTAGATTTTTAGAGAAATGAAATCAAAATAGTCAAAGTGCAGCTTTAAAATTGATAAAAGTTGAAACAATCTTTATTCAAGTTATCCAGTGGTCCATACAGAACACCTATGAATGTTAAAACATAAAGTTTGTCTATCTTTTAAATAAAATAATGTAGAAAAAAAAGGAAAGGTCCGCTAGCTTTTTTGTCGGCTCTAGCTTATAAAAATCCAAATTTAAGTAATAAGGAAAAAGAAATTAAAGGACAAAAAAAATACATATTTACAAAAAGAAATTGTCTGTCCCACTGATGTTGTCCAACGTACCCAGAACTCATTTGCATTTTGTATTCATTGTTTTTATTTCAGAGACGCGTTAGTTTCGGTTACGTTAACCGTTGCAGTAACTATTGGGTTTTATACCACCCCTGGTGGTATGGTTCAGTAGCGATTAACGTGCTAATGCTCCCTGCCTTCAGTGTGCAAATATTTTACCCTGCAATCGCCTTGCCACTCACCTTCATTTATCATTTTCCGTGGCAACATATATCATAGCAAAATAGATGACGCAATTGCCCCGTCATCTCGTGCCACAAAGGATCTAGTACGTACTCCATAGATATCCGATCACTGTAGGCTTCTTATTTAAAAAGTATCAGCCTATTTACTTTTCCACTGCAGGGGAAAGACCTCCTTGATAGAAATAAAGTTATCGCTAATATGATGAGATTAGGCTTAATCACCACGCGTGCCTAATGTGGACCGTTGTTCTAGTGATTGAAGTACCAGATCGTGATTTTGGGATCTCAAGTTCGATTCGACGCAGCTGGGGTCCCAGGTTCAGCCTCCAAGAAAGTATCTGAGTTTTAAGTTACGAAACATTAAATCTCATTTCGGAGTCTGAAAGTTGGCATTCCCGTGTCCTCGTGTTTTGTAAAGTTAGTCTTGCAATTACTCTTCAGTCGGAAACCTGGCTCACCAAATGAACCTGTCTCACCTTATGAACCTATCTCTCTTATGTTTAGGTCTCTCGATGCCGAGACATAATTTAAGTTTAAGATAAAAAACCGGCCAAGTGCGAGTCGGGCTCGCGCACAAAGGGTTCCGTAGCAGCAAATATAATGCCATCGTTTTCAGTGTAAGCACAATAACTTAACCAAAATTACAGTTAAATCAACCTATCTCAAAAACTATAAGAGATACTTGATCAAACCAAAAATCGTTGAAAGAGTTAATTAGCATGCATCACCTCTATTTTTTTTAGAATTTTATACCCCGTAGTTATAAAAATAGAGGGGGGGGGACATACTTTTTACGACTTTGAGAGCTGATATCTCAAAAACCGTTCACTTTAAGAAAAATGTTTTTTAGAAAACTTTATATCATTTTAAAAGACCTTTCCATTGATACCCCACCCGGGTATGTACATCGAAAAAAAAAATTTCATCCCTCAGTTACATGTATGGGGGGCCCCACCCCCAATTCTTTTTTTTACTATTTAGTGTCATATTTTTGTAGCGGTTCATACAACACATATTCCCATCAAATTTCATCACTGTAGTACTTATAGTTTCCGAGTAAATCGGCTGTGACAGACGGACAGACGGACAGACGGACATGACGAAACTATAAGGGTTCCGTTTTTGCCATTTTGGCTACGGAACCCTAAAAAGAAGGTACTTAAAATGGCGCTGAAATTCAATAGAAACCACGTGAAAAACCGACGAAACCACTGAGATCCTACAAAGCCGATTTCTTGTTAATTTTTTTTTTTATGTTATAGGTAGCAGACGAGCAGGCGGATCACCTGATGGTAAGCAACTGCCGCCGCTCATGGACATTTGCAACACCAGTGGAGTTACAAGTGCGCTGCCACCTTTTATCCCCGTCCCCCCCCGGGTGTGCCTCCGGTACCCTCACTCACTCGGCCGCATTGTTTTTGCCGCATGTATAATGTGGTCACAAATGAAAGACGACTAGTTCTCCAAGCTACAGCTTAGATCTGAATTGATGCAGATAAGAATATACGTATGACAAAAAGTTAAAGGTAGGACAAAAAAGTTTTATTTACTAAACAAACCAGCATTGCATTTGCCATTGTCGACACTGTTCTATATTTCCGATACTAAAAACAGATGGTGGGCAATTTGTTGGAATTGTGTCCTATTTCATGCAAACTGCGTCCGGTGCATATGATAACAAAAATAAACAAAGAAAAATTCAATTTTGCTACAACAGACTTATTAAATTTTTAAATTGACTCTACATGTTAGAATAGAGGTTTCGATTTAAATATTAAGCATTTTTGTGGATCTCGGGTTGCGATGCTAAGGCGTCAGTGGCTTCATAGTAATGAAATGAAAAAGTAAACTTTCTGAATGATGCTAAAATGAAATTAATTGAAATATTATGAGATAATTAAATTAAAAATCAAATTCAAACTCAAATAAATCATTATTTGCACAGCACTTACAAATCTTGATACATTTAAAAATATCTACTATTTATTTTTAGATAATATAAAATTTACATGTATCTACCTAAATAGTAATGTAATTAAAATAAAGACATAATGCGATTCTACCATTGGAATCGGAAAATTGATTCTGATGAGAAGATCCGGCAAGAAACGCGCCAGTTAGTTACTATTTTTAATCGCCAAAATTTTTATTAATATTGTTGACGATGGACTGTATGTGGTCGCTGCTTAAGTATATCGTCCTACGTAATATCAATTAATGTAAGGGACAAAATTGACAAAATGAGTTATATATACAGTTCGGTAGGAAATTTTACGCTCTATCGATTGGTATACTTAAAATGTTGATATCTTGAAGTTTTTGTCCGTTACGTTACCATTATTGAGTCACATTTTTAGGGTTCCGTAGCCAAAATGGCAAAAACGGAACCCTTATAGTTTCGTCATGTCCGTCTGTCCGTCTGTCCGTCTGTCACAGCCGATTTACTCGGAAACTATAAGTACTACAGTGATGAAATTTGATGGGAATATGTGTTGTATGAACCGCTACAAAAATATGACACTAAATAGTAAAAAAAAGAATTGGGGGTGGGGCCCCCCATACATGTAACTGAGGGATGAAATTTTTTTTTTCGATGTACATACCCGTGTGTGGTATCAATGGAAAGGTCTTTTAAAATGATATAAAGTTTTTTAAAAACATTTTTCTAAAGTGAACGGTTTTTGAGATATCAGCTCTCAAAGTCGTAAAAAGTATGTCCCCCCCCCTCTATTTTTATAACTACGGGGTATAAAATTCTAAAAAAATAGAGGTGATGCATGCTAATTAACTCTTTCAACGATTTTTGGTTTGATCAAAGTATCTCTTATAGTTTTTGAGATAGGTTGATTTAACTGTAATTTTGGTTAAATTATTGTGCTTACACTGAAAACGATGGCTGAACCTTATAAGATAGATCAAAAAATATACTACAGTATTGTACACCTTTAAAAATCTTATATTTGCTGCTACGGAACCCTTTGTGCGCGAGCCCGACTCGCACTTGGCCGGTTTTTCTAAAAGCAAGCATATTTTTGAGGGTAAGGCGCGTCTTTATATTTTTTTAATATATGATTAGCGTAAAGGTTGTTTAAGTTTTTTTTTATTTAGTGTATTTACACAAATTTTTAATTGAGTCCCTTACGCTAACAATTTTATTTCGGAATTTTGTGAACATGTCCGTTACATTACTATCTATAGACTTTACATAATAATTGAGTCCCTTACGTTAACATTTCATTTCGGATTTTGATGAAATTATGTCCGTTACATTATTATCTATACATACAATTATTTCAAATTTTAATAAATACCTCCGTTACACTATTACCTTACATATAAAATGCTTTGTCCTGACTGACTGACTAATGGAACAACGACTAGTCAAAACCGCTAATTGTAGAGACCTGAAACTTGGAGAGTGTGTATGATGCAGGCATCTGATAAAAAATAATATTTTGAAATTTTGCATAAACATTATTTACTTACATAATAGAAATGAAAGATTTGTGTTATATAGAAATTCATCCCCCGTTAACCCGTAAATAGTTAAAGATTTTGGATTATAAATTTAAATTACATATGACTGTTTAAAAAAAATACAAATAATGCATTTTTATTCCTCAATCTTTCTTGTTATGCAACGTTATTAATCCTGCGCTATTGATAGAAGATATTGAGAAACTACTAGCTGTTAACCTTCTTTATCGTCGCAGCAAATCACATCTATGTAGAGTGGAAACGCTGCTACTACTACTAAAATAATAATAATAATAACTAGCCATAATTGTCGACTGTCTAAATAAGGAAGTACTTCCAAAACATTTAAATGTGGATCAAGATTTTAACACTTTTCAAACCATAATTTACTCTGCCGCCTATACTGCAGCCGTCTGCAATGGGACGAAAATCACGAATGACTCAGATAATTCCAACTCGAGCAAAAAAGACAGAAAACCAAAATGGCAGAGAAGATTAGAGAGTAAAATAGAGAAACTTCGACTGTACTTAGCACACCTTACGGAATATGTAAAAGGAAATAGGAGCATTAAAATAGTTAAAACTGTTGAAGAAATAAAGGCGAATTACAGAACACATGCAAGCTTTGAGAATCCAAACACACAACTACCCCATTTTCTTGACACTCTTAAACAAAAACTGAACGCCGCCTCCACTAGGCTTAAAAGATACTTAGCATGCACAGCTAGAAAGAAACAGAATGCACTATTTAAAAGTAATGAAAAACATTTTTACAGAAACATGGATAACAGCAACAATAATCAGAACAATGAAATACAGAAAAGGAAACGCCACCACTACATAATCTACATAAATTTTGGTCAAATATTTGGGAAAATCCTCTACAACATAATAGGAACGCTGGTTGGCTGGATCACATTAATAACACCCACCCTACTCCACAAATGAAATTTGAATTTGTACCCGCAGACACATTTATACAGGTGATTAGAAGAACTCACAACTGGAAATCTCCCGGCTCCGATAACATACAAAATTACTGGTATAAGAAATTAACATGTATTTATCCATATTTACACAATCACATAAATAAGTTCATTATACAACCAGAAACCATGCCTAAATATATAACACAAGGAATTACATATTTGATCCCTAAAGACAGTGATACAAAAAACCCAGCTAAATACCGGCCTATAACTTGCCTACAAACGATTTACAAAATATTGACTGCATGCATAAGTGAAATAATATATGAACACATATCAGATCATAACATTTTAGCTGAAGAACAGAAAGGGTGCAGGAAGTACAGTCAGGGATGCAAGGAGCAACTGATAATTGATGCAATTGCAATGAAAGAAGCATGCAGGAAACGAAGAAACATTCATACCATGTTCATAGACTACCAGAAAGCCTTTGATTCGGTACCTCATAGCTGGTTACTCCATGTGCTTGAACTATATAAGATCAACCCAAAAATAGTATCATTCCTGAACTCAGCAATGCAGAACTGGCAGACTTCTTTAAAAATAAAACAAGACGGCGTTTCATTGACATCAGAACCGATTCGCATTATGCGTGGAATTTTCCAAGGGGATGCTTTAAGCCCGCTGTGGTTTTGTTTGGCCCTCAACCCGCTTTCAACGTTATTAAACAATTCGAACTCAGGATATCCACTCAAATGTAATAATAGCCATCATCGTCTATCGCACCTTATGTACATGGATGACATTAAACTTTTTGCTGCCGATAAGCCCAATTTATTCAAATTAGCAGACATAACTCAAGAATTTTCCAGAGACATCCATATGCATTTCGGGATAGATAAATGTAAAGTTCACTCAATCAACCGCGGCAAAGTAGAATGTAATTCTTACCCACTAGAAAATGGCGAAAGCATCACACCCATGGACGAAAATTCCACGTATAAATATCTAGGGTTTCATCAATCGAGACAAATCCAACAGAAACAAACGAAATCCGAACTAAAAAGTAAATTCACACGCAGACTAAAACAAATATGTAGAACCCACCTGAACTCCAGCAACCTCATTAAGGCAATAAACTCGTACGCAATACCAATTTTAACTTACTCTTTTGGCATTATATCATGGTCCCAGACAGATCTCACATCCCTACAACGTATTATCAACACACAAATGACGAAATTTAGGAAGCATCATCCAAACAGCTGCACCCAAAGACTTACACTGCCACGAGATGAAGGAGGACGAGGTATTATTGATATTGTGAATTTACACAACAAGCAGATTTCCACATTAAGAACATTTTTCTACAACAAAGCCGGAACCTCTATACTACATAAATGTGCCACTGCAATAGATAACAAACTTACTCCCCTAAATTTACAAGACAGCAATAGACAATCAAACGAAAATATTAAAAGCAACCAACAGAAACTCGAAGACTGGGCAATAAAGGCACTTCATGGACGGCACAAAGCTGATCTCGGCAAAACAAATGTCGACAAAATTAAGTCGAACGCATGGCTGAAGAAAGGCGAACTGTTCCCAGAAACGGAGGCGTTTATGCTGGCGATCCAAGATCAGGTCATAGCTACCCGAAACTATCGGAGGTACATCACAAGGGAGCTACAGAGTGATCTCTGCAGGTACTGCAACAGTGCTCCTGAAACTATACAGCACATCACTGGAGCCTGTAAAGCCTTTGCACAAACCGACTACAAGCATAGGCATGACCAGGTCGCCGCTATAATCCACCAGCATCTTGCACACACCCACAACTTCATCACAAAAAAAGAGCCATATTACAAATACCTACCATCAACAGTCCTCGAGAATGATCGTGCTAAACTTTACTGGGATCGAACTATAATCACCGACAAAACTATCCATTATAACCGGCCTGACATAACATTCTTCGACAAAGTCCAGAAAACAGCTTATTTAATTGATATTGCAATACCGAACTCGCACAACCTTCAATCTACAATATCTGAGAAAATCTCAAAGTACAGAGACCTTGCAATAGAAGTCAAAACTCAATGGCGTGCTGATACTATCTTCATCGTCCCCATAGTACTATCATCAACCGGAATCATACCTGACACTTTAAACAGAAGCATCGAAGCCCTAAATATACCATCCTACATTATCTATACTCTACAAAAAGCTACAATCTTAAACACATGCCGTATAACACGAAAATTTTTATCATCAGGTCTAACAACCGTAGCACTACACCCTGTTACGCTTGACTGAGGTCCGTGTAACAGGATTATTTTACCCACTCCTTTTAGCAGGAGGGAGAAAGTGAAAACTTAAACATAAATAATAATAATAATAAGTGCGTAGGGATGTGACGACCCCATCGCCCGCTGGTGAGAGTTGGTGATCTTCGCTAACGAAGAACAACAACTCTCATCAGTGCAATCAGTCTCCGCAGGGGCAGCTTGTGGCGAGCTATTGGTGTGTGGCGACACCACGGACCCCGATACTCCGGAGGGTCCGTATTCTCCTTTGACCCTCGCCTCCTGGCTTGCCTTAACCAGCCGGCCGGAGTGGAGTTGCAAGAGCAGAACCTATGCTCCAGGTTGGAAGTGTAAAATGTCATAACGCCGGGGGCCTGCTGACCGGTGCTTAGCACATAGGGATCTGGCGCCCCGCAGTCTCACCTCTCGACAACCTTAGCCGCTCACGCCAATGTTGCCCGCCTCGCTGCCAACTGGCAGCTTTGATAGGGGGCCCATTTAGTGTGCGGCAAGTCACCGCCTGCTATGATTATCATAGATGAGACTTTTGATATGGCAGGCGTCCCGTTGTCTCATCAATATCCCGGCAACCAGTCCAGCAATACCCCCTCCATAGTCCCGGTTTAGCTCCCCATCTTATCTGCAATAGTCCTTGCACGTAGCGGGTGCTGTCTTTGGTTGTATCTCTTCAATAGTACAAGCAGAGACAGTACCCGCTAGGTGTACACATCCCCACTTTCATTAATGTGTCTCAAAGGGGCCTCTACGTGTTGGATCTGTATCCCCACGCACGCCTTCCAAAAGGACCGGCCTCCGTGCCGTGAGTTTCCAACAGGAGAGATACATAATAATAATAATAAAATGCATTTATTGCTCTTCTACAACACATATAGCAAGTAACCATATTTTATGCTTAAAGCTAAAAAAATAAACACAGCAGTAGTACTACAACTACTACCTACTTAACCTTAAGATTGTAGTGGACTAGAGGAAAGCTGCTTTATCTACAATAAATTGTATGTATAAGGCAAGCTTCAAAGAACGCACAAAGTATCCTGGTGGTTCTGGCACTCGAAGGAATAACGAAGTATATTTCTAACAAACAAAGATGATACCACTGACCACTGACTGAGCATTCCTCCTTGGAATTATTTGAAAATTGATTGTGGTTATCCAAATTAAATACCTGTTACTAAAAAAGCATGTTGTTGAAACAGTATTTTGTGTTACCAGTAGATGGCCATAGGCATAGCTGTCAAAAATCTGAATAAGTTAGGTACTTTTATTTCGCTTACAATTATTATTAGCAATCCATACTAATATTATAAATGCGAAAGTAACTCTGTCTGTCTGTCTGTCCTGCTACTCTTTTCACGCCAAAACTACTCAACGGATTTAAATGAAATTTGGTATACAGATAATCTAGACCCTGACAAAGGGCAAAGGCTACTTTTATTGCGAAAAGGGGGTTGTAAGGGGGTTGAAAGGGGGGTAAAAGTTACTTTTCCCACGCGGACGGAGTCGCAGGCGGCCGCTAGTTATGTATAAAAACCAATTATGTAGGTAACCCTTACCAACAACTTGTTGCAAATACACGGTTATAACTACCCTCAAATCTTTGTAAATCCTTGTAAGTAAGTAGAGGCTCTCCTGCCCCGATTATTTAAAAAATATCTCAACCTGCTTTTTAGTCACCGAGAGCTTTAACCTACCCTCCCTTCATAATGAATTTAAACACACATAACAACATCATACCCTTAGACCTTACATGCACTTAAACACTAGTCCCTAGCTCATGAGGCCTATTTGTGAAGAGAAATAAATGATTTATTTATTATTAAAATTAACATCCCCTCAGAATCATTTTCGAATTCTACGCGGACAAGGGTTGGCATCAGCTAGTCATTTACAAAAGAGAGCTACTTATTTTAAATTATCACTGCAGCTGATTTAACATAGTAGGTACTTTATGGAATATCTTATTAAGTAATAATCAATTTTACCTTCATTTTATTATGAAAACGGGTTAATGATCGATTACATTGCATTTTAATCAATACATTCTTGCATATTTCAGTTTAAGAACTGAAATATATTAAATTTGTGATATTTGGGGGCCTGTTTACTTTAACTGTAAATGATAAAAAGTAACTTTGTTGGTAGTTACACCACAAAAATATTTTTGTTATGTTCTTTACGTTATTTATTGTTATCACATAGTGATTTTTTAGAAAAATGTGTTAGTGTAAAGGACATATTTTAATAATTTATTTAAGTATAATGTAAGGGACAACCTATAATTGAAACCATAAGAGATATCAATTTTATTACCAAACAGTATTAAAGAACGCAAAATTTCAAGCTTTTTGGTATATATATCGATTTTGTATACGACACATGTACAATGTTATGATACTTTAAAAATAAAAATAAAAGTTTTTCGCTCATACTGAAAAATCACTATTTGTCCCTTACCTTAATTGATATTACGTAGGACGATATGTTATAAATTAAAACTCGTATTTGCAGAAAATAAACTAATGTATTTCACGTTTTTCATCAAAGACACGCACTGACAAGTCAGAAGTAAAAAAAAAACAATAATATATGAAAAACAGTAAAAACGTATAAAAACATAAAGAATATAAAAGGAGGCTGGTCCAGCCGTCGATCCTCAACAAATAGGTTTTTTATAAATTTTCTAATTGGTACTTCTGAAATATTTACACGTAAGTAAACATTCTTATTGATATTTAATTAAATAAAAACAAGACATTAAACGTTACATTGTTTTTACAGCTCCCCCTTAAATTGGACGCAAAGTCGCATTCCCACCAGATCCCCATAATTTCCGGGAAGGTGAAATAAAATGTTTCCTTTGTTTTATACCGGGTTTAAAGCACAGACTTGGACGAATATTCATAGTTAAACAGGAATTACACAGCTGCTGTGACGTGTAATAAAGAGGGCTCGTCGTGAAAAATGCGATCGTATAAAAGTAGCCAAGTTGGAATTTTTTAATGTACCGAATGAAAATGAAGATTTTTTGCCACATCTTTTTTTTGTTGCATGTTGTGTTGAGAGGCTTGATAAATAAATATTGTAGTGGTAGACAGATAAATTGCTTTTTTTTTATGAGATAGGTAGCAGACGAGCAGGCGGATCACCTGATGGTAAGCAATTGCCGCCGCTCATGAACACTTGCAACACCATGTGGAGTTACAAATGCGCTGCCAACCTTTCATCCCCTTCCCCCCGGGTGGGCCTCCGGTACCCTCACTCACTCAGCGAAACACAGCACAGGGGCTGCTTCACGCCGGTTTTCTGTGCTGCCAGAGATCTTATAAATGTAACTTATACGGTACATCATTATAATTGTAGCACTAGGAAGAATAAGAAGAACCCTGATGTATTATACCATATACAATACAATACATTTATTTGCAAAATACGGTTTATACATACAGTTGTTTACAGACAGTATCGTCTCACGATATTGGCTTTCATATCAAGCATGCAAATAAACAAATCTTTGTCCATTTAGGCATTCATTAACTTAATTTCCTTCTCGCAAGTAGCACTCTGCAAGCAGGGAGCTAGTATTTTTATTGATACTCGCCTGTACTCAGAACTACCGGAACACATTACCTACGGTCCTTAAAAACTTACACATAGTGGAAAATACCGCAATGTTCCTGTAGTGCTTACATAAGATGATGGTACCCAGTAGCATGAAAAAGGAAGTTCAAATATCCACCGCTCGTTTTAATAAACAAAAACTTATGGTTCTAAAATGTATACTGCTAAAATAAAACCGTTTGAGAGCCACGCTTCGGCATGAATGGGCGGGCTCGCGAAGTGATACTACGGCATTGGTACGAGTCGGTTGGATCATCAGCAACCCACGCTCGTCCACTGCTGGACATAGGTCTCCCCCAATGCACGCCACCGTTCCCGATTTTCGGCCACTCTCATCCAGCTCACTCTAGCCAGTCTTCAAATGTCGTCATCCCATCTTGTAGCAGGGCGTCCAGCACTATGTTACGTCGGTTGGATACGGATACGTAATTCAGAGTACCTATTTATGTGTCGAACATTGGTGCAGACCTATGTCCAACGGTGGACATCTATGTGTATTTATGGTGATGATACCATTGGATATTTGCCCCGAGTAGGCCTATCTCTATCCCGCTACGACTTCTACCTCGAGGTTGATCTTCTAGTAATGTAGAGGCACTGGCTACAGCTACACTATGGTTCTCTCACCTTCGGAACCCTCTCTGGACATTTGGGGCACCATAACTGCTAGAGTTTGTTCCCGGTTCCAGTTTCTCGCTTGCCTATTATTTTAAACTAGCAAAGTTGGGCTATTTACTAACAAAGTAAATTTTTTAGTTTTAAATTAAATTTTATACACTGTATTTGGCAATTTTTAAACAGATGAGTATTAGTTTTATCTTTCAAAGTATTAGTAGAACTTGTGACAAAAAGTTTTAATTTAAGTATTTAAGAAGTTTTTTTCATTATTTTGCCAACAAGCAAAATTTATGAGGACCAATCCACTCGTTTAAAGAAAAACTGAACAGGCATCTTTTAATTGTGATATACAGTTTAAATTATGACTTACATACAATAAACTGTATTATCCTAAAATAAAAATATATGTTCAAATGTTCGTTGATTACACTGACTTTTTCTTATTCTTATGCTGATCGTAAAATCAATATTAGCTATTGAGTTTCCAGAGATCGTTTTCTTACGCTGCGTTTTCCTACGGGGCTCCCCTGGGGATTTAGTTAATTCTATCTTTATGTGCAATGCTAGAACTCTAGGGAATATTAAGCGTTTATAAGACTAGCTATTATCACAGACTGTAAAAAGATGGTATGATTGAGAATCTTAAACCATTCAATGGGTGTACATTTGTAGCTTAAAAAATGTAATTTAACAAAGACAAATGCATTGGACATAGATTTTAAATTTAAAACCGTTTTCAAACCATTTTTTTTATCCTGGAAAACAGCCGAGTAAAAATAAAAACTTGGCTTTTAATGCATCCATCCATATATTATGTTAGCTGCTTTCTTTCTTGAAACTATGAAACGCTTACTTATTGAATTAGAAGAGTTCAATTAAAGGTTCTTCTGAATATATCAGACATTTATCTTAGCTCATAAGCGATTTAAATAAGTATAATATCAGAAAGCCCCAAAGTCGTTCTATATGTGAAAACTGCTTAAACATAGTCACAGACGTAGTTCAACATAGACATAGACAGTACATCGACATTGACAAGGTTAGGCTTTCAATTGCGTACGTATGTACCTAGTCTGCGCAATCAGCAGGCAAGTCATGTCTGCAGATTGTTAGCGCTACAGCACATTTTATTTGGTCATATTTATTAGGATTGGGTGGCTGATACGTGACGGAGAGATAGACGGCTAATGAACAAAAGCCAAGGTGTAAATTGTTCTTAGTATTGTGTTTACCGTGGAAGAGCCACGCTGTGGCATGAACAGGTTTGCTCAACCAGAGTGATACTTCGACCTGATGATAAATCTGCGCTGTGTTTTGCCAAGGCAGAGAGAGCACAGGCTTAATAGGAAGGAAAAGGGTTAAGAGGATTTCCAGGCGATATAGAAATAGAACAATATTTATTCAGCAAAAATCTTACAGTTAATAACAATAAAATCTTAAAACTAAAACATTTTGTGCCGAAAAGGTGACCCTCAGCATAATGCCAAGACCTAAATAATGCTATCATATCAAACCATACCGAATACCTACTAAACGTAAGTAAGTATGGAAAACCCACGTTCCGTCAAACCGATGGCTACTCGCAAATATTTTTGTATTATATTTAATTTTAATTAATGAGTTTTTCTCTGTTCCCATGTTTTGATTATTTTCTCATGTAGGGTACTCAAATTCGTTTTCTGGACGTTAGAAAACACGGAGAAGTATTCACCGGGATTTTAGGTTTTTAAAAGTAGGTATATTTTTTAATACCTGGTCAATTAATTAGCTATAAATATTCAGGGCAAAAACATTATTTCCCCATCAGAATACAGGGAAGGATCAGGGTTTTGGTTTTATATTGGAGAGCGGCTGTACCATATTGTTTTATTACTAGTCCATGGCTAGACTTTAATTGAGCATTAATCAGAGGACCTTAAACGAACTTAGGTATGAGACGTCTTCCCCTAATAAAAGTTAACTTTTATGTTACTTTGTAGGTACCTGCACTACGGTAAGGTATCCCATTGAGGTTACATTCACTCGTCGAAACGTCGCGCAGCTTCCACTTCATGACGGCTTTCTGTAAGGTCGTGGTATCACTTCGGTCGAGCCGATCCATTCATGCCAAAGCCTAGCCCTCCCATGGCAACGATTGAGAACCTCTCACTTCGAACGTAAATATTACTTTTCAATTTGTCAGCACCCAACAAGTTTTGTTAAACAAAGTTACTGCCAAATCTCTCAATTTGTTTCTATTTAGAACACAATTTCTTCCAATTATGAGAAGAAGGCTAAATGCTAAAAGTTAAAATTTCCTTAAACATTTTCATCTATTTAGCGTTCGCCTTTGAGCCTCATCACATCAGAATTATGTTTCCGGCGCTTTTGATGTTCATTTTAAACTGTTTATACTTTACACATTGTGCAATTTTGTTGCGAAAATAATAATATCTTGTTTTAGTTTGTGATATTACAAACTCATTGGGTATTGAATTTACTTATTTTGTATTTTGATAATTACCGCAATTAATTAAAATTAGTTTTAAAATCTTCAATCTCTATATTATTTTTTTTCATGCTAGAGGCGTAGCGTAGTAAGTAAGTAAGTAAGAGGCGTCAAACAAACAAGCAGTTTACCTATGGTAAGAAATCACCACAGCTATTGAACATTTGCGATATCAGAGAGGTCACTGATGCATTGGTGGACTTTCAGAAAGGACTACCCGTTCTCTTGAAGATCTCTAAGTCATTGTCTTCGATTCCTACATGATCTCGGAGTCCAGAGTTCGATTCATGGATCGAGCAAAAAGTATGTTTCGAATTTCTCAAATATAGTTCGGGTTGATCACCAATGCGCATTAGGTAATTGTGGTGTTTAAGCCTAATCCCATCATAGTAGCGATGATTTGTATTGGAGGCTCTGCAGCGGTACAGGGCTGATTTTAATTTACTTTACTTCCCTAACATAAATTCTAGTGTCAACATTATACCGCGATTCACACGGTTGATCCAATCTTCTATTAAACTTTACATCGCTGCTGAGAAGATATTATAAAGTGTAAGAACAACCACTCCAATATCTCAATCCACCCTCTAGAGAGTTGCTTATGCAAATATTTTCACAACACACCGTTTTTCCTAGAAAATGTTAAGATGAATATGAAATATGTAACTTCCGATGCTAATAGGGTTTAATCTGAAGATACACAACTATTTAGCTGGGTAATCTGGTGAGGATGTAGCTCTAGGCAGTGGTATTTTATTGTGAACTAGCTTTTTTAGCGCTCGCTTTCTTCGCTCTTCCCTAAAATGGGGTTTTAGACAGGGGCAAAAAGTAGCCTCTCCATCCCTTCAACTATCTCCATTTTAAAAATCACGTCAATACGTCGCTTTGTTTTGCCGTGAAAAAAAAAGATAAACATACAGACAGACACAAAGACACACTTTCCGATTTATAATTTGGTTCAGTGTATAGTCTGTTTCAATTATGATGTCCCCCTGGCATTCGAGAACGTAACTCTGCACGTTACGTGTACGTAACGCGCGAATCTATAGATCAAATCGAATATTATATCTTTTCGTACTTGGTAGTAATCGTCATGAGGAAATATACAATTATACAAAAATACCCCTACAATTATAGTCTGTTTCAATGCATTCAATTATGGAAGTCCCTTTTTGTATTTGGTCGTTAATAGTCATTTGAAAATTATACAATAATCCAAAAACATCCTACAATTGATTCACAAGCAAAATTAACATATTGTTTTTGAATATAATGCTCAAACTATGTAAACTTCAAAATACAACAATAGTTATTTTTGCGCGATTGCGGTTACGTACTATGGTTTGTGATTGACTTTTGAACATAGTGACGCACCTCAAGTATTCGGCATGTTCAGAGATACAAAATTCTATATTTGCCGATTAAAAAAATCGTGTTCAATCATCACCTGCCATTTTGAGTGTCACTTCAATCACTACGAGGAGAGTGCAGAAAGCCTACGACTAAGTTTGCAGCATGAAACAATAGCGATGATGACCTTGAGTGCGCAGAAACCAATTTCAGTAGAAATTCATCTGTTCTACAAGTGCGCAAACTAACGGTCATCGCTATTGTTAGATGCCGCGGACTATACAATAAGACGTACGTGTTTTTCTTAAGGCTTGTACGGTGGCCTGCACATCAAGTTACTACAATCTGTAAAATTTCTTCAATCGAACCTCACTTTTATGTCAAACGTGTTTGGTTCAATATCAACTGAGGAAATTTGACAGATTGTAGTAACTTGATGTGCTGGCCACTGTACATGCGCGGATTGGGCACTTTTGTGTATGTTTAAACTCGGTAAATCGTTAAGAACGATACCTAATAAAAATACATGTTATAGACTGGATTTCGATCCGAATTCTGACGAGGATTTTTATTTAATGTTTATAGTTCATTAGGAAAAAAATATAACGTAAACATCGATTTTATGCAAAATATTGGATAAACTACGAAACTAAACAGTTCAGATGACTGATTTTTTATATATAATACGATACAATGTACACTACATCCCCTGAAGAGGAATTCTTGTTTCTTGCTTAATAATTTTGGTAATTAATAATATTCTGTTTTTTTATATACGCGAGCGCGAGTACTCTCTATGCTCAAGGCCGTTGGCGCATGTACAAGCCTTAAGTTAGTTTGTTGTTTGTTGTTGAGTGTCGTTTATTGTTTTGTTTGTAATGCCAAATAAAGTCTGAAAGTGTTCTTTCGACAATCTCTAAAAAACCTTAGTTGTTGAAAATTACTTTGATTAAATTGGTTACAAATTGGTTATGGTTAAAGAACTTATTATGTCTCAATTTAGAATTACAAAGGTTATTCACTTATGAGAAACAAACTTTTCTTAGTAAACTAAGATTACAAATATAGTAGGTATCGAAGCAAACGAGCGATGTACAGACACATTATCCAATTTAGTATTATAAACAGGGTAAAAATTGGTTACAAATCGATAATCGATGCCGCTGAATATCGATTTCTAAGAGTACTTCCCTAGTACTGAACTTTTGACATCTTTCCAAAGGGACATCATAATTGAAATAGACTATAGTGAATGCTGCGTCTGGGCCAAGGGTTGCGGGTTCGATCCCCGCACAGTACAAACATTTGTGTCCATGAACATGTTTGTTTGTATTGGTCTGGGTGTTTTCTATGTATTATAAGTATGTATTTACAAAAGAAAAGTATTATACGTATATATTTGTAATTCCACTGTTGGTTCTGATATCTGTAACACAGGTACTTGAGCTACCTATCTCAGAGTCAGACTAATGTATGTGATGCAGTGAAATATATTATTATTATAATATGAAGTATGGATATTAGTATGGATATACATGTACATATTTTAATGTTTTCTGTATGAATACCAAATGGTAGTTTCTTATTCACAGTTCCGATATAATTTGTAGAACATTTTATAGAACTAGAAGGTTTCCACGCATCTACAGGTGCCATTTGAACCCAAAAGCTTTCATAATCGACTGAATCCTCTATTATTTTTTTTTGTAATGCTGACATTAATGATTGAAGTAATTTCTCTTTTAAGCAGCTTAAGTATGTGTTTTTATTTTTTCTATAATTCAACATTAATTTTATCATTTCTACTTTTAAAAATATTCAAAATGTTCCGCCTAATACTGTTATCTGATTCCCTTTGTTAATTTATGTAAACAAGCTTACTGTCGACCTGCAAACAATATAATCCTATAATACAAATGTATTTCGATACAGCCTTTAACCTTTTGCCGAAGCTATGGACACAAAAAATAATAACAAGTGAGATAAGACCAAATGAACGAGCAATAGTAATTTTTTTCAGCATGTTAGCATAATCTGTCAGTTACTACGACACATTATTAGGTGCTACGAAAGACTACGATTTACTACGAGTGCCTACGAGCCACTGGAAGCAAATGCTACGAAAAATTACAAAGCTGTCAGTTCATAGAGTAGGTTAGTAGCATAATGATCACGTAGCCATGTATTCTTGGTGTCTTCTCGCAGAAGACTACATGACCATATAACCATATTATGCGCAATAACGTAGGGACCAAAATTTAGTAAATTAAATTAATTCTTGAAGGTCACGGCTGAGAGTTCAGGGAGGAATATGGTAAGCCAAACAGCGTGTTTGACTAACTGTAGTTATTATGGGCTGAACTTACCCCTGAAGATTTTGCACTATTTCTATAACACGTTATATAAATCAATTACTCAGAAACAAGCCAGTTTTGTACTGTGCTTCTATTTATGTTACGTAACAAATCAACGGTACGTAACTCCCTAAGGTTAACACAAAAGCCGACATTCTTCGCCAATAACAAACTGACGGAGTAAAATGTGGGCCACTCGAGAAAGTGCTCGTTAAAGATTAACGACGATTGTTGGTTTTAGCAGGCGAATTCCCATTAGCTGCTGTTTGGGGTTTGGGTGTACTGTCAGCGGAGAAATTTATATATAGACCTTTTTCGTTACGGGAGGTCATTGGTGCTAATTCGAGCATGTATCTTCAAATCTGTATGTGTATTTTTTATGCTAGTGGCGTCAAGCAAGCATGGCTTTTTTACATATTGAGCCGCCCGCACTCCGCCTGTAGGTAAGCGGCCGTGAGATCCAAATATGAGATTGACAGACACAAAAAAAAACAGATAAAGTGTCCAATATCCATTGAGTTTGTCACTCCCACCCTGACTGCCTGTTGAGATGCAGTTTCACGCTCCGTCTAGAAATCCCAGGATTGTAAGAAGGAGGAAACACATGAACTGGAACATTACTTGATGCCCTTCCAGCTCTCTCTTCTTTGGAAAATGAAACATGTTCTGTTTTCTTTGTCGTTACACTCTTGGCAGAGTGTTCGTGGTTGTCACATCAGCGCTCATGGCCGGCTTGGCAATCCTTCGCCATCCTTTCCCATTGACACTTTTCTACCTAGTGCATACGTGGAGCGGACCAGTGATTTGGAACAACAATGAACATGTTATGATGTACCTAACTGTAAAGCCCTTAATAATTCATACCATTCGCCACCAGTGAAGCCGGTCCCTACAACTCGAACTCGGGTGTCCCCACGGACTCCGCATGTAGCCGTACACGCCGTATCGTCTGCACATGTTAATTTAATACTGCTAGCTCGGCGACAAGGTATGCGGGAAATATTAAAGGTAGCTCAGACTCCGGCATGTGGACATGTTTCTTATTTGTACAAGATAATGCTGGAAGCGGGAAAATTCTAATCAGAATCTTCTATGTATCTTTTATACTATTTTTGTAAGGAAATAAATTCCCCAAAAATCGCCAAGGGTTATAGAAATAAAATATAAAAATAAATAAATGCGCCTATCACATCAATCAACCTAGTCTCAAATTAGGGCAGCCCCTTTACTATGAATACCAGATGACGATAATTAAGTGGGGGCGTCAACCCAGAATACCCAGACCCAAGAAAAATTAGAAAGTGTAGTTTCCTAAATTGACTTGACGTGGAAACCCGGGACCTTTCGCGCTTCGGGCAAACACCTAAGACAAAACACTTGCATGATGTACGTACAGTCGAACCCACCGCCATTTATTTAAGTCCCGAATGGTTGGTAGAACACGTGGTTAAAGGGATGTAAATGTTTACAAATACACCCTGTATTTACAACCAGATTTTCATTAATTCTTTCTAATTAGGAACAAAATAATAATGTTTGGGCAATCCAGAGATTAAGTTTCCAAGGTCACTGGAACGGCTGGCCCTGCCTAAAGCTCTATATTTATATAATTTGCTGTTAATTAACATGATGAAGCATTAATAACCAGCTCATCATATTCTAATTTATAACCGCTAATAAGCAAATCTATTTATAACTATTAAGTCATCTAACGACGTTTTATCCGTAGATCCACGTAACCTACTAGTATATTTTTAAAGTTAATGGAATATTACTTCAAGACAGTGTTGCCAGCTAGTAGGAAAAATAGATTAAGAAGTGGATAGGGAACGTGCATATCGAACTGATGCCATTTTTTAATAACAAGTCTATACGAAGTGCTGTCATCTTTAATTACTGCGTACTTTATAAAAATAGTTTGTGTCAACAAATTATGTAGCTTGATTAGAATTGAAAGGCATCGATTTTTGAAAGCTTTTTGTAATCAGACAATGCTAGCGTATTTTTATGTCTTGTTATGCTTTCAATTCATTAAAAAGAAATGAAAACATCGACATATTATATAGCTTCGTTTAAGTATAGTATGACAGGTACCTATATAAAATCCATGAGATGAACACTTCTGTTGATTCTAAGTTTAAGTATAATTTATATGTAATAACCGTAACAAGATTTTACGCTACTTTGTAGCATTATAAAATTAGATCACTATGAAATGCTGTATGAGGTTATTTATTAAAACACAGTTTTTCCAAAAAAAATACCCCATGAAGACAAAAATCACGTAAAATGTTACGAAAGCAATTTCCTGGCAACACTGCATTAGGTGGAAGAAGCAGAAGTTATTAGATCCCGCCTGCGAGCTGATTAAATAAGCGACAGTATTTAACTACGGATTTATTCCAACTTAGGACTGCAGCTTAGATGAGTAAGTTTAAAGATAGTCCCGTTCTTCGTGTAGGGTAAATCAATTTACTCGTACCTAACAGTCGGTCACTTTGAATTTCTATAGTAGGTAACTATGCCGATATCTCGTGTGTGTTTCTCTGACTTCAACAGTGCAGTGGTTACGGTATCTGTTCTTTTTTGTTTTCCTGATTAAGTATCGATAGCGCAATATGTATCGACTAAATCAAAGACAAATAACCACAACTCAAGCTATCTCGCACAGGGGGATATCGCGTGTGAATAATCCGCTAGATTGCGTTGCGAGTGTACTGTTAGACTGAGGTCCAACTTCGACATTATTGGTTGTTTAGTGACATTTTGACAACTCACATCAAAAATAACCAATCACTGTGTAGATTGACCTCAGTTCTATAGAACGCCAGCTTGCGGATTTTACACATACGATAACCGCAGATTGGTTTTAATTTCCAAAATGCTAAATAGCAATCTTAAGGGACTGGAGCCTTCATTATCGGCGACACCTTTATCACGTCACGCTGTTTCTAGATACAACACATCAGGTGATCCGTCTGCTCGTCTGCTATCTATCACATGAAAAAAAATACAAGGATATAAAGAAGGAAAATTTCTTGCCTGAACTAAAAGTAGACGCTGAGTTCTTTTAAAATTGAATCCACGTATCTCCTTTAAATGTTAACCCAACCGAAATTTCTAATAAGGAATTACCATATTACTGGACTCAAGAGACCAATAATCCGACCCGAGGACGTAAAATCGTAACATCGTGTAAATTAGATGGCGTGAAATATTTCAATGGGAGTTGGAAATCGAACCAAGTGCTACCATCTTTATTAAAATAAGTATTTCTTTCATAGTATTTTTGTTTTAGCTGTAAAGAAAACTGTAAAGTAGAATGTCATTAGGTGTCAGTGCTTAAGCTACTTAGTACGGAATTAGGTCTTTTTCATTAGGTAGTTTCCGGCAAACCAATGTCAAAGCTTTAAAAAAAACTCTACGATGGTTTAATGGACAAAATAATTTGGATTTTTTTTTTGGAGAAGGGCGTATTTTGGAATATTGGCGAAAAGAAAAGAAGCATAAAGTTTTTATAGAACCGTGATGCCTTCTTATTCTTTCATTTTTTTTAATCGTCTCTTCTCATCTCCCGGCAATTCCCGGTAGTGTCCAATGTCGTCGCTTCGGTACCCGGGATACGCTTCCGAGGTACCCAGGATTTAGGAAGTCTAGGTAATAAAAATGAAACGACTGCCGTTTAACATTTGCAACCCTTTAACGGGGAACCAGACCAACTAAATCAAGCTTCGCCATCCTTTCCTAAAAATGTTCTCCGTTTTGTGCTTACTACGAGTAACTTGCACACGTTGACATCCTAACTTACATTTAAAAACGTTTCCCAAATAAAGCGGCAATGCACTGTGTACCTCTGCATTAAGGTCGAGTGCACACGTGCTAAAATAGGGTAACGTGAGCGGTAGAGGCATTCCTTAAAACAAATGAATGTTGACAAATGCACGCCCGCGTGCGAAAACGGAGAGAAAAATTTTACTTTTAAGTATTGTATGGACGACGACCGCTTTTCCCCTTTGGGTTTCCTTTTCCTAGAACTAGGCCTAGTTTTCTTGTTAGGCTTTATTGTACAGTCAGCCACACATCAGGTTACCACAACCTGTCAAATTTCCTCAATTGATATTCAACCTAATGTGTATGACAGTAAGATGAGAGTCGATTAAAGAAATTTGACAGTTTTGTATACCTTGATGTGTGGCTGTACGTACCTCGTGTAGGTCCACGGAACTCTTTCCATGTCCGTCCGTATGTCCGCAGCCTAGCTTAAAGATTGTTCGTAAAGCTATAATTTGGTATGTATGTGTATTTTTCTTTTAGTAGTTTTTTTGTTAGCTTTAGATTCTAGTTATTGTGTGTTCCTATATTATTTTGTATGAATATTAAATTTTTATCTCGCCAATAAAGTAGGAGAATAAAGTTTAAAAAAGAAAGCAAAAAAAAAACAATCAATTTTGTCTTGGTTGTCTGGAAGAGATCTCTATTAGCGATAAGGCCGCCGATATTGTATTTGTAAATTACTATTAGCATTAAGTTCTGTAATATGTTGTGCAATAAAGAGTATTTATCTATCTATCTATCTTTCAATCGGTAGATTCCATAATTTTTTTTATTTTTTTTTTATGTGATAGGTAGCAGGCGAGCAGGCGGATCACCTGATGGTAAGCAATTGCCGCCGCCCATGGACACTTGCAACACCAGTGGAGTTACAAGTGCGCTGCAAACCTTTTATCCCCTTCCCCCCCAAGTGGGCCTCCGGTACCCTCACTCACTCGGCGAAACACAGCACAGGTGCTGCTTCACGCCGGTTTTCTGTGAGGCAGTGGTATAATTGGGTTATTTATTTGTTTCTATGCATAGAGGTCTATTAAAAATATGATAGATTTACGATTTTCAATTATTCCATACAAAATTGGTTACCTTTCTCGTTCCTTATTATAAATTTAGTTACAGTCAAGTGCTTAATCTTTACGATATTTTCTCTCACCTAATGAGTAGGACGGCTACAACATGAAAGAAATAAATACCTACCTACATAGCTGAAAAGATACCAGAATTATGCGTGTACTAAATTTAACCATAACCTTTTAATGTTCTTTGTTTTATGATAACTTTAGTGAAATAAATTGTGGCCACAGAATTTGCCACGTAATTTAATTTGACTCCGTAATTATTGCGGTTAGATGTATAGCCAAGCTCATTAAAAACGCTGTGGGCAAGAATATTTTAGCTTTTAGCTCACCGCTAAAATGAACGACCACTACTTACCTGTTATATTTGCAAATGAATACATATTTATTTATTTATTTTAAACATTATTGCACTAAAAAAATACAATAGGCGAACTTAATGCCAAGAGGCACTCTCTACCAGTCAACCTTTGGGTCATACAGAGAGAATGATGGTGCGGCGAAAAAAAAATATATAGACATAAGTTTCCGCTGGAGGACCACGCTTCGGCATGAATTCGGCTCTACCGGAGTGATACCACGGCCTCACAGAAGACCGGTGTGAAGCAGCGTCAGCGCTGTTTTTTGTTTACTAATTGACGGTACCGGAGGCCCAATTGTTGAAAAGGGGGTAAAAGGTGAGCAACGCATGGCGAACTCTCCTCTCTATCATCTCTCTCATCATAGCTTTAATTCCCAATTGCGTCCAAAACTACAGGGTGTATTGATAAACATTTACGTCTCCTTAACCACCCCTTCTATCATTAGCATGTTAAATCATCAAAAATAAGCTAAATAAGTCGGCTGTTCCATAGGTATTACAGCCTGGTGAATGAATAAATGAATGAATATACTTTTTATTGCACACAAAACAGGGTTATAAAAGTTAAAACTATATATCACCGGTGTAATTGTGTTTTTATTTTGTATGGAACCGCTGATTTTATTCTTATTTTGATGATTTAACATGATATGGGCTTTATTCTTGTTACCTTTTATGAGGGCTGCGGGATGAGAACGAAATAAAATGAATGCTATATGGTCAATATTTCGCAGCTTTAGAAAACTGCTAATTCAAGAATAATAAATCCTAATAGAGACGAAAAGCTAGAAGAAAGGGGTCGGAAGGGAGAAAGGCTATGTTAATCGCAAGGGAGAACCCGACTCCACTGAGTAATGGACCCGAAATCATAACAAATGAGGCTACCTTTGCGGAAAGTATTTCGTACGAAATTATTATTGGTACTAAGTTGAAAAATTATACTGTGTTTTCTTCAGAAAAGTTGGGCAAGTATGTAAGAAGTTTCTTCTAATATACATATATAAGCGAAATATCACCATATGCTGCTCCCTGATTAATCACGAAATCTTAGAAACTACTTAATCACACCTACAACAATGAAACATCGATATTAACTTGGGATAAAGTCACACAATGAATAAGATACGCTTGGAATAAAATCTTTAAAAAAACAGGTCTAAAACAATTAATCTGTTTAAAGTGGTTAAAAGTTCAAATTGAAGCTAGAAATTTAAATGGGGTACCTTATTAAATGAAAGGACGACGGTACGTGCACATTGAGAAATGTATTTCATTTCTCCTCCACGACTCATTTTTTCTGACTTGAGTAGTTATTTTAAAAAAATCTGTCCGATTCGATTCCTGGAATGTTTATAAAATAATACTAGTGGCCCGCCCTCACTTCGCTTCGGGACCTTAATTCAGAAATGAACCAATAGATGGCGCTGTGCTAAATTACATCGACGCAAGCGTTTCGTGTTTTCGGTTTACCCATAAGCCTTGTCGTTGTCTATAACATAAAGTTATCTCTTTATAAATAGTATAGATTTAAATTATGTACCTACTGGAACCCTCCGCCGGCGAGCCTGACTCGCACTGAGCTTGGAGCGTAAAACCTGATATTTTTGCTGTCTACTGTAATATCTTCTAACAACTAGGTCTCTCTGAGTATAAAAATAAATTGCAAAAACAATAACAATACCTCTTACAGGTTTCACTTACAGAACTTTCAAAAGAAACGGAAACCCTTTCGTTGGGGCTTTGAGTAATGTGGGTGCGATGATAACAAATGGGGAGCGGCTTATAGGCACGGGACTAGATAGTAACCCACTTCATGTTGATAGAGGTGTTTACCTCGTGTTTCCTTATAAGCAAAATATACTGGGCCTCAAATTAACCGAACCACCGGCAACTCTTCAAAGTTTTCAGAGATCGATATTACCGTTCAGACCTACACTGTAATAAAATATAACCACAATTTAAGATTTGTAAACATTGTGCAATAAAGAGTGTCTATTTTCATACAAAAGTGCTGGATTTTACGGACTCAAAAATAATATACATAATAGTAAAAGTAAATGAAAGTTTCACTGCTGTGTTAATAATTTAAACGGTGATCGATGTCCGAAATATCTTTTGAATATTCTCATCAAGAATTTACATAATTCACTTATTATGAGAACCCAATTTCACAATTTTCGAATTTTTTTAACAAAAGTGCGCCAAAGCGGGTAGATTATCGGGAGTTAGTAAATCACAGAGCGTTCGGGCATAGGTTCACGGCAACTATGACGAGTGAATAACAAGTTATCGCTGCCACGGACTCGAGAATCATACCAATTTCCTAAAAAAATGGAATGTGCGGTATGTTTTTGCATCCCATACAATATTGTGTGGTCCTCCTGGTGCAAGGAAAATAAATTACATTTTCTTATTTTTTTCCAATTTTGGTGTATGGCCACAGAATAAGGATTTTTATTTCTGGGGTAAATGAAAATTGTTATCTAAATACAAATTTTATTTATACAAATTACTTCCTATAGCAGTAAAATTGGGTCAAACTGGGTCTATGAAAATTTGCTAATGGCTCGGTTTATTTGCTGCCCAGTGTAGGTATATAGATAGGTACACGAAGCGGAAGGATGGTAGCTCAGTGAATAAAAACTTGCGTCATCCTCACGAAAGGCCAAACAAAAGTTCGAATCCGAGCATGCACCTCTTGGATTTTCCATTCTAAAGGTATGCATAACTTTACCATTAGATTAGCGACAAGGGAAAACATCGAGTGGAAACTTGTACATTTCGGCTTGTGTGTGAGACGTTTAAGCATGATTTAGTTAATTCTCTCATTGTCGAAATGTCAGCATAAAACGTAAGTTTCAAGTCCTTTACTTTCTAAATTAAATAATAAGTAAATCTAACTTCTTCGCTTGAGTTCATACCTAGAACAATAAGCATTATCCGAGTGCAATTGCATTTCAACTTTCGTATCAAGTGGAGTGCAGAGCAATATCAGCTGGAGACTCGAGGCGGATCATAAATCAACAGATGTGACAAACCGGGGCCCGCTTCCGATCCACTAATCGCAGCGATTACTCCCGAGAATCGATGCTCTCGATGCCAAACGAGTTATAATCATCTGTAGCGCTACCATGAGTTTACAGTGACAGAACTCGCTAGCGTCTGCGTAAAAAAAATGTATGAAAAAGTGTACAGCGCCTCTAGCGGTCACTTGAGAAACTAAAATCTGTAGTATCGAGTTACGCGCTACGTAAACGTACTCGCTAGCGAGTAGCGTTTACGTAGAAAACTGACATAACGTAAACTATTGCTCTGTCTCTTTCAAATGCATCACAATGAAAGAGACAAAGCGATAGTTTTCGAAATACCACGAGTTACAAATTTGACGTTAGGTATCGAAAAATACTTTACGATTACAGTTAAGTCACTTGTCAAATATGGTGTGAAAAGGTGTTTTGATTTTACAAAATATTTAACATATATTGAGTATAATGTCGGAAAAAAGATATCTAGCGTGGAACAATATTGACGGCGGCTGCATTTCAAGATGAACGACACTCACAAGCAAAATTTCAAGCTGATATGTACAAGTGGGCTGGAAATCCTCTTGAACACAAATATAGGCTTAATGCGGTGGTTTTTGAGGATTTGTGTGATTTGCTGGCGTATTACTTACACATTACACAGATTTAACATCCACGCAAAGAATCTCCCAGGAGTCTAAGGTAAGACATATCCCGTATAAACCTCAAGGTAGGACATGATACTTACGGCCACAATCAGAGACTTTATTTAATCTAATGTTGATTGTAGATTTTTTGGAGATGATCTTTATAAAATATTAGTGGCCGCCCGCGACTTCGTCCGCGTGGAAAAGTAACTTTTTACCCCCCTTTTTAACCCTTACAACCCTCTTTTCGCAATAGAAAGTAGCCTATCTTCTTTCTCAGGGGTCTAGATCATCTGCATACCAAATTTCATTTAGTTCAGTAGTTTTGAGCGTGAAAAAGTAACAGATAGACAGACAGACAGAGTTACTTTCGCATTTATAATATTAGTTAAGATATATTAATTATTATATTTTTACTTTCAGGTGGGCATTTTGTTCAAGAGGTATTAGAAAATGAAAGCGCCAGTACAGCCACTGACTATTATTGGGAAGAGCATTACGCGACCAATTGGCAAGAAGACTAAAAACTCAAGAGAAACAAGATATAAAAAGATATAATATTTTAATATATTAACACATTACAAATTATTTAACTATTCTTTAAGTATTTTATTTCTAAAATATAATAATGTAAGTATTCCCTAATTCTAAAAAACTGCCCAAATAATTGTTGCCATCGTTCTAGACATCTTATTTCGGCTTCTCTTAGCCTGTTTCTCTCCCGCTCTGTTTCTTGCTGGATATTCCGCCATTCAGTCAGGTCTGACAAAAACCTGCCTTGCTAGATCTGACTGCATCCGTGTACGGGTCCTTCTGGGGATGGGGGATGACGGGTCTTAAAAACAGCCTCTACGCTGCCGGCGAGGCGTTAGAGGCAAGGGAGGACTCTGACGAGCTTGGTGCCCTGCTCTGTAGGATGGTAGAGGGGTCCTTGCAGCCGACGCCACGCCACTGCGGCGCACTGGTTCTCATATTTAAAGAGACGTGAGAGAGATTAAAACAAGCAACTAAACTTTCAATTTTGCCACTAAAATTCACTTAATAAAGTCTTTCACCCATGCTGTCATCTTAGAATTTATTCTAAGTCTGTCACATTGACAAAAATAATACCAATACAATTTAAAAAACATCATAAACATCAGCTTTACCCACTGCTATAAGACATTTAAAATAAGTCGGATTATCTTAATTTTTTAATTTCGTGGCTGTGGATATCAAGCTTTTTGGGTATATCTATCGAACTCTGTCTTTTGAGTGCAGTTAGAAAGAAACAGCTACATAGGGCGTGATGACAAGCACGTCACTTTCTGCGTAAATAACGCACTCGCTATCGAGTTAACGCTAACGTTTTTAAACCCTACGTACGTGTTCAAACGAAATCTATTTGACGCACGTTTACTCGCTCGCTATCGACTGTAGTAACGTTACGTTACTTTTCGATGCCAACTCATGGTAGCGCTCTGTATATACTGCACTTACTACCTTTTACGTTTCACATTTTCATTTAACTGAAAAATTATAGCAGTATCTCGTATTAATTTATGACTAGTATGCATTTATGTATTTATTATGATGTATTTATCTTATTACCTACATAAAAGATCTGCACTGCCTTACCCCTTGTTAATTCACTGAATTATTTCTCTACCCAAAGGTTGTCTGGAAGAGATCGCTATTAGCGATAAGGCCGCCGATA
This sequence comes from Cnaphalocrocis medinalis, assembly GCA_014851415.1. Classification (NCBI taxonomy): domain Eukaryota; kingdom Metazoa; phylum Arthropoda; class Insecta; order Lepidoptera; family Crambidae; genus Cnaphalocrocis; species Cnaphalocrocis medinalis. The sequence goes on from CM026294.1 coordinate 6,488,707, forward strand.
TTGTATTTGGAAATTACTATTAGCATTAAGTTCTGTTATCTGTTGTGCAATAAAGAGTATCTATCTATCTATCTCTTCATCATTTTTTTCTTTGCTAAAACATACGTTGATACATAATGCCATTGCTATTTCTTCAACCTGGTCCTGGCAGAAAGGGGTAGACCCAAAAAGAATTGACTTAACGTCGTAAAGGATTCGTGCCAATTAACTAACTGATTAATATGGATATCCAAAACCGTGCGGAGTTGAGGAGTGAAAGCAGGAAAGCGGACCCCGGGCTCCGAAGCAAGAGATTGGGACGCAACTAAAAAAATTATGAGTGATGATGTGACTGAAACTTCTCAATATCTCAGCGTATTACTCCCGATTCCGAAACCAGGGCACGGTTGGACCATGATCAAATGGTTTCGGATACCTGGCATTTAAAATGAAGCGATTGATGTGTGATTTTTGCAACCCCTAAACAGGGGACTTACAAGTAAGATCATGAGTATACGTTCATTTTTTATCCTGAGTTGTTGAGTAGATAGTTCTACCGCTTCTATCTTTATTCTACTAACTAGTGGCCCGCCCTCACTTCGCTTCGGGACCGTAATTCAGAAATGAACCAATAGATGGCGCTGTGTCCAATTATATCGCGCAAGCGTTTCGTGTTTTCGGCTTACCTATAAGCCTTGTCGTTGTCTATAGAGGTTATCTCTTTATAAATAGTATAGATATTATACAACCATCGAACAGGGATAGGTACATTTATCCACCGAAGCATAAATAAAACGGTACACCGCTTCTTTTATTACATACACATGAAAATACATAAAGATAATACCTTTGTTTGCACACAAATTCAAACCTTATCACTGTTGAAATAAGAGTTGTATGTACATCTGTGGATGTAATAGTTGGAGGCAGGTATCAGGTCCATTACAATCCGTTCATGCTTGAAATTGTTTTTCGCGTAGAGTTATATGCGCTCAAAGGGAAGGCTGTATGAAACCGAATGACGAATAAAATATTTTATTTCGTTTTATTGAGGCAGATAACAGGTAACCGAATATACGGTTTGATATGATAGGTCTGGTCGATTTGATTGGTACGGGTTTATGGAGTAGCTGAAACGTGGAGTTTTTACGTGTACCTAGCTCTAAGTAAATTTTCAACGCCGCGGCGTACGCCGAGACCTACTGGCCCAGTATTTTGACACCGAGATCCAAAGTGGTAGGTATGTTTAGTATTTAAGTTGTATATTCTGTGCTTTTCTACAAAATACAATAAAGTAAATACACCTTTAAATTTTAGTTGCTTTAATACCGAAGCCATTATAAAAGATAGCACGAATAAAACTCCTTTAATGTGGTAGATCATCATAATAAGAAAAATAAAAATCATCTATTCCAAACATTATTGTCGGGTGAATATTCTTTATTATATGGAACAGCAGATTTCTATTTTGCATATTATGATGATCTAACATGCTAAAGAGTTGTCTAGAGAAGAGATGTTGCCTATTACGAGGTTTTCAGAATTAAAACGACTAAAATTTTACGGTGTATATTTATATATCCACAGATGCCTGTAGGTTACAGCTTTCAGTTTCTTTGCTCTCTGTTCAATTAAAACTTGTAAAAAGCATTACACTGTTAATTCAAGTCGACCTTTCATCGCTACAGAAAACGTTAATTCAAAGACCTCCTAATCAATCGTCCAACTCCAACCCTGAAGAAAAGTTGCTCTTACTCTTATTTTAATCTAAAAAGTTTCAGCTTTGGGCGGCCGAGATTCACCAATAATGTAACTGACTATCCCTGGAGGCGTCCGCATGGCCGTTGAATAAATGGTTGTTTCATGGCATTTAAAACTCCTGGGCCAAAAAGTTTCGGCATTGTTTAAAAAGTCTACAACAATTATAGATGTGTAATTTTTTATTTTTGGTATAGCAATTCTTTGCAATTTATTCTTCAGTAAATATTGCACTTAAAAAATTCCTTGGAGGGTTCAGGTGGGAATTTTTTAAGTGCAATATTTAGATACTTAATTACAGATGTGTATCATCATCATCATTAGCCCGGAAGTATCCACTGCTGAGTATAGTCTCTACCTCCTTTCTTTTTCGCCAAAGTACCCGGAGTTAAAAATAGTTTTATTCAGATGGAAAGTGTAAGCATTTACTCATCTTCATCATCATCATCAGCCTGTTGCAGTCCATTGCTGGACATAGGCCTCTCCAAATGCTCGCCACTTTGATCGATCTTCGGCTACTCGCATCCAGCTCCAGCCAGCCCTCTTGCGCAGATCGTCACTCCATCTGGCCTGAGGTCGTCCTACACTACGTTTACCAAGACGCGGTCACCACTCCAGAACTCGTTTTTTATTAAGCATTTACTATGAACTAGAATTGAATGAAACAGAAAGTTTATGTAGGTACCTAATCAAAATGAATAGTTACTCTCTTCACCAGCCTTGAAAAATAAAATTTCATGAATACTCTTCTTCTATCTTTTTCCTGTACATTTTCTCCGTAAATTGGCGGTGATAAAGGATATTAAACCAACGTTAAAAATGACATTAAACGTAATTCAGTAGCGCGATATTCCGTCGCGAAACGATTCAGCTCTTTAAAAAGCCGTAACGCAAACATTAGTCAGTAAAAGATTTCTCTGTCAAACGGGTTAACCCCCAAAAGCTGACGGCAACAGGATAGTAAAAGAACAAACAGTAAAGTATCGACAATATTTTGGTGGAAGGCGTTCACACAATGTACCTAAGCTAACATAGCCGTAACTTTATAATTATATATGTCAAGGTAAACATTAAAATTATATGAGGGATGTTAAGGATATATTTAATTTCGGTTACGTTGGATAATATGGTAGTACCAAGTTAACAGTCTAATACTGTCCCACTGCAGGGCAAAGGTCTATAACATCAAATCTTTGAAATGAAGTCATCGCTACAATGATGGGATTAGGCCTAATCACCATGCCGCCTAATGCGGATTGGTGATCACAAACCCGAGCTATGTTCGAAAAGTTATTGCTCGACCTCGACTCGATCCTAGGACCCCGAGATCACGATCGAGCCCGTTACTCTAACCATTAGACTAACGGGGTGTTAAGGAATTTCAAAAGTAAATCACAAAATTTGTATTGGCACAAGCGAAATCACAAATACGCTGCCTACCTCTTAACCCCCTATTAAGCCTTCGGAACTATTAGTCAGTAAAGCACAGCGCAGGCACAGCTTCACGCTGGTTTTCTGTTCATTACTCCGGTCGAGCCGGTCCATTCATGCCGTAGCGTACTTGCCCCCACGCTGAACGTATCTGTCACGATCCAATCAACAAGTTGGTAAAATATTTTTAGTAACATCATAAAATCGGCCAATCTGAATTATTTTCGTCATTCATCCTTTACTGCAACCCGTTTTATTGTATTAACGTTAAAATGCTTAGCCAGCTCCGACACCGCAACCCGCGGAAGGTTGGCGCAATTTCCGCGCCGGGCCTAAACGACCTTCCACCAGATAGCGTTCCGATAGTGGCCCATATCATACGTGCTTGAGAGGGTTATAAAGGAGAAATTTTCACGATACGGTTAACTTGATTATAAAAGTAAAGTATCAGCCTATATCAAAATATAGGTACTATCCACACAGCAGGGAAAAGGCCTTCATCATAGAAATGAAGTCATCGCTACTATGATGGGATTAGGCTAATCACCACGCTTGCCTAAGTGCGGATTGGTGATCACAAACCCGAGCCACAAAATAATATTTTGTGCCCGAGCTATGATCGTAAAATTCGAAGCAACACTTTTAATCGACCCGGGCAAAAAGGAAGATTTTTTCACCTGTAATCATAATAACAGGTAAAAATCTTTCCGCGCCGATGTGACACCAAGGTAACATGACCGAAGAGGAGTTAGGCGCACAGATACATCCTGTATCTATCCGTGTCTATCTTTTCCGTGGAGCCATGAATGGACATGAAAGAGGTCGACCAGGGTACCACGTTACCACGGCACCACGGACTGAGGTACCCCAATACCACGGTCTCTCATAAATCCGGCGTAAAATAGTAACTGCCCGGTTTCGCCGACTGGCTAAGGGTAACGGAGACCCAACCTTGAGAGATGGGGGTTGAAAGTTTAGCAGCCCATGGTCAATATAATCGGTTCATTATAATGAAAAGGTGAATCAAACCGATCACAGCTGGAAGGCGACTGTGTTATTATTGTTAAAAGTTGTACCAACAAAAATGGTCGTTTTAATTGTTGTGATTCCGTCCGCCAGTTTATTCATTAGTCCGCGTATTCAGCTGTCAGTTCCACGAGGCAATTTGAATCGGAATCTGGGTTGGCAATCAAACTATTTGTCGATTTTATTTTAAATCCCTGTTTCACAATAAATAAATAAATAAATTGAGACAACATCACATACATTGTCCTGGCCCCAAACTAAGGTTTTCCCTTGTGCTATGGAAACCAGAAACAACGAAGGTACTACAAACACCCAGACCCAACACAAATATCTGTTTCATCAACAAACATTTGTGTTGGTGCGGGAATCGAACCCGCGACCCTTAAACAATAGATGCACTATACATTCGCATGCGTTCGTAGTACTAACTCAGCTGGTTCCACTGATAACCAGTGTTTTTTTATGTAACAGTTGGCAGACCAGCAGACGGTTTACTTGATGATAAGATTGCCGCCGCCCATAGACACCTGCACCACTACTACACCTCCTGATTATAAAACGGAGACTAAAGTTTAATAAGGGGACTAGAGTCACAAGCTAAATACGACCCTGATTAAAAATGTATGCCTAATCTACCTTCTTTTGTCATTGTGGGAAGCAATATATAAACGCATTTTATGAAGTAGTACACTTATGACTCTTGTTATGTATGTATATATATCCATTACATATCGATAATCGGAAGTGTGTGGCTGCGTCCACACTGACAACTTGTGTTACCTAATCTATGGTTTATAAAAAAATAAATTGAGTGCATTGACCCCGCGTTTGGCTATTTATTTTACAATGTTTCAATATTTAACAACTCTAATGGTGTTGCAGGTGTCAACCTTCAACCCCCTTTCCCCCAATCGGGCCTCCGGCACCGTCACTTACTCGACTCGTTTGCTCTGTTATTATATTGTATACCTGTTTGTTAATGGATCTATTTTTACAGCAAAAACCAAAGAAAATGTATGCCTTCAGTACAATAAAAAAATCATTTGATTGTATCGAGTAGCAAGACTACATTTAAACATTAGTAAAGTGTTATGCAAGCTCTATAAAGTTGCGGAGTACATGGGTTCTTAATGCTAGTTGACTGGCGAATGCAAACTGCATGTCGGCAATATGGCCCGCCTTACTCCCCGGGAAAGTAAGTTAGTTCACGATATAAATTGTGAATGTGAACGATATTTAGGGGTCACCCGTCTGACCCGGACTTTGACGCCTAAACGAGATTTACACTAGGAGATTGAAAAAAGTTTAGGTACGCGCTGATTTCGTCGTCCAGCGACATGATGGGTCGATGATTTTACCAAAATAGGAGGTAGTACTTGGATCTGAGCAGCTCAGGCCCGGTACCTTATGGCGAAAAAAAACGGAGGCCTACACTCAGTACAGTCACATACAGCAGTGGGTACTTCCGGGCTAATGATGATGGTGACACGCTTAAACTATCAACCTTAAAAACATAGCAATAACATTGAATTTTTCACTTCGCAAAATGTTATTGCATTTATTATTAGGAGGGCAGAATTGACATCAGAATCTCAAAACATACGATTAAAGGAAGGCATTTGCCGTAAATTTTACAGAAATAATGAATTTGAGGACTACCACTAAAGTTAAAACTCGAAGGATATTTTAACCGAACATATTTCTTCTAAGAATTCCGCTAAGGTTAAATCTTCCATGCTAGCTAGCTTTCATTATTTGTGCCACTGCCAAAAGTAGTTATGCCAAATTAAAGTTAGTTCTAAATCGGATTCCTGATCGTTCGGTGCAAACCCGGTCTAACTTTATTTCAGTCTGCCTAGAACGAGGTCGCCGTCTAATTTGAGAGTGCAAGACTTGCTTTGGCAAGCTGATACGGTAGAATATTTTGTTTGTTTTCTATGCACTTAGCGAGATTACTTAGCTCGGTCTAGTTAAGTTATCTGTCTAATAAAATACGGTAGATGTCAAAGTTCCGCCGTTCCAAGGTAAATAAAATGTTGGTATCTCCGATTGGTTGGTTGGAGTTCTACTTTACAATGTTAATGATAGATCTTAAATGAAAGAGGGTGTATCTGTGAACATTTAAGGGTGTACAGTCGAGGTCAAAAATATGTTTACACTTTAGGACCTTGTCACAATACATATTTATAAGAATGCGGAAGTCCTTTTTTTTACTTAAGAACTTGTATGAGTGAATTGAATGCGCAGTTTACACAATCAACTTGTTGACCGTAACGAGAATAAATACGTTATTCCAAATCGTATCCAATATTTTACAATAAAATGTGGACTAACAGACAGACAGTCATATTTTATGAATGATGCGGTTCACATGGAAATTTGTTATCGAGATGGATGACCAATTAATTAAGTTTTAATAAATTAAGGCTAGGTTCACCCTCAGGAAGCCGCCTCTGTCTCACTCGTACTGTGAGAGATTAACATCGACATCACCAGATGATATGTAAGAAATGCAAATATTCAACCACTATGCAAACGTACTTATAGCTGAAACGAAATCATAGTGGAAGGGGGAAAGCATTAGTTGATTGATACCTGCATCTCTCACGTCTGTCGATTAAGATAATTGAGACCCATTCTGTCGGAAACATCGGTACATTTGCTCTGATTTACCTACATTTGATGTACCTATTCATTATATTTGGGTGCAATAACCTGCTGCGTACATTGGGAGTCGAATTGGTTGAATTGTGGAGTAAATCATGCCGAATTATTTCCGAGAAATTACGCCAAAAGCTAGTGATGAAAAATAAGCAAGCAGCAAACCATACTACTCAAAGTAGTACGACCTACATCCGAAATAATACACTGAAGAGTTCAAACTAAAAGACGGAGGGGTTTAAACTTCTACAACCAACATGTTAAAAAGGTCAATGTGTTATGATAAACAATATAGATCAAAGGCAAGAACATAGGTATCTGCCTACTCCGATGTCTCAGTAGCCCACAACGTGCCCTAGTAGCTTATAACGAAGCTATACTATGTGTCAAGTTGACACATAGCATAGCACAGAAGACCGGCGAGAAGCAGTGCCTGCGCTGTGTTTCGCTGAGTGAGTGAGGATATCGGAGGCCCAATTAAGGGGGAAAGCGGGTTAAAGGTTGGCAGCGCACTTGCGACTCTACTGGTGTTGCAGATGTCTATGGGCGGCGGCCATCGCTTACCATCTGGTGATCCGTCTGCTCGTCTGCCACGTATCATATAAAAAAAGCGACTATGAAAGGGAGGGAAACTCGGATTCAGTTTTAACGTCCATTTTAGGGCCTATTCTTGAGAACTTTCCCAGAGTAGAACCAATGACTGACTTGCGTCTCTTTTGCCTCTGCCTATCACATTAGTTATGTATACTTATTTTACAAAACGTTAATTTGGCTAAACTCCAGCCTAGCTAAATATTGTCTCTGCTTATAATACGAGGTACAGTTAGCGTCATAGTCGCGGCTGGCTGTGTTTAATTAAGTCGAACAGGCGTGTAGGTCATTACCCGCCAGCTGGCGATTAGTAATGAGCCTCTCTGATATGTATGGAGCTAAACTTGGTAAACTGGATATGAACAATGGAGGACAATTCAGTGAAGCACCGGGCAGTAACAAGGTGGACAGACGATTTAGTAGAGAGTCGCGGGAATTCCTTGAATGCGGGTGGCACAGGACCGAACCGTGTGGAGAACATTAGTGAGGTCTATGTCCAGCAGTGGCCGTCTATTGGCTCAAATGATGATAATGATGATGACCGGGCAATATTGTGTGGCACGTGGTGCGGCCACTTCTCGCCCGCGTTAACCAATCAGGAGGCATCTGTCATATCCCAGTATTTTTCCCCGCATTTGATATGTTTTTCTGTTTACTGTCAAATATTGTAAAAACACCACAGCCAAACTCTTTCGCGGTGTAGGTAATCGGCGCTCAGCGACATCTATTAGTGAAATGAAGAGGCTCGCCCCACTAGTAAGAGGGTAAATGTTTCAGTTGGCACTTCGAACTCAATTTCCAGTAGGCTTTAATAAATACCTGATCAATTGGTATTTCAACTTTAGTTCACTTCTTGGTAATTAAGCCGCTTTCCAAGTCACGAAGGCCGTTAGCCCGGCCTTTCCGCCGGATTTGGACAATAGATAGATTTTATCATCAAAAACTTCTTTTTATCATGTTGATAAATTGGCTTTTATACTAACTTCTCACTGACTTATGGACTTCTATATAAGTTTAGTAATGACCGAGATCAATAGATAGGTATTTAATCTATCTATCTTAAATTCCGACTTGTTGATATACATATACATATACCTACGTATTTTTTATGCGATAAAGGGCCAAACTAGCAAGCGAGTCACCTGATGATAAGGATCACCACCGCCTCGTTACTTAAAGATTTTAACCTCCTATGAAGTATGAGCCTTGGTGTTGTAAAAATAATCTATTTGTAGATATGTGAAGAGATTATAACTCTTAATTGCACATAGTTTACAAATCTTAAATGATGGTGATATTCTATTTAAATCTAGGCAATCATATCTCTGGAAGTAATTGTAATATAGAATTGTGACTTTTGTAACATTAGGGTATCTTTCACAATGTAAATATATGCAACAAGTATTTTTCGTATAAAAGTTGCCATCAAAAAATAGAGTCTCTACTCTCTAGACATATCGATGTCAGCCACATCTACTACATCTAAGATCCCAAACATATTTCATGAACTCGGTCACGAAAACATCCCGTTTAAAATGTACAAGTTTAAAGAGAGCAGATAGAAGGAAATCGTCGCAGACGGCAGGAATCATAACGACAATGAGCATTAATGTTGCATGGCGCGGGAGCGCCTGACCTACATCGATGCGACCTTACCTGATACTTAAGACTCATCGTCACTATGAATAGAAACAACAGTGAATAAACACAACAGTGAATAAAAACAACAGTGAATAAAACAATAGTGATAAAAAACCACAGCGAACAAAAACAACAGTGAATAAAACAACAGTGAATAAACGGAACAGTGAATAAGCACAACAGTAAATAAACACAACAGTGAAAAAACACAACAGTGGAATAAACACAACAGTGAATTAACACAACAGTGAATAAGCACAACAGTGAATAAACACAACAGTGAATAAGCACAACAGTGAATAAAAACACCAGTAAATAAACACAACAGTGAATAAACACAACAGTGAATAAAACCAACAGTGAATAAAAACACCAGTGAATAAACGCAACAGTGAAAAAACACAACAGTGAATAAACACAAAAGTGAATAAACACAAAAGTGAATAAACACAACAGTGAATAAAAACAACAGTGAATAAAAACAACAGTGAATAAACACAACAGTGAAAAAACACAACAGTGAATAAACACAACAGTGAATAAAAACAACAGTGAATAAACACAACAGTGAATAAACACAACAGTGAATAAACACAACAGTGAATAAAAAACACCAGTGAATAACACAACAGTGAATAAAAACACCAGTGAATAAACACAACAGTGAATAAAAACAACAGTAAATAAACGCAACAGTGAATAAACGCAACAGTAAATAAACACAACAGTGAATAAAAACAACAGTGAATAAACACAACAGTGAATAATAACAATGGTGAATAAACACAAAAGTGAATAAAAATAACAGTGAATAAAAAAAGAGTCACTTTAGTAAATTTTCTTCAGATTATGTATCTGAAGAAAATTTACTAAAGTGACTCTTTTTCTAACCTACACTACTTAAATATATAGAGGTAAATTATTCAGACAACTACAAGACTTCTATGTAACCCTAAAACATAAAAGATTGGAACTAACATCAAAACTAAATCTAACTTAGTAAAGGCTATAGCACCATTCACATAGTTCTAAAATAAGTGGAGGCGGGCCCCTACTCACGGTACATAATAAACATACTCAACAATTTATTTTTCTTCAAATCAGTAGAATAGTTTTGTATAGAACTAATTTAGGTATTCAGTGTCAAAACAAAACACGCCGCTGCCCCGTGAATTGCGCTTTACATAATTAAATAATTTGCGTATTCGACGCTGATTCAAAATTAAATCATTATAGATACCCACTCCCATATTATTGGTTAATGTTCTGAACAAAATGACCGAAAACTTTTTAGATTAAAATAAGCGCAACTTTGAGCTCCGTCAGATAATTGATTAGCACTTTTAATGAAGGCCTCTGTCGCATAAATATCAAAGGCCGCCTGTGTTAACTTCGAAATGCAAACAGAAAAGTTTTAATGAAATAACAGAATGTCAGCGGTTGTAAAGATAATAATCATTGTAACGTTAATTTTGTGACTTTCATTGCGTATTGATTAAGCCTAATCCCGTCATAGTAACGATGATTTCTGTGATGGAAGCCTTTGTCCTGCAGTGGGACAATTATTTAGGCTAATGCTTTACTTTACATTGCGTACTTGGAAATAAGACTAAACATTAACATATGTTATTATTCTATACTATTTATAAAAATTAAATCACCCAATCTTATATTATCAGTCACAAAAATTTAAACTAGTGGCTCTCTTTTTTGGTTTGTATGGCGCGCATAGCGTGATGCAATCGACACCCATCGCCATCTATTGGTATGGTTTAGAAGTAAGTGAAATTAGGCCCAAAAACGAAGTGAGGGCAGGCCAATAGTAACATCAGCACATACCGACTTGACTCCTAAGGATGTTACCAGACCAACCCTCAATTCCCCGATTTGGTCTCCGGTAACCTTACTCATTCAACGAAACAGCACAGAAGCTGCTTTACGCCGGTCTTCGGTGAGGTCATACTATCAATCCGGTCAAGTCGGCCCATTCATGCCGAAGCGTGGCTTTCCCAGGGTTGTCTGGTGGAGATCGCATCTTATTGCAAGACCATCAGATTTTTCTGCTGAGATTGTCATTGTTTGTGTAGTAAAGAATATACTTTGTACAAGAACTTCTAGTACGTCTTAAAACGTAGACACAATAATGAAAGGAAAAAAACACGTTCAGAAATGACATCAACACCTACGCCTCACCCTCGCAATAAGTTATAAAACACGATAGGAACCGTAAAAAGAAAAATCGCTACTTAAGACAAGATTTGGCGTCTTGAAAACCACTTTTACGCTTATTTTGTGCAGTAAAACTTGGATCCTATTCCGCCAGCATGAATTCTTGTTTTAATTAAAATTTAGCTCTCACCGACGCCACACACCCATTGCATTTAGTGTAATGGGAGTTTGTTCGCGACATGTATGTACGTAACTACATACGATTATGGAGGTTAGGCACAGTAAACAAAGTATGTCAGTACAGTGTTTAACAGTCAAAGAGGCTTGGTACGCCATGAGGGTAGCAAAGAAAACCAGCGTCGAGGCACACTCAACTGTGTCCCGAACTCCCGACATATAGCTGAGCGGGGACCTTTTTGGCGCCTTATAGATTTAGATTGTTGTACCTATATTAAATTAGATTAATTAGGTATATTTTAAGATTTTGAACTGTACTACATATCTGTATTTTTGGTGCCAAATAAACGTATTTTATTCTATTCTAAACAACTAAAAGCTAAGCGTGTCGCTCAAACGATCAAGATATGAGGAGAATTCAAAGCAACGCGGTTTCTTCTTTCTAGTCTGCCTGCGCTGTTTTTCGCTGATTGAGTGGGTGTACCGGAGATTCAAGCGGAGGAAAAACAGGGATTAAAAGGTTGACACCACACTCGTGACTCCACTGGTGTCACGTCGGTGTTCTGTGAGGTCGTGGTATTATTCCAACCGCCCCATTTACGAAGAGTGTCTCTGCCACATGAAAAATTATAATGCTGACCTTAAACCCCCGTTCCCACGGATTAGGATTCTAGTACCCTCACTCACTTGGCGAAACAGAACACAGGTGCTTTTCCACATCAGTTTTTTAAAAAGACGTGGTGGACGACTAACTGCTCAACGAATTCATGTAATTGGATCACTGTTTTTTGTTTCATTATACCATTTTGTACACTTCAGCAACGGCCATTTCATTATTATTATTGAGCTTCTATAAAGGAATATTGCAAATTTCAATGGCAACTACTAGAATGAATGAAAAAGTGAATCATTTGCATACATAAAGATGCCTTTATCTAGGTAGGTACAAATAATTTATTTAGAAAAAGGTTCAATTTTTGTTTTAAAAACTTCGCACGCTTCCCAATGCGCAAGTTAATCTTTTTCCGTTGACATCGTGGCAATTTCAAAAAAGATTTATGCAAATAAAAAAGACAGGTTAAAACGAATGAATCAACCCGTTTATTCGTTGAAAAATTTAATTTCGTATTCAAAAGCCTACCTGGAGAAGGGAAAAGGGACCTCGGAATGATTGCAACACCGAGGAGAAAAGGGTAATTGGATCTTGAAGACACCTTTAAATCCAATCAGCTGTGTTTTGATTGTTGGCTCTTTTTTTGAAGACAGGGACTAAAAAAATACTCAAAAGACATTCACTCTGAAACAACTGAATATTGGGATTTGTCCTTTTTAAAACTTACTAGATTACTATTGAGACCATTCATTACTATATAGTAGAAGATCCGAACTTACATCGACCTTCACCGGGCTGATAATCGAATGAAATATCCTTTATGACAAATTTTATATACTAGAAAATATATTAAAAATAGGTTTGCTAAAAAAATCCTGGACAGACTATTTTTAATTAATTTTTTAAAAATAAAATATTTAACTAAATTTTGCAACATTAAGATAATAAGAAAATTTTCATTCTTACTTAAAGTATAAAACGTATAGAATGTGCCGCCATTGGGTTGTCTATTATTTACCTGGACAGAGTACTCGGTTGTCAGGTATAAACAGGTATGTCGATGGCAGTTACCTTCACTTGAAATGATAATAAAAAAATTGGCGGCACATTCTATACGTTTTATACTTTAAGTAAGAATGAAAATTTTATTAAATATTAAATTTAGTTAAATATTATTTTAAAAAATTAATTAAAAATAGTCTGTCCAGGATTTTTTTAGCAAACCTATTTTTAATATATTTTCTAGTATATAAAATTTGTCATAAAGGATATTTCATTCGATTATCAGCCCGGTGAAGGTCGATGTAAGTACGGATCTTAGACTAATAAGTACTGATTGGGTTATTCTTCGAGTTCTAACTTTCGTGGCAATCCTCAAATCCAATATTCCTCCGAAATTGACTTTAGAATGTTAAATATAGTTATATTATTTATGGAATAAGCCTTCGATACCTATCTGATATTAATTTCGGATTATTAATAGGATTTGAGTGTTCAGTGCCATGACAGTTAGATTTTTTATGAAAGTACATACATAATTATTACGAAGTAATTTTAACACTGCATAATAAAAAACATATTTCCTTTACACAATCACAGTTGAGTACCATCAACTCACGACCAAATCTTTATCCGCGTCTCTATCACTATGCATTTCTTTTTATTTGGATTTTATGTTGACTGTTATTTTTTTCGTTTCGGTGCAAAGTTTTGGGACGGTTTTGTTGCAAGCCCTCAAACCAGAAAGCAATACGCCTCAAATCACAGCACATCTGACTAGACCGCCCGCAGTCTGCATAGGTTCGCTCTCGTGAAATTCTGTTTGTTACGGATTCTGTCAGATCAGTCTTTTTCCCCTCCAGCCATACGGTGAAAAACGTGAATCCTAGATGGAAACTGTCTTACCGAAACGGACAAAAAATTGGACTTTTTGTATTAAATCGGTCACGTAACTAGATTATTTTGCATGGGAAACTAAGGCAAGTCAAAAGATTTTACGCCAAATTTGCAAAAATCGTTGGTAGCTTATCCAAGGGATATAAATATTTACCCTGTATTATGTATGTATCTAAAACACGATTTTGTCAATTTTTATCGGAAGTAAAAAGCTGTCTTTCCATACAGTATTCTACCACAGATTATTCTCGGTATAATAGCATCCAAAACATTTAAATAAATTAAAATAAACTCCTAGGCAAGTATTAACTATATCTGTGTTATGTGTGATCCGATAATCATAACACTAGTACTTATGCTACGTGAACAGAATCGGACCAATATAGTATACATTTTCAATGGTAACCGTCCAACAACGATTACACATACCTGAATATCTACAAAGAAAAATTGCAGACAAGACAGAAAATGGAAAATCAAATCTTTGTATTAGATAGATCTTCCTCTAACGCTGAGCTCAGTGGAGTAAAAACATGAATAGAAAAGCTTTGTTCGCGCCGGTGCTGAAGGAAAATCTAAAAGAGTATGGTGAGAAAAATAATTTCCAGTGCCTAACTCTAATTGCAGAATGCATTATTGTAAATATTTTTGAACAAGGTTTATTTTTTCCTTTTTTGTTTGTTTTTTTTTATTTAAGATGGGTTTGCACTTGACCTCAAATCACCTGATGGAGAGTGACATTGAGGTCTAAGACGTAGCGTGCTTTCCCAGAAGAAGCCTATTCACTCTCGACTGAACTCTGTTTTACAAATTTTGGTGTAACTATGACTTGCAACTTGAATCACTGATGTTATGAGGGTTGCACTGTAATTTATTTCAAACTAGCTTTTGCCCGCGGCTTCGCTTGCGTTAAATTCGGGGTCGCACGGAGGAAGAAAAAGTAGCCTATGTTACCTTCCATCCTTTCAACTATCTCCACTTAAAAAATCACGTCAATTCGTCGCTCCGTTTTGCCGTATAAGAAAGACAAGCATACAGATAGACAGAGAGACACACTTTCCAAATTATAATATTAGTATGGATTAATTTTTTTAAACTAGATTTAACCCGCAATTTCACAAGCGTTAAGACAGCTATTGGGACATAACGAAGTGGGCCCTTGACAATAAACAGTCCAACATAGTAGATGCCTTCTTTAGCAAACATTTTATGTTGGCTCCAAGTAAATTGCCAGCCCTCGCCATTTCTTCCTCCGGTAAAGGGTCAGGCTCGTCGCATTTAAAATATGTTTTAAGAGCAAAGCACTGTGTAGCAGACGACATAGTATGATCAAATCTTTATGACAAAATATCAATTAACTATTGTCTATTAGTAATACTGCCTGCCTACATACGCTCCTCGATTCTCATCGTGAATATTAGTGTAATGAACATTTTTTTTATGGTATAGGTAGCAGACGAGCCTGCCAACTTTTAACCCCCTTTCAGTCTTTCGAATGAGTGAGGGTAGCCGCACCAACACAAATGTTTGTTGATGAAACAGATATTTGTGTTGGGTCTGGGTGTTTGTGGTACCTTCGTTGTTTCTGGTTTCCATAGTACAAGGGAAAACCTTAGTTTGGGACCAGAACAATGTATGTGATATTGTCTCAATTTATTTATTTATTTATTTAATTGGAGGGGAGGGGGGGAAGGACGCTGAAGTGTGGTTCAAGGTTGTCAGCGCATAGTGACTCTTTTGGTGTTGCAGGTGTCTGGGCGGCGGCAATCGCTTACCATCAGGTGATCCGTTTGCTCGTCTGCCACTCACAAAAAAAAGAAGACAAATCGGGACTCGGGGTGTAGCTAGTCTTTAAACCTTAAAGCACTGGTTGTATTCACACTGTGATGGTTCCCTTCTATAGCAGACATTTTAACTCCACTTAAGAGAAGACTTGAGGAAAATTGACAGTAAATCGTTGCTCCGCTCCTCCGAAGTAGGGTCAGGCTCATCGTGATCGGGTAAGTATCAATAACTCGGGAGTACCTCGGCTTAGACCTCTCCTTAAATAACTTCGTCGGAGTCAATGAAGGGACGTCATTTGGCAGATTTCATATTTTATCGCGAACCTTTGGTCGGAAAGTTAACTTTTGGTCCTGACGTGCTAGAACTTTGAGTTGGTAATCAGATTTTCTTGTGAAAGTTTGGAGCGGAAATTGAGAAGCTATAAACCAAAAATTTATAAGGTTAATTTACATAAGACATATTATTATGTATTTATCTAGATAAACATTTGAATACAGTTAAAAGAAAGTATGTACAGTCGAGTTCTTAAATATGTATACACTTTAGGACATTGTCACAATACATATTTATAAGAAAGTGGAAGTCGTTTTCTTAAACATATGTACAGTGACAAGGTCCTAAAGTGTATACACATTTTTGAACTTGACTGTACCTATCTACGACTTCAATTTCATACTTGTAACATCTTCACGAGCGAACTGGGATAAAATTAATATAGCAGTTATTATGAAACAAGCTAGAAACTTAAAATAACCTCTTTAATATAATATTTACTCAACTGTTAGATTAAAAAAAGATTCATTAGATTCTCATGTTATTATATTAATTATCTTTTCCTATGTATTTTTTCTTTTTATCTTGTAAACTGTTTTGTTTATGTAAACTATTTCTTTTATGTGTCAAATAAATGATTTTTCTTTCTTTCTTTCTTTAAAATATTATGTGAATTAGCCATGAAGCAAAGATAGCAACATCCATTTCAATTTTCTATGGATTCATATACAAGTAAAAATGTGATATTGCCTTTGCTTCACAAATAAAAGAAAAGCAGCCATATCCATAATTCATGTTTCCGACTTTGCTTCTAACTAACTCAAATATATTTATCGAAAACATATTTTTGAAATTAAATTGTTTTTTCCGACCACTATAACCTGGATATCTTTAAGGTGAACAGGCATCTTTTAGGCAAATGCGTGTCATCCTAGACCTCATCGTCACTTTCCATCAGGTGCGATTGTGGTCAAGCGTTGGCCTATTAGTCTAATAAAAAAAACTTTTTACGGACACTAAGAATTCTGCATATTATAAAACCTAAGATTAAACTTTACAATCTTATCCGATAACCCTCTTCTGGCCAAGAGGAAAAACTTTTCCAACTTTATCTTTCCTCAGTAAAATTTTTTCGCCCGCAAAATAAACTTTTAGAAGAGCTCCGAAGTTCTCAGACGAATGGATACAAGTCCAAAAACATGAAGTGCTCATTCAGTTAAGAAGTCAATTCTAATAAAAAGAGTCAATCGTAGAGAGCTACCAATAACTTAAAGTGAGTCCACTTATACTAGTGGTGGGTCGTCGACGATTTTACAGTCGACGCAACGAGACCGTTTACCGTCGACGATAAACTAGTTTAAAAAACAGTCTAATTTTCGACTAGTTTACGTCGTCGTCGAAAAGACTACTTCATCACATAAACGATTAGTGAACGTGAACGAACGGCCAGACGCTCGCGACACGACAACGGACTCGTCAACCAGTCGACGAATAAACTAGTTTATCTGTGAACTATAAACTAGTTGAATCGTTCACGTACAAAAAACAGTTTAGGTAAACGGTTCGTTCATACAACGCCCACCTCTAACTTATACTCGTTCAAGTTTGAATGGTACAATTTTGTGTCGTAAGGAGCTTACCTAGTATAAACTAAAGAAAAGTATCGAGAGTATTCCATTAGTTTTGCTCAAAGTGGCTCGTTCAATTCGCATTGGCAGGGTAGACTAAGTTGAGTACTCAACTTAGTGACAGAGGTAAGTTATAACAATGCTGATTCACTTATTTCGTAACTTTGAAGCTATCAGTACACTAGCGATCTGTCATTAGGTATTTGGGACTTGCATCACCAAACTACTACATACAGAAAGTTAGCTGCCTACATGGCGCGTGAAATGGGTTACGCACACATTTTTTTTTTGTTTTTTTATGTGATAGGTAGCAGACGAGCATGCGGATCAGCTGATGGTAAGCAATTGCCGCCGCCCATGAACACATGCAAAAAGTGCGTTGCTAACCTTTTATCCCCTTCCCTCCCGATGGGCCTCCGGTACCCTCACTCACTCGCCGAAACACAGCACAGGAGCTGCTTCACGCCGGTTTTCTGTGAGGCAGTGGTATCACTCCGGTCGAGCCGGCCCATTCATGCCGAAGCATGGCTCTCCCACAATTAAATGCGCGCTTACAAGGATCTCGCCGTGTTTCGCCGTGAATGACACCAGTGTGTTCTTATTAATAAAGGACTATTATTATTATTTACGAATATCACACTAGCATGTGCAATTTGGTTTTGTTAGTTAGCAGTAAGTGGTTACAACTCACCTATGAGTATCACTTCGAGTAAAACTGTGTCCAGTCACCTCTATTTTTATTAACTTGGTAGATTATGATTATTCGGCGTATCATTCGACTTGAAAATTACGAAAATTTGCAAAAAAAGATTTAGGCGCTGACCTACAAATAATTGTAAAAAAATAAGCAAATGGGTGGCATAAGTTCGAGAAACCATAAATTATTTTTCAAAGCTGGTTTTAGATTGGACAGTTCCGATTAAATTTTAAATGAATGAAAAGCCTAAATTGTATGACTGAATTGAATTCACAGTTTACACAATCAACTTGTTGACCGTAACGAGAATAAATACGTTATTCCAAATTGTATCCAATATTTTACAATAAAATTTGGACAAACGGAGTTGTTTCTTTATGAATGATGCGGTTCATATGGAAATTTGTTATCTGGATGGATGACCAATTAATTAAGTTTCAATGAATTAAGGCCAGGTTGTCTCTCAGGAAACCGTCTCTGTCTCACTTGTACTGCAAGAGCAGGATACTGCCACTGACGAAGCGTCGCGAGGGTCTATATCACTTTTTTTTTAAATAGTGAATCGCCCTTGCCTTTCAAATAATGCTTTTATATGTAGAGATATTTAATAACATGCGTATGAGAAATACTTAGAATTCTAAACATAATTTGGTGTTTTTGACTCAAGAAGCAATCTCTTAGCAGATCCGTCGCTTCAATTTGCAATTCAACGCTAAGTCGAGCTCTATTTTACGGCAGCAAGAATGCACCTATGTATTTAGTATTTACTGTCCCTCTCCGACTCCACAGAAATCAATTTCATCGCTACTATGATGGGATTAGGCTTAATGGCCATCACAAACTCGAACTATGTTTGAATAATACGAAATATACCTACCTACTGTTTTATTTTATGCTCGATCAAGGAATTGAACACCATGATCATAATAAATAGTATAGTAATAATACAGGGTGTATCTGTGAACATTTACATCCCTTTAACCACGTGTTCTACCAACCATTCTGGAGAACATTTGTTCTTCTATGACTTGAAAACTCGCATAATAAAAATCATCTTTCCTTACAAAGTCGGTCACGTGACGTGGTCATTTTGTATAGGGAGTCGAAAAATTTTGCGAAGAATTTGGAAAAGTTGTTGAACAAATGTTGGTCAGAATAGGTTGATAGAACACGTGGTTAAGGGATGTAAATATTCACAAATACACCCTGTATAGTAAGTATAGTACCTAATAATATAGTATAGTAGCCCAAAGAAAAAATGCATTTTATAAAACCATCAACACGATCAGCACATCGCCAAATCACAAGTCCAGTATGTCTCTAGGGGCACAATCAACCTAAATACTGAATGTTGAAGGATCGATATTGTTCCACCTCACTTCCATTCTAAATTAAACTCTAAAGCAATAGACTTTGAGATATGTTTTGCTGTTGAGAGTGGCTAAATTGACAAGTTTATGGGCTGTTTGATGCGACATTAGCAGGTGTAGTTGTAGAATAAGGCCAGTGTTAGTAGGTTTGCGTCCTAAGTATATACATATATAATATTAGTATTAGAATAGAGATCCATACGTGTCCATACTATCCATACTAATATTATAAATGGGAAAGTATGTCTGTCTGTATGTTTGGCAGGCTTATAGAATAGAGATCCATACTAATATTATAAATGGGAAAGTGTGTCTTTCTGTCTGTTTGTCTTTCTTTCACAGCGAAACGGAGCGAGAATTGACGTGATTAATAAGTGGAGGATAAGTGGAGTTGATTTTTAAGTGGAGATAGTTGATGGGATGGAGAGTAATATATACTACTTACTTTTGCTCCTCCATGCTACCCCGAATTTAACGAGAGCGAAGCTGCGAGCAAAAACTAGTATTGCCATAATTGAAAACACACGAAAAGTTACCTTTTTAAGATTACTTTAGTAGTCTTACAATAAATCGGCCCTTTATACTATGAACTGTACCTACTTGATGAGAATTGCAAATAATGAGTTTTGCAATAAGCCGACGACGTGAAAACTACTGTCTAGAATGAACGCAGAAAACTTTCCAAAGCTTTGTTAATTATACAACTGTGAATTCAGCAAATAGAATAAACACGCAGTATGGAGTCAAAGAGATTTGTTTCAGAATGTCCGCATTTTCACTGCAAACTTGAATGCTTTCTGAATTCGCTGTAAGCCTTTGATAGTTTCATTTAGCAACTGGTACGGTAAGCAACATAGAAATGTAACATAATTTTTTTTTACTTATATTTTCTTTCTTATATCTCATAGTACTATTTTGACTGACTGGGTGACGCATTTGGTAGTGACCATACC
This sequence comes from Cnaphalocrocis medinalis, assembly GCA_014851415.1. Lineage (NCBI taxonomy): Eukaryota > Metazoa > Arthropoda > Insecta > Lepidoptera > Crambidae > Cnaphalocrocis > Cnaphalocrocis medinalis. Next base: position 6,509,355 of record CM026294.1, read on the forward strand.
TCAAAGTTCGTGGGTTCCATCCCAACCCTGGACAAACATTCCTGTGATGAATACTTGTGTTTTTTCACAGTCTGGGTGTAATATAATGTATTTAAGTATTGTTTATCTTTGTGATTCCTCTGTTGGCTGATATCTGTAACACAAGTGCTGTTAAGCTACTTAACACGGAGTCAGGTCAATGTACGAGATGTTGCGTGAATTTATCTTAATTATTTATTTTGCACTGCGGGGTGTAAATCGGCCTGGCTCTTACCACAAGGCCTTTTCAACCACATTAATCCTAACTTATGACATAGATTGTCGAACTGTCGAGGTCTGTGGTAGAGGCCAGGTACATGTACTCATGCCGGGCAACAACCCTAGCATTATGTCAACGAATTCTTCTAAATTCAAAATCAAGGCTAAGTCAGACTTCTGTGTCAGTCTTTATTTTGTGCTCTTACGATCAAAATTCTATAAACATTTTTTCAGATCCATTTTGTTTTCCTTCATATTGAAACGGCATTCACAAACACACGGACAGCGGATTAATATTGTAAACCGCTTTACGATGAAACTACAGCACTCTTGATATTAAAAAGCGTTGTTTATTTTTACTATTTACTTAGGTACTATTAATAAATCTGTCAACATCACATATCAAGCTGACCTGATCCAAACATATAAAATTTTAGTTAAAAAATACTTTGACTACACTACTAGTGTAGGTATGTTCACTGAAGAGGTAATTTTTAATAAATTATGAATAAATAAATAAATTTAAACATACTTTTGATCGACCCGGATGTCGTACCCTGGACCCCGATATCACGGCCCGGTACTTAAACCAACAGCCAACAGGGCGTCCACCACTAGATCAATCAGGTCATCATCTTACTTCATAGTAATTTTTAGTACCTACTTAGGTATAACTCTATGACTAAGTCCCCGAATATAACGTTGGTAATACTAAAAATGTTTATTATTTTCGATTCATTATTATCAGTACGAGCTTGGTTTCTAGTAGATTACTTGTAATATCATTGACCCTAACAACGAGTTTTATAGTTCTTATTGATAAACATTTCTTTAACCCGAAAATTGTTTATTCGAATTATAAAATCGTGATCACATGAGCACATATTTTTAGTAACCGCACGCGATTTCAAATATTCTAGTAAAACAGGAAAGTTACATAGACAAGGCGGTGTTAGAAATTGGGTGCCTCGTCCGTATTACTTGAAATTCCTGCAGCTAAATTCTTACATCGAATTACACGCAAGCGAATACCATTCCATTTTCATCATCTTGATGGATTGCTCGTTTGTCACCTTTAGCATAAAAATATGACCTTCGAGAAATTTCCTACACTAAAGAGCCGATACCAACAAACCGAAGCGGAAATGTCGACAAAGATGACGAGATTTTGAACAAGAATTTACGAATATTCCGAAGCGCTTCGCTCTAGGATATAAACAACCCTAAAAACCTAAAAAAACATTTGACCCTTTTTCTTTCTGCGGCAGTACATCTGTTTTAATAAAACAATACCTGCGGTGGACGGCGGGTGAATTATTGATAGATAGGGAATGGGAACGGACGGAATCTGGATTAGGGGACAGACGTAGACCTGCGTTAATACTAATGTAATGTTCCTCTTGCATCGATGAATATGTCCGGCTTGTTTTAGACTAAGTTGGCAAGGTGTAAAAATTAATTTACCTAGGTACTTACTCCGCTGGCCTAGCGAACCGAACAGAGTCTTGGCTTCCGAAACGAGAGGTCGCCACTTCTGTAGAACTTGATATGATCTCAACCCTGGACAAAGTTATTCTTATGATGAATGCTTGCGTTTGTTCAGTATCTGGTTGTTATACATATGTATAATAATCTACAATAATAATTTAAGTACCAATTTTAATTTTAATTATTATTTTATTTTATAGCTAATTAATACTAAAAAATATTAATATTTACATCCTAGAAGTAAAATATTGACTTGTAATGTGAAAAACTGACTATAGCTTAACATTGACGCTACTAACAATACTGACAACCAAAAATACAAAATAAAATAGGAATGTAACCAGAACAAAATCGCAGGATACATCCAAATTAATTTAATATAGGCACAATACATAATATTAATATTTTTTCATCAAATAAAGAATTTCATACTACGAACAATTAATTAATACATACATCATTCATAATCTAATATTTATTAAATTCTTTTTTTTTTTTTTGTTTTAATAGCCCCCTTTTATTAAATTGCATAATAAATTTCTGCCTGTCGTTCCAAAATTGTCACCCCCATCAGGGTTCATATGTACTAATGCTGAACTGTAACATATCTGCCTCATATGATTGACATAAATGAAATGAAATGTACTTACCTATCAAAGTATTATTATATTTGTGGCTCACCTGTTTTCTGATATCTGTAACACAAGTGTTTTAATCTACTTAGTACATACAGAGTCAGGTCAATGTATGTAATGTTCTGTGAATTTATTTATTTATTATGTAATAGGAAACAAACCACTAGCTATTAAAATTCAAAGTTAGCGAGCTAAAGAGAGATCGGAACATACAAAGGCCATGTTTGCGGTCGCATTTAATAGTTTCATTATGCAAGTAGTTTTAATGCTTAAATTAAAAGCTTATTGCGCAAAACTAGTTCCTCTTTCCTTTTTGGCCTCCACAACGATGCCTTAAGATAATATTTATGTTATGCTAGGAGAAACTTTATTAAAAATATCTCTTGGTACATTTTCTTTTTCATAAATCCGGTGTTATTGAAATTTCATCCCATATTTATCACTTGAGTCGTATAGTTTCAAAATGTCTATACAAATTGTTTGGAACATTGCTGGTAGATATTACTGATGACTCGCCTCAACTTCGTTTGGGAACTTTGCAGTGCTCTAAAGCCCAAACTTCACCAATAGATGGCGTTGTGTGTCGATTACATCGCTCAAGTGATTCGGCTTTACATACGTTTGTGTGTTGTCTACCTAAGCAGATTACAAACTTGACCAGCTTATGGGTTTAAAAATATTTTTTGTGAAATATGTCACTCATTTTTTTTTCTCCTTGTTCCAGTAACAGCTCGATGATGACCCTCCGAGGTCCAGTATGGAGGTGAAGCGCAATGAGAAGCCCGGCAGCTTGTCGCCCGTGAGGCCGGTGCTGAAGCGAGACAGCGACGACGGCAAGACCTCTCGCTCTAGCAGCAAGTCGGAGAAGGAACTCAAGCTACCGCCACAGAAGTCACCCAGCGATGACGGCGGCTTGAGGAAAGAACGGCGGCTGTCGAGAGCTAGTGAAGTATCTAAGGATACTTTTGACAGGTAAGTTTCTTGTACATTATCTAGCTACAACATATACCTGCTTGAAGTATCATCCGTGAGGCCGGTGCTGAAGCGAGACGGCGACGACGGCAAGACCTCTCGCTCTAGCAGCAAGTCAGAGAAGGAGCTCAAGTTACCGCCACAGAAGTCACCCAGCGATGACGGAGGCTTGAAGAAAGATCGGCGGCTGTCGAGAGCTAGTGAAGTATCTAAGGATACTTTTGACAGGTACTTTCTTGAACCTATCTAACTACAATATACCTGCTTGAAGTATCATCCGTAAGGCTGGTGCTAAAAGCGATGACGGCAAGACCTCTCGCTCTAGCAGCAAGTCGGAGAAGGAGCTCAAGCTACCGCCACAGAAGTCACCCAGCGATGACGGAAGCTTGATGAAAGAACGGCGGCTGTCGAGAGCTAGTGAAGTATCTAAGGATACTTTTGACAGGTAAGTTTCTTGTACATATCTAGCTACAACATATACCTGCTTGAAGTATCATCCGTGAGGCCGGTGCTGAAGCGAGACAGCGACGACGGCAAGACCTCTCGCTCTAGCAGCAAGTCGGAGAAGGAGCTCAAGCTACCGCCACAGAAGTCACCCAGCGATGACGGAGGCTTGAGGAAAGAACGGCGGCTGTCGAGAGCTAGTGAAGTATCTAAGGATACTTTTGACAGGTAACTTTCTTGAACCTATCTAACTACAATATACCTGCTTGAAGTATCATCCGTAAGGCTGGTGCTAAAAGCGATGACGGCAAGACCTCTCGCTCTAGCAGCAAGTCGGAGAAGGAGCTCAAGCTACCGCCACAGAAGTCACCCAGCGATGACGGAGGCTTGAGGAAAGAACGGCGGCTGTCGAGAGCTAGTGAAGTATCTAAGGATACTTTTGACAGGTAACTTTCTTGAACCTATCTAACTACAATATACCTGCTTGAAGTATCATCCGTAAGGCTGGTGCTAAAAGCGATGACGGCAAGACCTCTCGCTCTAGCAGCAAGTCGGAGAAGGAGCTCAAGTTACCGCCACAGAAGTCACCCAGCGATGACGGAGGCTTGAGGAAAGAACGGCGGCTGTCGAGAGCTAGTGAAGTATCTAAGGATACTTTTGACAGGTAACTTTCTTGAACCTATCTAACTACAATATACCTGCTTGAAGTATCATCCGTAAGGCTGGTGCTAAAAGCGATGACGGCAAGACCTCTCGAAGAGAAGGAGCTCAAGCTACCGCCACAGAAGTCACTCAGCGATGACGGATGCTTGAAGAGGAAAAGCGGCTGTCGAGAGCTAATAACTCTCCATAGATACTATTATCAGGTAAGTTTCTCGTACCTATCTCTTTTGAGCTTGAGGTATCATCCGTGAAGCCTGTGCTGAAGGCGACGACGATGCTGGTTCGAATTTACCTTGCTATAAAAGCAAAGGTACAATTACCAAAGCGTTGCAAAGTTATTTACTGAATTAAAATCTATGCAAACATACCCAGAAAATGTAGTAAATATATTTAGCTGCTGGTCATTACAACACCCTTTGGTAAACTAGCATTTCAGTTCTTGATAAATCACGACCCTATTGTTGAAAACCTTTTCTAAATCAGCCGATGAACACAGGAGCTATTTGCTGCCCAGTAGACAAGTAAATAATGGGCGCCAAAATTATGGTACCTTTGTACTAAAGAAAAAACAGTAATCAGTTGAAATACTGTAGACATTAGTAGCGCATTGTAGTTAATATTTTTCTTTTCCCCAAAATTGTGCAAAAGTTATATTACTTGCTAAATCGCTCGTAGTTTTGTTGTTATAAAGATCTATTCTGAGCATACCAACTTTGGCGTCATAAATCACGAAGTTTGATAATAGCGAAATAACAAATCTGATAAGCAGAAAGCCTAACCCAATGTGCGTGATGCCCGAAGTGGTTAAGAATTTTCCTCAACTGAGTTGGCCGAGTTATTACGGCCCATTATCCGGCAGCTAGTGATGTAATGCGAGTCACATTTTGCTAATCAAGTTAATTTTAACATCAGAGTAAAATTTTGTCACTCAAATCTTTTGCTACTCAAATTAGTCATCCTATTCCAATTTTAAATGAATCCCATGTAAATGATCTAGTGGCACTAATAAAGTTAAGTTTTTCGACTCATTCAAAAGAACCAGCTTATGAAGGTAGTTGCAAGTCATAATGTTTTGCCTCCAAGCTCTAAGAGGAGGAGGAGGAGGAGGAATGACTGACATAGTCGCAGTGAATTCCAGTAGTTCAATTTATGCAATGTGTAAGGAGTTGAAAAAATTTTCGACGACTTTCCAAAAGTCGTATTACAAATGTTGTTCAGAGTGGTTGGTAGAAGTCGTAGTAAAGGGATGTACCTAATGTAAATCTCTACAGATAGGTACACCCTGTATAATAGTTTAAGGAGAACTTTGGGACCAGTGATGGCACTGTAATCCCATTAGTTGATTAGACGGGCAGGAGTGAGTGTCTTAATTTAGACCTCTCTGCCAAAAGTGGCTAGGTTCCCCTTTCATAGCCATGAAATGACTCACATCAGTCCGCGCTTCGCTATTGCACTTAAGTCGAGTAACAGTAGCATCACTTCACTACGCCGACCATCGATCATCTTTCGTGATGGATGACTCTGGATTTTATGTTCAGTCAGTCCACTAATGTTGGACTCACTTGATTACCACATGAGTCAAGTTGAATCGCATCACTATACTTAGGTACTTATGATCAGCCTTGTAATAAATTGTTCACAAAAGTACTCTCGTAAGTACTTTACAATTTTGCTAAAAATGTATTTATCATCTACCCACAGGTATCCCTTAAACCAACGCCTCGGTATTCTATGTCTTGGCAATATCTGAGGTAAGCTAGTCTAGCTATAATTAGTCATAAGTTGTTGCTGGCATTTTTTTTATATTATTTCGATTGCCTACGTCAGGAAATTTCTCGTTCACTTTGTAGTGAAGTCATATTATTATTGTACTTATATATTTATATACATGGGTGCACATACAAGGATTGGTTTACTTATAATAGTGGAGGGGGTGCGGTGCACCCGGGCACCGCGTGTGATAGGGGGTGCTGAGAACCGCTTGCAAAATCTTTACCTTCGTTTTATGTGATGTCTTCCGTAAAAACTCAAGTAAAAGCCGACTCTAAGTCAGAAGTTGCAACACTAAACTTTCCGGTTCATCGGTCATCTGCAGGTGATAAATTGCTTTTGACTCTCGCTCGGCACAATTTCTGATCTACTTTGTAGCTAGCTCATTATTATAGTTATATATTTATATCCTCCCAAAATACCCCTAATCAGTGACTGGTAATCGAGCTTTATGTAAAGCTGGTAAAGAGACTCAAGTAACAGTCGACTCAAGTCAGGAGTCGCAACACTAATCTCGCCGGAACATCGATCATCTGCATATGATAAATTGCCTCTTGGGATAATTTATCATTTACATTATAGTTAGGTCAAATTATTATCTATCATAAGTACTATTTATAAAGAGGTAAATTCCATAGACATCGACAAATTTTATATACAAACCGAAAAAGGCAAAATACAGCGCCATCTAATGGTACAAAGGGTAATAAACCAAAACGATGTGAGGACGGGCGAGTAGTTGTGCCCTCACAAAACAACCCTAATCAGTGAGTGGCTAAACCGAGCTTTATGTTAAGCTAATCGAGCCTTCTATAGACTCAAGTCAGGAGCCGCAACACTAAACTCACCGGAACATCGATCATCTGCATAATATGATATATTGCTTTTGACTCTCGGGAAAATTTCTTATATGGTACTTTGTATTTAGGTCAAATAATTATGGACTACACCTATTTAATACCAGCCAAAATACCCTTGATTAGTAACTGGTAATCAAGCTTTATGTAATGTCTTCTGTAGAAACTGAAGTTACAAACGACTCAAGTCAGGAGTCGCAACACTAAACTCGGGAACATCGATCATCTTCCGCTGATGGATCGCTGTCGATTCTCTGCCCGCTAATTGCTTGTTCACTCCGTCGTTGTAGGACTCTATTGATTGAGTCGCCATTATGGGAAAGGACACGTGTAGGTAACAATTCGATTTTGGAATTCCGTAATTAGTAAACTCAGGGAAATAGACAGTTGGTTTCATGTCACAGTAGAAGTTATTAATACTGTTGTTTATTAATTTTTTTATATCTTTTTTAGTGCTGATAGTCTAACGTTAACCAAAGTCGCATCTGATGGAAAGCTTTGATGAGGTATAGGATGAAACACATTTTACCTAGAAGCCTGTTCTCTCTTGCCTTAAATATATCCAGATTAAAATGATCAGGGAATACAAAATTCGGCATCGAATTCCATTCTTTAGCTGTCCGCAATAACGAAGTAGCGAAACGCTTCGTGCGGATAAGATGAATGTCAACAACATAAGGATAATTTTAGCGAACATAAACAAAGTGACAAACATTTGATTGAGGAATAAAGACTTTTTCCGCCCTAATACCAGTTTCAGAGTTTTAAGACTCGTTATCTTTAAAAAAAAGACACGATAAGGCTTATAAATAAACTGAAAAGACGAAACGCTTACGCGGTGTAATCGAGACCTCCTGCCATCTGTTGGTTGAATTTGAAACTAATTGCAAACTTAAGTCTCGAAACAAAAAGAAGTCGCGCCATTAGAATAATAAAATTTAAAGCCATATATTTTAGGTACTATTCTGGGTATCAAAATCAACGAATAATTAGGTAACAAATGTTTGGTAACCCCTATTATGCATGACATTGATTGAATTAATAAATTGAGACCACATTATACACATATTATCATAGTCCAGTAAATGTAATGGTAAACCAGAATCGATAAAGGAACCACAAGCACCGGACCCATCACAAATATCCAGTGGACCAATGATATTATAATTATTCCTATGATATACCAATGTTTAGTTTAAATAATTAATTTGACCCTTGTTACTTACCGATGTATCATACTAAGTTGGTTTAGCATTATCCTGTTTATATTTTTTCTATGCAATTGATCGTCGTCTTTGGCAAAAATCGAAAGATACGTCTCATACATAAAGTTTGATCTTTAACTTTAAACTCAGGAGCCAAAACCGTACAACTCAATTATAAACGTTTGATTTCGTATAAAATCCCAAATCGTCATAATAGCATAATAGCATAAATCGTTAAATGTTTTATAGCGCTGCAGTAATAAAATGTGTACGTAGAGCGAAACAAACGGGCCGTCGTCTGCAGGCGATCGGTTCGCCGTTTGGGGACGCAAAACAACGCTAGTTGATTTCCAATCGGACATTCGTTTTGGCTTGTCCGATGGCGTATTTTTTTAGGCCTAGTGTACATAGGTAGGCCTATGGGCACAACTATGGGGCGGGGTTCAATAACGCCTGTGAGTGATTAACTGACGTTTTAATGAACTAAATCTAATGACTGAACGAATTAAAATTAGTAGTAGGTAGATAAGGTAGGAAATATTTATAATAATACTTTTTGAAATTGAAAAAAAACATTTTGAAGCAAATTAATTAATGCTGCAATAAAAACAAAAGACGTGCTCGATTCGAAAATAGAACGCACGCTTTGATAAATATTAAAAATTAAATACAATCGAATTCCTATTTTTATAAAATCCTCCTTTTTAAGAGAAATGGCTAATGAGAGAACAAAACCGATTCCGAAGGTATAGGCACAAATTATTTTGTGGTATAGGTCCTCGACTGCGCTGTTTAGACATTTCGAAGGCAGAAAAATCTTCGCTCCAATGATGATCAGATGTTAACGATCAAACATTAACACATGTGTTTATTCAGGGTCTGGGTATATTTATTTTTGTACTTACGTACCTTCGTTTTTCCATAAAAACAAGAGATATCCAAAGTAGGTAATTATTTAGGATCAGGACGTATGGGATATTTGATTAACAGCTCTGTCGCTTGCAGACGATCGGTCGTCGGTATTCGAGGACCCAAGCCACCCTATTTGATTTGTATTCGACATTAATACCATGCATTCAGTAAATAAATTTCCCAATACGATCTCAGAGAATTAGGATAGGAAGATGTAATTTGACAATGAAGTGGAGAAGCCTAGATAGATAGATAGATATTCTTTATTGCACAGAAATAGAATACATACGTGATTGAAACAACAGCGATAAACGCTTACAGCGATTTCTTCCAGACAACCTTTAGGTAGAGGAGAGACAACAGCACAACATATTTTGAACTCAATTATTTTTATTCCACTTCATCACCTACCAAGCTATTTAAAAATTAGTTACAACTTTTTCCAGCGTAATGTATGTGAATACCAAGTACTTAAGTAACTTGGCGATTAAAAACACATCTGTGGTGCAAAACTTTTTTTAAATACTTAATACTGAATATGTAGAGTAAGTAAAATTACCATCATTTTCCAGTCTCATGACAGAAGAAGACAATCAATATTAATTTCGATTCCGGGTTCTATTTTTAACAGCATTCGAGTGTTTTTTAAGTGTAACACATCTCAAAAGTTGTTGATGCATTCCTTAAGGTTTTCGTAGAAAGATTTTTTTTAAAACATCTAATCGTCACAATTAATTGAAATCAATTGGCGGCGCTAGTTCCGTCACAGTGTCATTTTAATTTAAAGATTACAACATAAGTGTAGATAATAAGCCACTAGCAATTTCTTTGATATATTTGGAAGTGACTAATCAAACTCCTATAAAACTTGACGAGGTAAAGCATTGGACGAATAGTAAGTACACGCGGTTGAAATCAGATTTTATTCTAACTTTATACATTTGTTTAAAGTGTAAATATTATGTATAAGAAAACGACTTCCACATTCTTATAAATATGTATTGTGACAAGGTCCTAAAGTGTATACATATTTTTGAACTCGACTGTACCTACACTTTAAAACAATTAATAACGGTGTACTTAAGAACCTTGGAGTAAAAACATATGTATTAATGAAAGCATAGCTTCGAAGTTAAATGCATTCGGCGCTGACGTAAGCGAAGATTAATGAATGTGGTTAAAGTGGATAAAGAGAAATGGCGTCTTATCCTCCTGATTACTGGATGGGGAAAAAATACTGTACCCTGGCTTTGGTAACTTCTAACTACTTAGATGAACTGTGCAAAACTTGTATCGGTAGCACTGGTATCTGGATGTGTTTGACTCTCCATACAGCATAAACAAGACCCGTGATCAGTTTTGTACATATAAAAAGATATTTTTTTTATGCGACTTTCCAAAGTCATAAAACAAATATATGTCAATCAGAATGCTTGGTACAAATATTCACATATACACCCTTTATATGTAGTGGTCATGGAGGCAACAGTGACATCTGTCGACTACAGTGGCTCAGTCAAGTGTTGACCTGAAGGTGATAGCAATAGCTATTAGTTTCTTTTAACGATTTGAAGGTACCTGTACCCGAGCGCGTTTAAAACCAATTTGCTCGCGGGTCGAGCGCCGTGGCGGAAGTGTGAGGGAGTGTTTTTGTTTTCGCGCCCACAAAATTACATTTTAAGGTGAGTTTCGATTGTTTTCATACCTTGGTTTGTTGCTATAGATAATAGCCACGATATTTATCGGATAGTAGGTCTTGTATCAATTGCCTTTAAACCCATATTTTAACTTATTTGTTTACATCTCGGGTCGTTTTGATCACATATTTTCAAAATGGCCTAGAAGTACACAGTGACTCAATTTACTGGCCTGCTGCGATACAGCATGTTGCTTAGTGCAGAGCCGCTAGATTTAAGTAAATTTGTAAATTGCTTATGGAAATAACTATTATGATTATTATTAAGTCCTAAGGGTCGTGTTGATTATTATAAGAATATCCTGTAACAGAGTCGTGTTGATTATTATAAAAAAAGCCTGTAACAGTTTTGTTATTTATCCATACTTCCATACTATCCATACTAATATTATAAATGCGAAAGTAACTCTGTCTGTCTGTCTGTCTGTCTGTCTGCTGTCTGTTACTCTTTCACGCCAAAACTACTGAACGGATTTAAATTAAATTTGGTATACAGATGATCTAGACCCTGAGAAAGAACATAGGCTACTTTTTATTGCTAAAAGGGGGTTGTAAGGGGTTAAAAGTGAGTTTAAAAAAATATTTTCCACGCGGACGAAGTCGCGGGCGGCCGCTAGTTTGTAATAAAAAGAACTACTAATAACTTAGAAATGGGCGTTTTCTTTTCTTATAAATATTGCCGAGTAATTGTGTACCACTATAGCCATTGTGTACGAAAGCCAGTGAGTCAGTGTGTACACCTAGTTGTCCACAGTGGCTCAATTATCATTTTTTTGTTTTAGGTTCCTACTTTGACATAAGTAGTAAATAATGAAGATTTATGAGTGCTCAGTACAGTTTAATAGTGTATCTAAAATGTCAGCAAATTTTAGGCCAATATTAAAGCGATATCATTTTTTTTTAAGCTTTTAAAAAAAAGTTAGTCACTGTTGCCTCCATGACCCTATAGGTGCCCTTCGCTACTAAAATCTAGCTGTGAGATAGATGGCAGACGAGCAGTCGGATCAGCGATAGCCGCCGCCCATAGACACTACACTAGTGGAGTTACAACTGCGCTGCCAACATTTTAACCCCCATTTTCCCCGGTTAGGCCTTTGGCACCTTTACGCCGTGGTATCACTCTCGATCCGGCCCATTCATGCCGAAGTGTAGCTCACGCACGATCAAAACATATGTAAGAAACTCCCAGAAATCCACAACGCCAACAAACTCAAAGTTCCAAATACCGTACAAATCATTTCTTTTATTATCCAACTTTGAAAGAGATTTATTTCCATACGACAGTCTGCAAACAAAGCAAAACATACAATAACGTCGTATCGCAGCTGGGCCTCGGATCCAATACTCATTATATTCGGAGCTTACGACACATAAAAATTGCAAGCAACGCACCTGTGTTAGGCGTAGGGTCAAAGTTGAACGGGTAACTTTACGGGGAACCTTTACATTTACGACGTTTTATCTTAACCACGCAGGGACTGACGAAATAAAATGTGTGTATTAATAATGTACAGTATAGAACTAAATGTAACAAAGCGGCAATCACGATAGACCACTCAGGTCTTTCAGTATATTAAAAGGTACTCTGTGGTCTATCCAATAGACAGGTACTCGGCTTAGTTACTCGTATGCCTATTGCTCCGCTGCCTTGCTTTAGCCACCTACACCTAATAGCTGCTATCCTGTCTTCAGACTTACAATAGAAAATCAATTCTTTTTACTTTTGGGGCTGTCCATTATAATGTAAAAAAAACCAACTTATTCTCTTCAGATCCCTAAATACTAAGTTACTCTTGTGTCCGTGCAGCTTTACATTTTGCGTTCCGTATGACGTTACAGCACTCGTAAACAGAAACACGACAGCAGTTACGGTACGGGACTTTATTTGCCGACCTTTCCAGCCAGTGTTGTACCGCCAATTGAATTTAACCTCAGTGACTTAAGTGTGCATGAGTTGATCGGAGTGATATCACGACGTCACAGTAAACTGACGTGACGTAGCCTGTGCTGTGTCTCGCTGGGTGAGTGAGGTCCAAAATGAGGGGCATTGAGAAGATTTAAGGGTTGTGTGTAAGGCCCAATATAACCCAGTCCCTGGGAATGGGGTATACCCCCTAACACGTCGAAGCAACGACAATTTCATTGGTTTTCGCTCTTATGCCACAATTATAGATACCTATGGTTCAAAGTCAGGTGGGATCTATTTCTTATTAAGCCTTTGACTACCACATTACTAGACACAAAGAAAAAGTATTGTTTGCCGGCCACCGGTGACCCCCATGGCGTTCAGAGTTAAGGGTTATAAGGGCCGTGATTCCACTGGTCTATGTGTGGCAGCAAACGCGTACCATTAGGTGATGCTTCTGCTCCTCTGCTATCTATCACATGTACTTAACCAGCTGATGGAAATCGATGGCCGCTTCTTATAGACACACGCAACACCAACTATGAGTAACTTGTCCCAGACTTGTAAAAAAATATTTTGCTTATCGGTTTACGAAAATGGAATGACTCGACTAGCAGCTCTATTACCCGGTTCAGAATCGGATGTTAGGTAGGAAATGTCCCGGCCACTATTGCTCTCTTGTCTATAGGTATGTCCTGTTACTGTCAAAGGATGAGGGTTGGTTTGGGTTAGAAATTATAGGGTTATCCTATGTGGTTCTATTCGTAAATACGAGTACATTGATAGAAAAGTGTTGCCCAAAACAGACTGACCGTGCAACAAGTTTACCTAATCTGTTACTTGTTCTAAGATATAATAACCAAGTTTTTTTTTATGTGATAGGTAGCAGACGAGCAGGCGGATCACCTGAGGGTAAGCAATTGCCGCCGCTCATGGACACTTGCAACACCAGTGGAGTTACAAGTGCGCTGCCAACCTTTTATCCCCTTCCCCCCGGGTGGGCCTCCGGTACCCTCACTCACTCGGCGAAACACAGCACAGGGGCTGCTTCACGCCGGTTTTCTGTGAGGCAGTGGTATCACTCCGGTGTAGCCGGCCCATTCATGCCGAAGCGTGGCTCTCCCACAGTTAAAAAATTGTTAATAAGTAATTCCAAGTTTTGCGAGACTTACTGCAATACCAAAAGAGGGAACTTAATACCAAGGCCAATGCCGGCCGGATGTTATGACGCAAGACCAAGACTGGCTATGTTCTTGCAAATGCAAGTAGGTACATTTACCAACTCATGTAGGTAAATCTTAGGATACTCTTAAATCTTAGGATTTACAGTAGTTCGAGCTTTTACATCTAACATCTATACCTCTTAATTTCATTCAGCAATTTCTTTGCACTGCCTTGCCCCATTGCTAACACGCTGTTTTTTTTCCTCTACCTAAATGTTGTCTAGAAGAAATCGCTACAAGCGATAAGACCGCCTTTTTGTATCTACTGTTTATCGCTGTTGTTTCACTCATTGTATTTTAGAATATCTATATACCTATCTGATGATAAAAGTAGTGCTAAACTATGCTAAGTACTAATTGTTTCTTCATATTTATTTTAGAAAGGTTAAAATGGAGGTTTACGATACGATATTGATACACGTTCAGAAAGCAATTTGTAATATGATGAGAGCTACAAAAAAGATACTATCATAATATCATTTCCATTCGATTAGTCTTCGTAATTTCTGATATTAGACCGCTAAATGTAATTTCCAATTTCCTCCCTTAAGCCAATCGGTAATGGATCGCCTGTTGTGTGGATACTTAGTATAATACGTACTAATGATAATAGAATTGGTACATTATCTGGTATTATAGTCGCTTTAATGTATTATTAGGTTTTCCAGAGAAAATGGTGTTTAAGTACGGACTTAATCAACCTAAAATTTTCCTTACGATAATTATAGTTATTTAAATTTTCACGTTGCCTTGAAACTATTACTGTAGATCAGTCCGTTTGTAACCACGACTGCTGTAACGCAGCCGAAACATCAAGCAGTAAGTTACATAAATTATGTGCTTAAACATTAACGTCGTAATTCCTATACAATTCACCACCGTAGGTACTACACGCAATAAACTAGGATTTCATCCTATACCATCTGGACGGATGGCGGTCCACTACCGTGCGCTTTACTCGGAACTTTCTGCCACGCACCTCCTCATTGTGGAATCGACTTCCCGCAGCGGTATTTCCGAACCGGTACGACATTCAAATCTTCAAGAAACGAGCCTTTACCTTCCTAAAAGGCCGGCAACGCATCCTGCACTCCTGTAGCTGATGTCTATGGGCGGCAGTGATCACTTACCATCAGGTGACCCGCTTGCTCGTTTGCCATCCTATAATATAAAAAAAACGCACCTTCTCATTGTGGAATCAACTTGCCGCAGCGATATTTTCGAACCGGTACGACATTCAAATCTTAAAGAAACAAGCCTACGCCTATGCATCCGCACTCCTTCTAGTGAAGCTGATGTCCATGGGTGGTCGTGATCACTTACCATCAGGTGACCCGCTTGCTCGTTCGCCTTCCTATATCACAAAAAATGCCGCCGGAGCGAATCGCACTGAATGTTAATATCCACGTCTGATCTTTATTCAAGTCAATAAAGCTTTTATTCGGCTTTACGAAATCTTAAACAAAGCTCTCAAAACGACCTCGTGGAACCTCAAAAAACTTGATCCCTCTTTTGTAATACTAATTACTAGAATACATCAGAACCAGGTTCAGGCCATCGCCCCGCCTACCATTGTCGAGACACAAAGAAAACCCGACATTATGTACATAAGAATCAGACTCACAGATTCTTTCTAAGAGCAACCTTACTTCTTTTCACTGTATGAGGTAAGTTAATGCCGATTAAATAATCTATAAAGTAGCTGATAATGTCACAGTAAAAACTCATCCGTCGTATCATCATCAGCTCGTCCGCTGCTGGACATAGGTCTCTCCCAATGCACGCCACCGCTCCCGATTTTCGGCCACTCTCATCGAGCTCACTCCAGCCAGCCTTCGAATGTCGTCATCCCATCTTGTAGCAGGGCGTCCAACACTACGTTTACCGAGTCGCGGTCTCCACTCAAGGACTTTATGGCTCCAACGGTTGTCAGTTCTAAAGCGGCTAATGTGACCAGCCCACTGCCACTTCAGTTTGCTGGTCCGTCGTATAATCAAACGATAATAATGATACTTGAACCGATTCGGCTACGGCGTCCGACCCGTACGCAGGATATTTATAGTGCTCAAGTATGTGTGCAAACACAGGTGCACTATCAATTCCTTTACCCTCTTAATTCGCTGGAACACCAGTGTGACACGACTGAAGAGGCATTGGCCACAGGACACTGGTTGGCCACAGGACACTGGTTAAGTCATTCAACTGTAACATAAACGCAGCGGTGGTGATCACCTATCATCTAGTGACCCATTGCTCTTACAACAATTCTGGTATTAAAAAAATCATTAAAAAGCTGTTACTCGCTGCCAACTCTCAAGTAGACCTAAAAACATTCCTTCTCTTCCACAGGCAAGACTCCAAACCCACATCGCTAACGAGTCCAAAAGTATCAAGAAAGTACTTCACAAACTGGCGCCAGGCATGTGACAAGACGAAGGATAAGACCAAAGAGCTACTGAAGAGGTGGCGGACGCTGCCTGAGGCCGAGGGGGTTGACAGCCAGATGCAGGAGGCAGGGAACAGTGACGAGAAGAAGAACCACGGGTGGAGCGTCCACGTGTGGAGTAAGTACATAGGAGTATTGGTTTACTTTAAACAATGTGACGTAAGAGCCGGTATTTTTTTGTTTTATCGTCGCTGCAAGATTTGTAAATTGGCTACAGACAGATGTTTTGGGACTAGTACAGTAAAGTAACATAATTATTCGGTTAGAATCGTTATTCCAATAGTATATTACTCTAAAGTTAACTCTAGATGTACAACTCCTCAAATACTGAAAGCGAAAAGTGATCCGAACAGCACTTTCATTAGTCGTTTTACAAAGATAGATATTTTGGATTTCGAACATACTGGCAAAGTTGAAAATATAATGTAGTTTTTTTATTCGACCTTAATGCTTAATAATTGGTTTTAGATTCTTTTGACGACGAAGACGATGCTATAACGCGTTCACGCTGTATCTAAGATTTCTATGATCAAAAATTGTAACCCATATTTGGAAGCAAAATGTCATCTCATTTTGTTTATTCAACAAACATTCAGTCAGTCAGCCTTCGTGGTTCGCAAAAAACAATTTCATCTCTATTTACATAAAACCAGCATACAACATGTTGTTTGTAATATCAAATAACTACATGAAATTCGACAGGGATAGGAATGTAATCAAACGCAGATTATTATGTTGAAGTTAGCCAACCAATTGGCTCGACCTGCTAACCTACAAACCAGATATTCAACCACAAATAGAATGAAGCTGGAACCGTCTACCTCAAATTACTGTGACAGCAATTAACAGAACTATCTACTATGTTTTATCGTTAGCTTGTATCTTGATCCTAAATATATAAACCTATACCTATTCCAATTTCATCCAGGTCTTTCCCACCGCCCTGTTAAGGACATCATCAGCCTATCTGTCATCATGTCGTTTCACCACTATTGGGGCTGATAGAAAAAGAAATACGACAATAAATGTCCTATTGTAAAAGTTATAATTTAACTAGATGTAACATTACTAACTAAGTATTCTCTCTTTTTAACCCCTGAAACTATAATATTGATCGTAAATGTCTAGATACAAAATTCCATGCTGAAAGGTCTGATAAATGTATGCCGACAACGTTGTCTCTAGTAATAGTTACAGCTACGAGTATATTCTAAGGTTGTTCTTACTTTATACCAAATTTAACTTTTCCAATTTTAAGCTTAAAATGTCCATGATAGATAATTTTCATGAGTAAAAGTAAAAAAATATTTTGGATACCGAAAATGTCGTCATTATTTAGTATAGTCTGCGGCAAGAAAGTGTAGTTATGACCTTGAGTGCGCAGAAACCAATTTTGATAGAAAGTCTTCTTTTTTACAAGTGCGCAAAATAACGGTCATCGCTATAGGTACTTTTGTGCCTCCAGCTATTAATAAGGTTTAAAATCGATTAGAATAGGTATTATTACTTTTTCATTCTAAATAGCTTGCATTCTTCGTTTAGAAACATGACTTATAAATATTGAGCTCTCTCAAAATTTCTTATTTTAAAACCGCTTGTAAGATGTCTGCATTAAACTATTGCATATTGAAACACTTAATTCGATTTGACTTCAGAACTTTCAGATTCAAAGAGGAGTTCGAAAATTCAATTTAAAGTTTCTTAAACTTGAATCGTAAGTTAATGGTGGAGAGACTATAATTCCTCGCGCGTCAGTCAAACAATCACGGAGTCAGTTAAATCTTTAACAATATGCACAGATTTTGGCAGCTCATCCGGTTCTATCCGGATTATTGATGGACCAATAAAAGATATACTCTCCGTGCGTTTCTACTATGAGTATCTACTTACGCTTAGACCACAGAAGAAAGATGAGACTCTAGCAGACGTTGTAATCGATGAGTTCGTTATAGTTATAGCAGTAGGTAAATCGTATCGTGTCTCTTGCGTACGTTTGTCTTCGTCATTTACGTCGAAACACGTAGAGAGAGACCACTGTGAGCGCGCATGAATAGCTCGCCATGTAGGTAGCCCTTCTGTGAAAATGTTTAAGAATTTGTAATGTTAATCCACCATACCCACATTTGCTAGCGCAACTGTACGCTAGTACTCAGCACGAAGTACCTACCTTTGTAGATGTATCGTATCATACGATTTCCTTCAAAAATGTGTTATTAGGTAAGTTCGTTGTTAAATCTGTGGACGTGTGCCACGGTACAATACTATCCTTTCTAACGTTGTACTGTCAAGTTTAATTATGTTTACGTACGATAGAGGGAGTTCTTATATGTTACATAAAATTGTACACGATATGTATACGCTATAATTTCTTGGAAAAGTTTCATACAAGGTAAGAGGCTCAGTACGGAATTAGATCAATATAAGAGATGTTGTTCAAAAACACCTCTGCCGATGACGTTAGTACAGAGAGATCGGCACCTCAAATAGCATAAAGATCCCTGACAAAGCGATAACAAAACCGAAATCGACGATCTATTCACATCCCCACGTTTTCAAACGGCACTTAACCTATTTCACACACACAATTGTCGGATGATAAATTCCCAGAATAAGGTAGTATTTGTCCCGCTTCCAGTCCATGCCTGGGCACATAGTAGATACGGGAAATCCACTTCCCGCGTCCACTTATATGCTCACGAGGACCTAATGCTATTATGCCGTTCAGCGGAGCACATTTAGATGCATTTATTTGCGAAATTATTAGCCTTGTTTATGCAACGGATGCAGCATTATACGCGGGAAATGAGGGGGAACTAAATAGAATTAAAATGACATTGCTTCTTCATCTTTTAGGTGTTACATAAGTACCTATTTAATTTCAACATCCCGTCGGTCCGTAAGTACCGGACCGGGATCTCGGGGTCCTGGTGTCGATTCGCGAGTCAAGCAAAAATTATTACTGTTTTGAGTTTTTCGAACATTGCTCGGGTTTGTGATCACCAATCCGCATTAAGCAAGCGTGGTCATTAAGCCCAAATCCCATCATAGTAGCGATGACTTAATTTCTATGATGGAGGCATTTTCCCTGCAGTGGGACAGTAGGTATTAGGCTGGTACTTTAAGTATTTTACTTTTTACCTATTCAATTAAATAAATAAAAGATACCTATATAAAATAAAAGATTATACGTTCAACTGTACCTATAATTTAACAATTGCTGAAATGATAAACTTTCAAGTACAAGTATTTCATAAAGTTACATAAGAGTTATTGAGCAGAACAAAAAGTGCTGGTTTAAATTGAAGTCTACGGACTATACATACTCATAATTAAGTACTGAATATCGCTGCTGTCCTTTTCCAAAGAATTTACATGGATTTTCTTCGATTCAAATATAATGTATATACCTACCGTGTACCTATAACTACGTTTTATTTGTAAAATAGTTCGTACATTAGTACGGATCCCCTCAGATGTTCTGCAAATTAATATAATGTACCGTAATACAACAGCAAAATGATGTATCTTACAAAATTGTTCGCTGTACACACGTTCGTAATAATATGTAGTCATAATATTCTCTCTCAAATTAAGAGGGTGTTATTTCATCAAATGAGTACGTAGGCATTTTAATTACAAAATGAGAGCGTGCCCGAAAAGGGACCTACAGCACTATGTAACTATTTTACACTTTTATATCACTCGAGCACAGCGCAGCAAAGATAACAGTACGTAGCCGCTTGTATAGAATTAACTAAGAAGATTCCGAAGTGTCAATGCTCTTAGAGTTCATCATAGCCTTATCTTATAAGATAACAACCTAGTCAAAGTCACGAATGTGTTTGCACGAGTGGGAGCGGCTCAGCAGTGGAATCACGAGGGCTTTGTGTCAAAGGGTTGTATACCTCCGCACAAAATAGGTTTGCGTGCTGTTTGCATGTGTTGTAACACCCCAAAGATAGTACAAATTGATAACGTGACGAGGTTTTGGGAGCGAACTCGAAGATTTTGAAAAATCATATCGCACATACTGCGTATTTGCACCACGAGTTTGGAGGTGAGGAAAAACATAGTGAGGAAACCTAAACGTTTCCGATAACTTCTCAAAAAGAAGTAGACTTATGTTATTCTAAATTATCACAACTAGCTGCGCCCCGCAGATTCACCAGTGTGGTGAGATAATTATCATAATTATATGACAACTAGTGGCCCGCCCTCACTTCGTTTCGGGACCGTAGTTCAAAAATGAACCAATAGATGGCGCTGTGCTAAATTAGATCGCGGAAGCGTTTCGTATTTTCGACTTACCTAAGCCTTGTCGTTGTCTATAGACATTTAGTAGTTATCTCTGAATAAATAATATAGAAGATAGATAAATCTTTATGAATTGACAATTATGCGCTGATCTTTTTTATTATTTTAACCACACTTACAACTATCATTACAGAATCTCTAAAAGTGATGAATAAGTTTCATTAAAATCCATTAATTAATTTTCACGTGAAAGAGCAACAAACTTTATAATACTTGCGGGATTTGACTCTATAAGTTTATTCTCTTTTCGGTAAAGAGGTTTCTCACTGTAATTATTTCTATTGGTCCATATTTAGTCACAAAACTTGATGTAATCTAACATCTTCCGTGTCGCGCCCTTTATTCCAGGAATCGCCCCCGTTGTGAATATTATACGGGAATATTTCACCCCGGTTCGGGTGAAAATTATTTTCGTATTTTCCGAGGGAAAGTTTTCAAAGAGTAGTTGGTCTTGCGACATTGATGGCTCGAGAATATCGACGCAAACACGCCCTGAATTTTTATGAATAGAAAAATGTGTGAAATATAACTTTCGCCGGCTCTGGTTTAGTCTATTTATTTGAGCGTCTGGTATCTCCGCAGGATGGAATCCTAGACATGGTGGAAATATGAATAACATAACACAGCCAGCCACAGTTCCGCTTGCATAAGAAAAAGATATATAGAGAGCTTTCTTGCTCTAAGACATCATTCCTACAAATAGAATTGCCAGATGGTCGAGAATTGGTGGCATTCCTTCGACTTTTTATATGTTCTCCCGATTGCCGATAAAACAAAATTCAAACCAGTATTTTTTGTTATTTTTACTTTACTGTTTGATTTTCCCGACCGTACTAAGTCAAAGTAAAAAAGTATCACTGTTTTTGCTATCCTACTACAAGGTATGTGCCTTCATCATAGAAATCAAGTCATCGCTACTATAATGGGATTGGTGATCACAAACCCGAGCTATGTTCGAAAATTTCTAAACATAATTTCTAGACCCGATGAATCGAACCTGAGAACCCGAGATCACAGCCCGGTAGTTAAACCAGTAGACCCATTGGTCTACTGTTACCCCATTGGGTAAAAGTGCTAAAATCCCCTAAAATTGATTAAGATTCAATCTGACAACCCTATCTACAGACGACGACATTTGCAAATTAAATAGGCACTCCTACATCTATAAATAGAAATGCTAAACTTGTTTGTTTACTTTTATCATCCTCTACGTAGTTTCTAATTAAATTATCTCTCTCTATTTAACATCAAGAGTCAACAATCAACATCGTGAATCTACATTTGATTTAACTGTCCTAAGACTCTGTCTACTTTACACTGCAGGGTTGTACCATATACCGATGTCAACAAAAGCATGTCTATTTACGATTTTATGTCAATACGTTAAGGGTTAATTTTAGTTTGTGTTTGTGCAAACTGTACTATGCTAATCAGTGTCGGAGATGAAAATGAATTTGGATACAGTCGCGCAGATTACACACCATTTTGAATATTTGATGGGTCTCATTTCCACGAAAAATAATTTATGCAAAACGACGAATGAAATCACATTTCGTAGGCACAGATTGCTCTGAGTGTTCAGGTGTATTGTCAAGGGGAATAACTTCATTGTCGTATTTTATGACACCTTTAGTCAATTTTAGAAAGAGTTAAGATGAAAGATAAAGCGCCTGCGCTGTTTTTTCGTCGAGTGAGTTAGGGTACTGGAGGCTCAATTGGGGGAAAGGGGTTTAAAGGTTGTCAGCGATACAACATTTACATGTTTCCCTTTCGAGTAGATAAAGTATTATATGAGACTGCACATAACCTGGTAACACTCGCGAATGGAAAAAAAAAACTTGCGTAGGCTCGATTTTTAAAATTCCGCTCGTGTTTTAATACCCCTTATTATGTGACAGTCACATAAACTACTATTGAAATAAACTTTATAACTACTAAGGGCTCCCCATATTGTGCAATGGGGACTATCGCGTGTGTAAAATCGGTTTGATGGTGTACTATCAGACTGAGGTCTAACTTCAACGTCGCTGGTTTTTTAATCTATACTCTTTATAAAGAGATAACTTCTATAGACAACGACAAGGCTTATAGGTAAACCGAAAACACGAAACGCTAGCGCGATGTAATTGAGCACAGCGCCATCTATTGGTTCACTTCTGAATTACAGTCCCGAAGCGAAGTGAGGGCGGGCCACTAGTAATATTATATTTGAGGTGTCTCAATACAAAATATCGCAGATGTTCATGGGAGGGTGATTACTTAGGTACCAGCAGGTGACCCGCTTGCTCATTTGCCGCCTCTAGTATAAAAAATCATAACCAATCACCATGTAGATAAATGCCATTTCTACAGTACGCCATCTTGCGAATTTTTCACACGCGATAAGATACTCACTTACCAAACCAGTAGAGTAGGAAAGTATCACTCCGATCGATAATAAACGATCGTTGTTGTGTCGTGATGGAACCCTATAATCATTCAACATGTTGACAATCTCTATAACACACCATTCTCGACACCACGTGTCATTACGAATGAAACATTAATCGCCAACATTATTCAACATGTTCTGATGGCAACAGTGTCAGTGATAATAGCGGGCAATATTATTTTTATCTTTTGTTGTTAGAAATACTGTCCGAGATAACTATCCACGTGCCTAAGCACATGTTTTGTTAAATCGTACAAACTTTTAAGTACTTATAAACGAGACTTATAATAACAATCATGTGTCATATAGTTCTGTACCTACGGAGATATGATTTGTTAAAAGGATTCACTGTCGATAATTACGAATTTGATGTTTGTCATATGAATGACATAAAGAATAAGTTTTAAAAGTCACAAATACTTTTCTCCAGTTCCTATAGATGAGATGGTTTTCTTTTAATTCATCACAATTAATTAAAATATCAAATAGCAGCACTGTACCGAACAAGCACTCTTACTCGTGAGAAAAAAGTTAGTTACAATAACTACAAAACCTAATATCATCATCGTTTCAGCCAATAGACGTCTTCTGCAAGACATAGGCCTCCACTAATGTTTTCCACACAGATTGGTCCTGTGCCGCCCACATCCAAGAAATTCCCTCGAACAAATCGTCGGTCCACCATAGACAAAACCTATCTACTTACTTTTTTATTTTTTTATTTAGCCTATACTGTCCCACTGCTGGGCAAAGGCCTCCCCCAAATCCCTCCACCGATCTCTGAAAACTGTTGAGGTCATCAGCCCATCGTTTTTTGGGCCTACCCCGCTGTCGGCGTCCTTCGGGTTGCCATTGGGTGGAAATTTTCGTCCATCTTTTAAGGTCTATTCGGCAAACGTGACCCGCCCATTCCCACTTCAACTTGGCAGATTTCCTTCCAACATCTGGTTATTTGGGTTTTTGCACGTATTATAGAGTTTCGTATTCTATTCCCTCTCTTTATACCTAGAATACTCCGCTCCATGATAGCCCTTTGGCAAATCTTAAATTTGGACTTTTGATTTTCGGTTAGTGACCATGTTTGCGCACCGTAGGTTAGGACAGGTAGAATGCAGACGTCAATGAGTTTCTCTACTAAGTGATCTACTTACTATTTAGTAAAATATGCTGTACTTATTTATAACATTCAACGTGAAGCCATGATTTAGTTGGTCTCATTCCCCTTGCAAAGGGCTACCCAGGTCAAATGGACACCAAACTTGCCAGATGCTAGATCATGATTATAACGGAACATGTTTATTTTTTATGTGATAGATTAGCAGATGGATCACTAGATAGTGAGCAATCACGGATGCTCATAGACACCAGTGGAGCCCCTCGCTGCCCCTTGGATACGACCCCGGGAACCTTTTTTTTGTTTACCCAGGGGAAATGAAAACCAGCGCTGCAGCGGCTTCAAAGAAGCGGCTGCAGCATATGCTGAGTTTGGACCTTATTGACCACCATTTTTGTTTATGTATGTGCACCTACTTAAATTTCGTTTTATCTTACCTATTTACTTATATTATACCTTGTACTCTGTGTCCTACTATTTTTGTGTTATATGTTATCCTTTCTGTTTGTGGTCAATAAATGTTTTACTTACTTACTTACTTACTTAAATGCGTTACGCATACCAGTCCACCCCCTCGGTTATGCCGGATTCCTACCGCTGAAGGCGGGGGTTTACCGACAACCCTGGGACTCTCCCTCATCGTCCATCTTGGAAGATGTCATGGGTCCGCGAGCCTAGCACCACGACATCTTCCGGAACCTCCGTTACCCTCACTCAAGACAGAGCAGGCGTTGCTTCACGCCAGTTTTCTGTGATACCGTGGTTTAACTCCGGTCGATCCGACCATCATACCGAAGTGTGGCTCTCCCAAAGTCTATGAAGTTCGCTAGGCGGAAGAAGACAGCTATAATTATGTTAAATTAAGTAGCGATCGATGCTGTCTCCATACCAACGGATGGCAAGCCCAGACAGGTCTGAAGGGATCCAAACGGCCTCCAGTCACGCTACGCCTCAGGTACCTCACGCTATACCCACTGGGAGCTCAAAACATACACCATGACTTTGAATACCCGAGAAACTTCAATGGGCATACAAGTATAACAGTGGGAGAGCCACGCTTCGACATGAATGGGCCGGCTCGACCGGAGTAATACCACGTCCTCACAGAAAACTGGCGTGAAGCAATGCATGCGCTGTTTCGCTGCGTGAGTGGGTACCGGAGGCCCAATTAATGGGAAGGGGGTTTAAAAGGTGAGCAGCGCACTTGTGACACCACTGGTGTTGCAGGTGTCCATGGGTGGCGGTAATCGCTTACCATCAGGTGATCCGTCGGCTCGTCTGCCACCTATATGCTATATCATAGATAGAGTATACTAATGGGAACAACACTTATCACCAATAAGGTCTCAAAAATGGGGCATGGGACAACTCGCGTCGAGTTTTTTTCGGCCAAGTTGTTCCCTAACCCTAAGGGCCTTGTTCACCACCTCCGAGCAAAGTGTCAAGTAATTCACTTGTCAATTATAGTGGGTTCGGAGAAAATTGGCCCCTGGTCCGCGGCCTTGTTTAATTTAAATATTTTTTTCAATACAAATACCAGGGGCCAATTTTCTCTGAGCCTACTATAATTGACAAGTAAATTACTTGACACTTTAGTCGGAGGTGGTGAACGAGGCCCTTATAAAATTTATTTATTCAGCTGATCACTTTTAATTTTGTAGAAGAAGATATTGGACAGGAAAGGGAGTGTCCTTATAAACTAATCTAAACATTTTTTTATGGCTTCTGGAAATTCTCATTAAAAACTTTTCCTACAAAATTGGTCGCGTGACTTGTCCATTTTGTTGGGGAGTCGATGTACCTACTAGTTTACATCGAGACATCCTGTAGGCTAGTGACATTCTAATATTATTATTACGTCGTGATTTTCTAGGGATTATCATGAATGCAATTTCAGAATCAAATCGGAATGCAGTTTCGGAATGCAAATGGTAATTTCGTATCGGAAAGTGATTTTACTGTTTGAAATTTTACCCAATATTGCCAAGAGAATACCATCAAAAAGTTTTTTAAGATGTGATACGTGGCAGACAAGTAGACGGATCACCTGATGGTAAGCGATTGATAGACCATAGACAACAGCGCACACGAAACACAGCGCGCGCGTTAGTTACTTCACGCCAAGCTTATGTGCGGCCGTGGTATTACTCATGCTGAAGCGTGGTTCGTTAAAACTCCGGGGTATTACTGTATATGCTTTTACTATTTGAGATTTTACCCAATTTTGCCAGGAAAATACTGTCAAAAAGTTTTTTATGATGTGACGTGGCAGACAAGTAGACGGATCACCTGACGGTAAGCGATTGGTAGCCCATAGACAACAGCGCACTCGAAACACAGCGCGTTTGGTACTTCACGCCGAGCTTATGTGAGGCTGTGGTATCACTCATGCTGAAGCGTGGTTCGTTAAAACTCCGGGGTATTACTGTATATGCCGAGCCTTATATGACGACCCGGTTGGTTCTGTGGTAGTAAATGCTGCGTCTGGGCCAAGGGTTGCGGGTTCGATCCCCGCACAGTACAAACATTTGTGTGCATGAACATGTTTGTTTGTATTGGTCTGGGTGTTTTCTATGTATTACAAGTATGTATTTACAAAAGAAAAGTATTATATGTATATATTTGTTATTCCACTGTTGGTTCTGATATCTGTAACACAGGTGCTTGAGCTACCTATCTCAGAGTCAGATCAATGTATGTGATGTAGTAGTGAAATATTATATTATGCCGAGCCTTTACCTTTATTAACAAGGTGGTAAGAATATTCCCACGATCGATTCCGCCTCCAAGCCAAGCCCCCTCTGACGTGGAGGCTCAAACATGGCCGGTCACGCGAGGGCAGGATTGCTTAATTTGCCTCAATAACATAACGTTTGCACAGCCACTTATCAAATCTACAGCAAAACCTGCTAAATAGAAACACGTAAAGCGTCATATTTAGTTATTTTACAATAACATCCCATTTGATTACACTTAGATGATAAAGAATATTATCATCATTTTATCAAAATATTAGCTGTTACCTGTGACTTCGTCCGCAATCCCCCTTTTAACCCCTTTTCGCAATAAAAAGTAGCCTATGTTCTTTCTCAGGGTGTAGACCATCTGTATACCAAATTTCATTTAAATTTGTTTAGAAGTTTTAGCGTGAAAGAGTAACAGACAGACAGACAAAGTTACTTTCGCATTTATAAATATTAGGAAGGATAACTAAAGAAGTACCAATAACAATTTATTCCTACCAAAGTAGGTAGGTTTTGCGTAAAGAGCAACAAACATACATACTTACAAACTTACATAATATATCCTCATAAACTTTCGCGCTTAAGATATTACTCGTAGTAGGATAAAAGACAATCTCATTTTAATCCATTTGTTAAACATGTTTTAGTTGAGCTCATTAATTTAGTGGAATATTGTGCTATCAGTTGGCAAATTATACATCATCATCAAGTAATTAAAATTAAACCCACCAAAAGAAGCGTGATAAAATACGAGAAAATTCTAGCCTGTTTTTTAGTGAGACACGTTACCAATGAAAGGAGCATGTTTGTATGAAAATTGTAAGGTCCTGAAACTCGCCTGATGGCAAGCGATTATCGTAGGCTATGGACTGCATGTCTGTCCAGGGGACTTGCATACGTGCTTCCTTAAAATTAAGTATGAGGATTTTCATAACGTAAGGCCCAGACCAGACTCAATGGAAAATCAATATTGTTTTATGCCTTTTAAAAGGCTTTTGGGTCTTACGACAGTCAGTTTCACCTCATAATGTAGTCCCTCAGGTACCTAACCCCTGAAGGGAGCTCAGTAGGCCTAACAAGCGTACCGCGACAAAATTTTGTCGACTCTCGTTTGCGAGAGCGCATCCTTCTATCCCGCTCATCACTCAGTCAGGTGAGCGAGAAGCAACTTGCGCCGACACAATACGAGTGTCGACAAATTATCTCGTGGTGCGCATGTTAGCCCGGCAGGTCTCTGGAAATTACCGTGCGTGACTAACTTGCGTTCTAAAATGTTTTATGTTTTGAAGACCTGTGTAAGTTACTGTAAAGTAATTACCATGTATGATATTGAAACATGATTGCTTTTCCGAGATTACTAAACCAGTTCATAGGAACTTCTAAATTAGTTAGCTAGAAGGATTCAACGTCCGCTATTTCCAACGAGCATACTTATAACTTATTTATTCACTTGGCTTGTGATAGAGGCAGTTTGAATGCCAGTTTTAATGAACGGCCTAACAATTTAGTCAGACTGTCGCACAGATACATAACTCGCGCCCGTAATGTATGGATGGAGTCAAACGCCCCGTCACGCCGGCGCTAATGAACGGACGGACAATCTAATGGCTACCAACGCGATTGCATTTCGGACAATGTCATTATGTACGCCCATTATCAATTGCATTAATAAGGAGGATTGTAAACTCGTAATGGTCAAGTCCAAAAATATGTAATACACTTTAGGACCTTGTCGCAAGACACATAAGAAAATAAATTTTCTCATAAATGTATTGTGACAAGGTCCTAAAGTGTGTACATATTTTTGGAGCCGACCGTACCCATGCTGACTTAAATGGGAATTATAATTATGCTCATCAAAATCTCTTAATAAGCCTATCTCAGGACATAGCTTGCTTTTCACAGACCATCACTTTACCTATAATAATCTGATTCATAATCATGTAAACTGACAGATGTCAATGTGTCATCCCCATACATTATCACTCAATTTGACACATGCAAAATGTCAAAATGCATAGAAACTTGTCATTTTCATCTGTCAGTTTACTTTACATGATTATGAATCAGAGTATAGTCGCAGTCTCCACTCAAGAACTCAACTGTTCTACAACAACGTTAGCAGTTCTCCGACCGATAATATGGCATTACAAGCCTTGTCTTTCTTTATAGAAGTTACCTCTTTATAAATAGATCGATACCTATAGATCATCGGACCTATGTCTTTTTTCCAAGGCTGACTTAACAAAAAGCAAATTCAGAATTTCCGTGGGTGCGTATTTAGGTTGCGTCGAAAGAATGGAAGAAGAAATAAATAACATGACGCAGTCAAGTAAAAAGTCGACTCCCGGAACCCAAGCCCAATATTTTATTTAAGCTTCACCGATGAAGCACGTGAGCTGGTTTTTAGATAGGTAAAATATATACCCGTGAGGTTTACAAAAACTTCACTTCATATAATTTAGAAGGCAATGAAAAAGTTTTTAGCAAAGTCTATAAATACCCTTCTATCATATTAAAAGTGTCCACGCTGCCACTCGTGCGACCAGGGGGACATTTCTCGTGTACTCGACATTGAATTCGAATTAGAGATTTGTATGGACGAATAATATGAAATCTCTAAATTCGACTTTACTGTCGAGTGCACGAGAGTTGTCATGCAGGCTGCCCGGCTAATCTCAACTCAATCTCACTTCGTTTCGTTACGTTTTGTTACACAGTACCAATAGATGGCGCTGGGCGTTAATTACGTTGCGCGTGTTTCGTTTTTCAATTTAGCTATAAGCCTAGTCGTTTCCTATAGGATTTAACTCTTTATAAATAGTATAGAAGAAGTTAAGAGCGTATTGATTCAAAACATTGCGTCGCATGATACATGAACAATATACAGCTTTGTAGGTACTTTCAACAGCAAATGAAACACCAAAATTGGCTATTAATCAGCCTGAACGCTGACATTCAGTAAAATGAACGGCTTCAAAAAACGTGGCCAATAAAGAACTTTACCCATAAAATCATATGACCTCATTACTCATTCAACAACGGTTAGCACTCTGGACAAATCCTCCTGTAAGTTTGCATATTAAGACCTTGAGCAACCCTACTGCTTGGATTTAATAGCCTTTTGATTTAACAAGTTACATTCGCGGAGGGTTGCCAGTTTAAGCCTTATTGACGTATGGCGGCCTGCCAGTTAAAGGGATAAGTAAAAGTATATTTAGAAAAGGAAGGAACATAATTATATACGAGTAGATAGGATCAATAATGCTTGCAATCAGAAATACGTGTATTAACACGACAAATACTTACTACGCTGGCTCAGCGACCCGAAGCGGATCTTGGCCGCGTGAATTCGCCACTCCGCTCTATTCTCAGCCACCTCTTGCCAATCCGGCCTTTGAAGGTGACCAAGATTCTTCTTGACCATTTTTTATGACCCAGGAGAAATGCGTTACGCATACCCATTCGTCTGTAAACGGATGGGTTATGTCGGACTCCCCCCGCAGAAGGCCCTGGTCTACCGACTAAAACTCCTAGGACTCTCTCTCTCATCGTCCTTAAGAGGGAGAGAATCGTGGGGCAGTGGTACGGAACCTTACTCCACGATCAAGATCCTTCTTGACCTGGTCCATCTAGCGATATCTGGGGCGCCCCAATTGGCGCTTCCCGGTAGACCGACCCAGGTAAACTCGCTTGTAAAAATAAGGCAGATAACATTACAATACAGTAAGAACTTAATAATACTACTATACTATAGATAATGAAGTGTAGTAATAATCACGTTTATTTGTACACTTTTAACGGTATTATCTCTCAAAACACCTATTTGTAGGTAGGTATGCACTCAAAATATTGAAGGTTACTTAAATTCCTGGGTCAACGTCGAGATAATATTTCATCTTAATTAGTTTGACTATCTGTATTGAGAAGACTTCTATGACCTTATGTTTGTGTAGGTATATGACTAATTATGCAGTTCCATTGTTATGCAATATATTTGTTATGAAAGTTGCGCAACAAATATTTAAATAATAATAAATGCAGATAACGTCGCAAACTAGGTACCTACTATATGTTTTTATAAACATAAAGCGGATGCCAAAAGATTTAGTACGTTTTTTTTAGTTGTGTGAAGCTCGACGACTTGGGAGTATACTTCAGAGCTCAACCCTTTTGGAGATCTTGGTCGATCTTAAAGGTTTTTTCAGGCTTGGATTTTCTTGATCTTGTTCGGATTATATTTGGGACTAGATACTGGATAAACATTACTTAAATCTGACTAAAAAGTCATCATAATTAATAATAATGATAACTTTTTAGATTAATCATTGACATTCAATGGAAATACGAAATTCTGACTATGCAAAATTAATACCTATTAAATTCATAAATAAGAGTTTTTATTGAAGGCTCGCTCGTTGATTTTGAAATATCAGTGACACATCTCCAACCACTCACGGATGTTATGATACTAACCTTATCAGAAAGGCAGATGAGCAGACGGATCACCGGATGGTTAGCGATTGTTGCCGCCCTTATGGGCGGATACCTAACCTGTTGTATGTGTATAGACACCTGTCTATTTTATACACCTACAACACCAATAGAGTCACAAGTGCGCTGGCAGCCTTTAACCCCTCCTCCCACCATTTGGGTCTCCGGTACCGTCACTCACTCGACGAAACACAGTGCAGGTACTGTTTCGCGCTGGTCTTCTGTGAGGCTATTATATCACTTCGGTGGAGCCCATGCCTAAGCGTGTCTTTCCCACGGTTAAACACGTTCTAATGCCACTATATTCTGCGTTCAAGCAAGCCTAAAACATTATATTCAGCTTCTCTATATATAAGCCTAAAACATTATATTCAGGTACCAACTTTACGAAGCCTAAAATGCTGTGATTTCTGCCGCTCCCAACTCACGCATTTCGAACCGTATTTTTACATCGATTATTTCTGCCGTCTGCGCCCTTGTATTTACAACGTTCCGTGTATTGAATTGCGGAAGGCAACAATGGGATAGCTGTACTAGCTTTGTTTTCGTCGATGCCTGCATTGTTTTGTATTGTCAAAGGATGCCTGCCTACGTGTTATAGTAGCCTTGCGACAAATAGTTCACATAACTGGAAAGAGTGATAAAAGAATTATATTTTATTTTTTAAAACATTTTTTTTATTACAATGTTTTATGTCCATTATTGACAAAAAAAATAAAGTATCAGCCTAATATACTGTCCCACTGTAGGGCAATGGCCTCTATCATAAAAATCACGTCACTGCTAATATGATAGATTGCCAACTGATTAAAATGTAGCAAAGACAAATGATTCTTTGTACAATCTCAAAAAACAAGAGACTCAACTAAACGCGGAACTAAGTATATTAGTAAGAGTCGAGTGACAAGATTCAAGGCTTGGGAAGCGAACTGGTTAGTTAAAACGAACCTACTCAATCAGGAACTATAGGTACAACACTAATGCGCCTATCATTTTTCGATAAATCGTTTTTTTATGTTTTAGACAGGTTTGATTATTGTTTGGAATTTCCTTTTACGTGTTGACATAACTACTGTGAGTGACTGAGATGGACACCCCAAGGGTTTTGGTTAGGGTTAGAGTCCCACACACCACCTTGTCCCCCACTTATGGCAAGGTGAAGGCCATGATGGTTTCCCCTGGGAAAAAAGGTACTGTGAGTGAGGGTCGCAAGAATTCCTTGGAGGCAGATGGCACAGAACCGACCTGTAGCTGTGTGGAGAACATTAGGCTCCCCTAATGTTATGTCCCCTGGGCAGAGGCCTCCGCCTATGCCCAGTAGTGGACGTCTATTGGTTGAAATGATGATGATTATGATGACATATTTGAGCGTGTGTAATAAATAACAACTATCTAAGATGTAGATTGGTGTGTTTATGTAAAAAATAAATGATGTCTGTTAATATAGGTATTAACCTACTCGAGATCGGTTGATACATTTGTAGATACCACACAGATCAAACAAGTTAGCGAGATGTGCTAAAACGCCTCGGTTCGGGCGAACGTTCAAAACCCCTTTATTTATTTCAAGCACAAACTTCTCCAAAATACTTAGTAGCGCATTACGAATCGTAAAGAAATTTTAAGAAAGATTGAAGAGCTCCCTCTATCGTTCGTAACTAAAATTGACAGCACAAACGTCAGAAAGGATATTCGTATGTGTGGCTAGCGCACACTATGAAAAGTTGCGCAAAAGATACAAAAATGGGGCAGAAATTCGCAGTTCAAAACGTCATACCTATTACTTTAGATTACCTTGATAACAGCACAACAGCAAGTTACAAACATACGTAACTTCTATTTACTCGACCTCATCGTACCTTACTTTAGTTCTAAGCATTCGTTTGAATTATAAAGAGAAAAGTCTGTTTCACCGGCTCAGAGGTGTCATAAACACACGCACGGCTCTCACAAAACTCTTCTAGTGCCAACTCGCCAAATTTACCCTAACAAAATATAAGAATTCCTTCCATCATTGAGTACACATGTACTTTTATATTTCTGGAAACAGTTTAACAAACTTCGAAGAAAATAAATAAAAAATATTATACCTATCCCATATCTCGAAATATCAAGTTATCGTTCCTGTAACAGGGTCACAGTTTACAAAAATAATACAATAGTTATCTTTACTATGTGTATTCCAGTTATATAAGTTTAATTAACCGTAGAAATCTCCAGCACGTTTTTTTTCTTAATGATAATGTTGTTTATAAAATCCGCCCCCACTTAAATTAAACATTATATTTTATCTACTCGACAACAAACCGTTACAAATGTATTCTAAAATTACTCGCACCTTTTTACGGCGCATATGTATTGTACCAACATAATCTCACTTCTTAACATGACTGGGACAGATTAAATACCAAAGACAAACAGTCGGAAAAACGACCTCCGCACTCGCGTAGATTTAAAACGTTGACAAACCATCGTCAAGCGAACATGACGTTGACAAACGCGACTCGAGCTAATCCCGTGGGCTCAGCATAATGCCCATAAGCGACGGCTTCTAACAATCCTACGGCATCAGGTGCATACGTTGACAATGAGCAAAGATACTAAGAAGCCGAGGAAATCAAAACAAAACGTCGAAACGAAAACTCCAGATCCAAAGCCGTCTGTGTCAAACGAGGATTTGAAACGCAGAACCAGGATGAGTAACATAAAAGAGGAGGGGTTCTACAATTTCAAGAACATGATGATCCGGAACGTCAAGTCGCAAGCCGAGGGTAATGGCAGAGTGAGCAAGAAAGCGAAAAAGCGCGTGAAAAGCAAGCGCGCCCAAAAGTAATACCCATCTATCAAGCTAAGGTTTCAAGACGGAGGATTTGCAAAAATCCCTCCACAGTGAATCCTAACAGATGCGTTCGTAAATTTAGTATGTTTAGGTATTTGAATAAATGTTTCTGATCCTCGAGATCATGTTACCGGAGTTCTTTGTGTCTTTATTTTAAATCCGCTAGGAAGAGCAACGTTAATGTACAGTCGAGTTCAAAAATATGTATACACTTTAGGACCTTGTCACAATACATATTTATAAGAAAGTGGAAGTCGTTTTCTTATACATATGTACTGTGACAAGGTCCTAAAGTGTATACATATTTTTGAACTCGACTGTACTTACATGTAGAGTCGCTTTTCCTTCTTACGACAATTATAATAGGTAATGTTATAATATTAAAAAATGTATTAATCTCATCTCAGCGTGTCATTTCCAATTGCATCCAAAGGGGAACCAGACCAACTGGACACTGGTCACACATCAAAAAAATCACACGAATGATTGTCCATGTCCATTGTGGGTGTCAAACCCACGACCTCCCAAGAGTGTGAGAATCGGTCACTATTATTCCGCCACACCATTGGGCCCTATATCTTATAATACGATGAAATTGATTATTTAATAACCCGTTTGGAAAGCGTTTCAACAATAATCAACTAGGTATGTGCAATTTATACGTTCTAAGGGTGCATCCTAAGGATATTATACAGACAACATCAGGTCGAGCTGCAGTCCAAAGTGCAAATACAAATACAAATACAAAAATCTGTATTTATGAAACACAGGTTATATACATAGGTGTTAATTTAATTCTATAGATAAGTCCGCTATGCTCTGCTTATCAGCATACAAACAAAACAAGCAAAATAATAAAATCGAAATAACTTTATATAATTAAAAATGTCAAGGATAGGTATTTAAATATTAAATTGAAGTTTAATATAGGTATTGTAAATATGCAGACAAGTATACAGACCATCTGATGGTAAGTGGTAACCGCCACTATTTTGCTAGCCTAAATTGTCATGGCCTGGGTACAGACAACATCAGGTTGAGCTACCATCCAAAGTGCAAAAATAGATCTTGTCTTTTAGACATAAGGATGGTCTTAAAATGTCAACTTCATGCATTGCCGTTTGTACATACCATATCCTCAGTTAACATTTCCTCGCATCTAATAAGGATCGTTAAAAAGTTTGTTAAATATTGTGCCGATGTAACTTTTCCGCACCTCAGATATGGAAGCAATTTCAGCTGAAACATTTTGATGAAAGTTCTAGCGTGGAACCTTTTGATGTCGTAATTTAATTTGAGAATCCTAAATTTTAAAGCATAAGCATTTATTTTTTTATAGAATAGGGGGCAGACGAGCAGACGTATCACCTAATGTTAAGCGATTATCGTCGCCCATGAACACCTGCAACATTAATTTTACCTATTTTAATATATTAGTCGTATGAGTCTAATGTATATTGGGCAATCTACTGGTTGTCGGCCAGTAGGACTGCTCCGTACATTGATGCCCAGTGAATATCCTTTTTGGTATGGAGGGCTGATATTTATTTTACTTTTTTTGTTGATCTAACATGCTCATAACATGTTGATGCAACATGAAGAATTCACACAACACAACATCTCATTCATTGACCTGACTCCGTATTAAGTAGCTTAAGCACTTGTGTTACAGATATCAGACAACAGAGGATCACAAATATAATACTTAAATGCATATATAACACCCAGACACTGAACAAACACAAGTGTTCATCACACGAATGTTTGTCCAGGGTGGGGATCGAACCCACGACCTTTGGCGTATGAGGCAGGGTCACAACCAAATGCGCCATCCAGCCAAGAAGAGAGACGAGAACATGCTGAAGGGGCTTTATTCGTGTTACCTATAATGAGGGTTTTGGGATTTTTTTGGAAAATTGACCGGTGTAAGTACTTATTACTCACCTAAGTTTATTTTATTCAAAAATGCCGGTCTATGTAATATGTTTCTCGCTGGTGGTAACTCGCCATAAAGCCTAAACCGGAAGCACTTTACCCGGAACCCTAAATCACTAAGGAGCTAGCTATCTTGCCCGTGTCGGAATACTTACAACAATGTTTACTATTTTTACTACCGGACAGACGGAGTCGGGTCGACTTACTCCTCCGGCAGTGTAAAAATAGCCCTTGTTATTTCTTGAAGGTTAAAGATTCAAAAATACGTCAGTCCGTGTCACAATCTTTTTTTAATGTGATAGGTGGCAGACGACCGGATCACCTGATGATAAGCGATTACCGCCGCCCACAAATACCAGTAGAGTCACAAGTGCGATGCCAACCTTTAAGCCCCATTTGGCCTCCGGTACACTCACTCGCTCGAAGAAACACAGCGCAGGCGCTGCTACATGCCGATCTCCTGTGAGGCTGTGGTGTCACTGTCGAGTCGGCCCATTCATGCCGAAACGTGGCTCTCCCACAGTTAAAATATATGATATGAAAGACATTTCTCAATCATATTGTACGAGGCAGAAAGATTCTTATGAAATGCACTGATATGAACTACCTACTCTGTTTTATAACCAACTAGCGGCCGCCCGCGACTTCGTCCGCGTGGAAAAGTAACTTTTTACCAAATTTCATTTAAATCCGTTCAGTAGTTTTGGCGTGAAAGAGTAACAGACAGACAGACAGACAGAGTTACTTTCGCATTTATAATATTAGTATGGATGGAGTTATTATAGTTATAGCACAGACATAGTTTGCCCTATCATACAAACGGCAGTTTCGCCGTCAATTAATTGTAAGACTTTATTTACACATAGTGGCCCGCCCTCACTTCGCTTCGGGACCGTAATTTAGAAATGAACTAATAGATGGCGCTGTGCTCAATTACATCGCGCAAGCGTTTCGTGTTTTCGGTTTACCTATAAGCCTTGTCGTTGTCTCTATAGACAACGACAAGGCTTATAGGTAAACCGAAAACACGAAACAACTTCTATACACAAAATAACTAAACACGAAATAACTTCTATAAGTTATCTCTTTATTAATAGTATAGATATAGATTATATAACGCAAGTAGGTAGAAAATCCTCTGCTGCACTTATTCCCGCATTTGCAAATCTGTAAGTGCATCGACTGTAAAAAGAAGTAGACTCGACAACAGTATCCGAAGCCCGAACAAAACCTAGATATTATTTTTACCTCCAATCCGAAATAGTCCGAGAGCCAAGAGTTACACTGACCATACTAAGAAATAATCGTAAAAGGGTTATTAAACTAAAGCAGAACACTTACTTATATTAGGATTTAATAAAAATGTTAAAGTCAATGTTAAATGGTCAGCTTATTGCAAGAACACATCACTTAGAAAAATACAAGTAAAGATTCAGTCAAAGGAAGTTTTCACGTCTTTGAAAACTCTATATTGTAATATTATGTAAAATCTGTATTGTGTAATGAAAGAAATGGAATTTTTGGGTACCCATAACTATTTCATGTGGGTTTGTTTATTGAATCTAACAATACCTTGAACCACACTTCATGATATTTTTAAATATATAATGAGTTTATGAGTCCATTGCAATAAGCTGACGAAATTAATCTTTCCCGTTATTATAATAGCTCCATGGGAAAATTAGTATGATGCAAAAACCGCACATTTCGAGCGATATCCTCCTGCATGCCCGATTGTTAGGATTTTCATAATTTTCATAACGTCCTACTTATTTTGATTGATTTGTCCCCGAGTTCAATGTTTGTGGATGTAAGATGACTACAGTAAATTTTAGCGGATCAAAAGTTATAAACTACCTACACAGAGAGAGTGATACCACTGCCTCACAGAAAACCGGCGTGAAGCAGCCTCTGTGCTGTGTTTCGCCGAGTGAATGAGGATACCAGAGGCCCACCCGGGGGGAAGGGGATAAAAGGTTGTCAGCGCACTTGTAACTCCACTGGTGTTGCAAGTGTCCATGAGCGGCGGCAATTGCTTATCATCAGGTGATCCGCGTGCTCGTCTGCTACCTATCACATAAAAAAACAGAAATATTAAACATTGGCCCTTCGACTAAAAATCGGAACTGAACCGAATGCTTGAACCGTTCGAGTTACATTCATGAAATATTAATCGAGAATCTTGCTTCACAGGAAATGTTAATTTGAAACTTTGCTTTGCAAAAGCAGACTCTTTTTGAAAGCGGTTAATTTTGTAATCTATTTCATGAAACAACGCGTCTAGGTTTAGTGATGCAAATTGATACGATTTTTTACGCGAGTAAGAATTATATGGGTGACAAAGATGTGACTAGCCTGTGTGAATATAGACACACACAACCTCTTTGTTTCTATTAGATTTGACTGGAGTGATACAACGGCCTCACAAAAAACAGGTGTGAAGCAGCGCCTACACTGTGTTTCATCGAGTGAGTTATTGTGCCGGAGACCCAATCGAAGAGAAAGAGGGACTCGAAGAGGGAGGGACAAAAGGTTGTCAGCCCCATGGTGTAGTGGGACTCTATAGTTAGGCGGCCAAGCTCTTACCATTAGGTGATCCGTGTGCTCATCTACATCATGTATAAAACAATCTACATTACTTAAATCCTAAATAAATTTCACATTCGATTCAGTCGGATTTACCGCGGGTTATGTAGGTATCTAGATATTGACGGACTCATTGGTGCAATGGCTAAGGAGTTCGCCCGAAGCGCGAATGGTCCCAGGTTCGATTCCCGGTCAAGTCAATAGGTTGGCGCCCCCCGTTAATAATCTTTAACTGTTACTCATAGTGGTGGTTACCCTAGTTTGAGACCAGGTTGATTGGTGTGATTGTCTGGCACATTTTTATTTTTAATGTAATTATTTTCGACTGCTACCCCACCCTGAGCACATGGCTACACTCATTCTCTTCCTATATTATTCTGTGCTCATAGTATCGAATAAATGTACAAAATCACTCGACTGATAAAATTACCTCTTGTCACATCAATAATTACCTACGATGCTCTGTTGTGTTGGCAAATTGTATCGGCCTTTGTTGTTGCAAATGGGTTCTAGAGATAGATATTTCTTGAACCTATTGATTTGAAATACAATAACTGAACCCTTTGTTCGGTTGAACATATTGTGAGCGCTAATAACGATGAAAGACGGATATTACATTACACATTGTGTGTCGGGATTGTTCTAGAAAGCTGCAGCTTTTTAATTATCAATATGAGGATAATACGAGCGAGCTAGAAACTTCTAGTACTACTTACTTATTAGCTACGTAGTACGTCGCACTTACTGCAGTGCAGCTGATAGGCAAGCTGCCACTAACCCTCACTAGGTAAACCATTCTGCACATGAAAGTATCAGGCTATACTAGCCCACTGCAGGGCAAAGGCCTCCAGCATAGAAATCAAGTCATCGCTATTATGATGGGATTTTGGGAGGGTTAATTACCACACTTGCCTAATTGGTGATCACAAACCCGAGCTATACTGTAGCTGCCAGCATTTCGGTCACCGGAGAGGTCAATCAGCCAAGCAGTTTATAAACTTCTAAAAAAACCATCACGGAAAAGCAAAATGAACAACATTGTGACTTCATTTCACAGTTTTCGAAGCTTCCATCGACAGTCAGAACAAACAACAGCGTATGAACTACAAAATTAGTTCTAAACAAACCCTCCCGAGTTACACAGTTCATTCACGTGATTTTTAATTACTTATGCTTTGAAAATTTGATTTAACTTGGTAGTTATAAAGACGTGTTTTAACTTGGTAGTTATAAAGTTCATTTTCTTTTAAATTCTAAGATACATTAACCGCTTAGTTGGCCAACATACAAAGTGTATCCGTGATCATTTACATCCCTTTAACCACATCTTCAACCAACCATTATGAACAACATTTATTTATTCAATTACTTTTGGAAATCCGCATAAAAAAATTCAACACTTGCTTATTTTGTTTTGGGAGTGGAATTTTAGTGACAAACCAAAAGTTGTTGAAAAAATGTCGTTCAGCATGGTTGAATACGCGGTTAAAGGGATGTAAATTTTCACAAATACACCCTACTTATATTTGATGCTAACTGTACTACTGCAAAAAACTCTCTATTGACCGTCTATTTTTCTTTTTTCATTCGTTTACGTTATTCAATAGTCGGAAAGCCTTTAAACTTTTATGAATGTGGTCTTTTTTATTCATTCACTAGTGAACGCCCGCAATTCCGCTCGTCTGTTTGCCAAAAGATTTTTCCAAATAAATTGTACCCCATGTTGCCCAAGCCTCACAGCTATACAATCAAAAGTTTCATTCAAATCTATTCAGTAGTTTTCAAGATTGCGTGCACAAACAGACGGAATAAAATTTAGAAAATCATTGATTCATGCTCTGTTTCCTACTGTTTTTAGTCGCCCCAAGTTATTTTGACATAAATATATTCAATGTACAGGCACAGCTTTTTAAACATTTTCATTATAGGTAGGATATTATTGTATGGTATAGATAGATATGTGAAGATTACAGCTGGTTAACATTGAATGGTTTACGTATCTATTGGTATCATGGATAAGATACAACAATCAATTTGTAAAGATTAGTTTATTGACTACTTTAATCTCCTTTTGAAGCTACTTTTATTGGTTTATTATATCTTTTTACGTCACTCATAAAAACGATAAATTTACCATTCATGTTTACAGACCAGGAGGCCAATTCTCGGTTTTCGCCTTCTATGTCGAGTCGACTTTATGGAACGAATAGACCAATAGGAGAACACAGATTACAGTCGACATTCCTTATCTTATTCTCCTATTGGTCTATGCGTTCCATGGAGTCGACTCGACATAGAAGGCGAAAACCGAGAATTGGCCTCCTGAACTCACAAGCTCCACTAGGAAATTTGATAGGTTGTGTTAACCTGATGTGTGACTGACTCTACATAATTCATTTGCTATATCTCCCTTCATAGCAAATCATGCATTCTTTGCATGCTCATGTGATGTAGAAACACATCTAGGGAAATACATCAAGCACCCGCTAGACAGGGTGCGCGAGTGCCACCTTATTGAAATCCCCTGTCCAAACAGAATTTACGAGCGGCTGGACTTTACGAGTTCATATAATAACCCCGGGAACCGAACCAGGATATTTCTAAAATGCCTTTTATTTCGGGAATTGTGATTTTCAAAATCCTACTAGCATTATAAACGTGAAAGTTTTTGAGGATGTATGTAAATGTTTGACGCTCTTTCACGCAAAAACTACTATACTCTGATTCATAATCATGTAAAGTATAACTGACAGATGAGAATGACAAGTTTCTATGCATTTTGACATTTTGCATGTGTCAAATTGAGTGATAATGTATGAGGATGACACATTGACATCTGTCAGTTTACTTTACATGATTATGAATCAGAGTATAATTAAATGGATCTTTTTTTTATTAGACTGTAATGTTTTATAGACCTACGCTTGACCACAATCGCACCTGATGGTGAGTGACGATGAGGTCTAGGATGACACGCGTTTGCCTAGAAGATGCCTGTTCATCTTGATTAAACTTTATAATTACCTACATATAGGTATAGCTTACATATTAAAATAACACATAAATAAATGTTGTACTATGTTCTCATGTCTATAGTTCACTTTATCTTGTAAACATCATTAAAGCATCAATACCTATGTAGATAAACTCAAAATGCACCAATTTTTATTGCTCCTTATATTATCACGACCTGCAAATTCGTAAATAGCGTTCATTCAAATTATACCATAAGTTGAAGGTGACAAAGGTTTTGGTCGATATTTCAAGGTTAATGGTAGAAACCAGACATACAAGAATGCAATCAAAGATGCAATGGACACCGATAAGCCACACAGTAATTCCACTAATATTGATGGCCAACTGAGTTCAGGCCTATGTAACTGAAACACACACACATACTTACCAGGTGTACACTTTTACACATACTTACCAGGCAGGAATGCAAGCACACACCCGGTCTACGAACACAGAAACACACCCACCTACACACAGACACGCACACACATACACACACACACACACACACACACACACACACACACACACACACACACACACACACTACACTGTTATTTTCCTAATAGTTCCTACTTGA
Source organism: Cnaphalocrocis medinalis (assembly GCA_014851415.1). Classification (NCBI taxonomy): domain Eukaryota; kingdom Metazoa; phylum Arthropoda; class Insecta; order Lepidoptera; family Crambidae; genus Cnaphalocrocis; species Cnaphalocrocis medinalis. The sequence goes on from CM026294.1 coordinate 6,551,861, forward strand.
ACGGGCTTCGGCATTAAAACATAAAATTCTATGTAAATATAGAATATAGAGGATTGTGTATTTGCCTACGTGACATCGTGTTGAATAATCACCTTACGCTTTATCTTGTTCCTTACCCTTTACTGTATGAAATATTTTACCTTATTATGTCTCGTGAAAGATTATGAAAGATATCATACTATTCATATCTCTTTAAGCAGATATAATATTTTTATCATAGCACTATCTATTATTTATTACATAGATTTATTCTATCTCATGACAGTGATCAAACTCCACATACGACAGTTCAACACGGTCTGTCATCGCTAATTATGCAATGAAAAACCCAAACGAGCAGGTAGGTGTGTGCGGTGATAACACTTTGTTTGCCACAGATAAACCTGCTACGTCATTTGTTTTGCAGACGAGTTGACTTTAGAAATTAGGAGATCTGCTACACGTCACGGCTAGTGGCGATGAGGACAGTAAAGTGATGGAGTGAATTCCACGTGTAGCCACACGTGGCTTAGTACTGTATGTTTAAAAGCAGTATTTAAGTAATGTACGAGAGATACCTACAATGTTCAGCGGAGAAGCTCTACAAAAATATCAAACTGTAACTCATTCATGGAATGGACCTACTCCAAAGTTAAATACCATAATAATAGTAAAGTTTTGAAAGACTATGGATTAATTTTATCAATATTGAAACATCTCTGTGCTGTCGAAAAAATATTTCAATACTTACTTTTGAATTGGTATTTGCGAAATCGCCAGAGTAAACTACAATTGTTGGCATTTTTTTTCACTGATAGCTTTCTTCCTAATGTTTCAAAGTAGGACTCACCTTTTGCATAAGAAAATATTAACAAGAGTAGCGGTCTAATATGGCCTCTTTAATACGCTGTCACTGTCCTTAACTATTAACTTATATGTTTACCATTTCGATACATAATTATCATCAATCGTGAATAATAAGGTAACTTAGTTCACCCCGACCATGACCCGACATCTTTATCAAGTTAAGTTCGATTCGATGAGTTTCTGTACTGTTTGTCAATTGACTGTGGCTGATATTGTGTACACAGACGGAGCTTATATTCTCGTGGGGGGCCGATTGCCCGGCAATAAGAGATCAGAGCTGGATCCGTACGGTCATCCTAAAGATACGCGCAAAATATTAAGTTAAAAACGAGAATGCCGGTCAAGATATTCGTTAACAGTCTTCCGGAAAAATTTTCATGTGAGTGCTTTTTTTGCTCATTTTGTATGATAGCAGATGTGAATGTGGAATGAACGTAGTGGTAGTGTAATGTTTTTGACCGGCTTAATTACAGGTAGGAAGTGTAGCAGAGACAGTAAATACACGTTTTTTTTTAATTAAGGGAATTTAATATAGGAAATAAGACACTATAATCAACTAGTTCCCTTGTCTAAGAGTTGCCAAGTCCAGTCGGCAGTCGCTTTAAGGGTCATTTTTCGAAATCTAACTTTCTTGGCAGTTTTCAAATACAATTTTCCTTCGAAATTGAAATCAATTCTTAAAATACACTTCATGCCTACTATGTATATTTGAGTATATTTTATTCCCTGTTGAATTGCTTTCAATACACTATTTGACATTTGAATTAACCATTCCAGACTAAGTTACTTGCCTAACTTTTACGCACCTCAACACAATTCAAACAAACAGTTTCTCGAAGAAATACATCTTTGACCTTTCGTCACCATTATGTTTCAATTTGTCCCCCAAAGCGTACATGAAAATATTCAGCCGTGTTTAAGTGGGACTCACACAAACAGAACAAAGCTTCGGCCGCAGCGCCCGGCCTCCAGATCGCGTTTAGACGAACAATGGGGCCCGCAGTGCGGCGCTGTAATTCGCTCGCCCTTCGCCCTTTACATTTAACGATTTTACCGTCTTCGTACAGGTTTTTTACTAAATATAGGTGCCTACTTGAAGATATGAAATGAAAAAAAAACCGACTTCAAGATAGCAGCCACAATATATAGCATTGAACTTTTTTTTGGTTGTTGTTTTTTTTTTAGTCAATTTTAATAAAAAAAAATTATACCCATGAATGATGGCCTACCAAACAAAAAAATAATCATAAAAATCCATTCATAATTTGCGGAGAAATCGAGTTTCATACCTACATACAAAAAAACATACGGGTCGAATCGAGAAACTTCCTTCTTTTTAAAGTCGGTTAAAAATATACGCCCCAACCACTACCACTGTATGCTTTACCCGGCATATCTGTCAAAGCCCCTCTTCATGATTTACAAAGACATAAACTCAGTGTTATTTTCGATAATGTTGTAATTTTTAAGAGATTCAAAACCCATCTCGCATATAGAGCTGATTATTAACGCATTTGTGGTACATTACATGTCATATGCACGCCGATTAACTTTTGTCGAAAGCAGGATATATCCTACGAGTACCTGCTTACTAAAAAAATCTGTCAATTGGATCAAAAACCTGCTATCTCCCAAAAAAAGGCAACAACGCTAGGTGGGATTAATTAAAAAGTAATATTTCATGTTTTATCTAAGTATTTCTTGTTTTCTTATCATGTATTTTTAATCGGTCACACGTGTCATTTTAATTAGTTAGCTTGTTTGTTTCGTACACTACTTTTAAATTAAGCACTGATTCCAATCTCTGGTTTGGGATCAACAAGGCTGTTATGAAAATTGTCGCTAAATTCCAATGAGAATTTACTGTTAGCATTGATCAACTTTCTTCAATAAAATGGGTCCAATTCATTAAAAAAACTAATTTGCATTTAAAAACAAGTAGTAGGAGGTGAGGTCAACATAACTTTGGCAATTTTTAACAAGTCTCGGAATGTTGTCTAGTACAATGACTTTAACCCAGTATCATAATTTTATCTACAGTTTTTACTATAAACCTGTATTTAATAGTGATGAGGATGATGACGACAATGTGTGACGAATTATAGAATCATATCTGATCAGACCATATTTTGTATGAATCACTCTTAGCATTGGTCGCCACCATCAGGCAAGGAAGGCAGGAAAGATTAATTCCTTCTTTTTCTTCTTTTGTCATTTTCAACTTTTAGGGTATAATCCTCAATTTTACTATATAGAATCTTTGTCAATCTTGGGCAGATTCTATCCACTTTCATATCCAGTTAAACCAACGCCTTTGAAGTCTTTCTCTTGGACGTTCCTCACACTAAAGTCTCCACTCCGGATTAGTTCCAGACTTATAAATATCACCGCCGATGCTCTCTTTCTGCTGCTTGGCCTCATGTCGTCAAGTTTACAAGTATACGTCCCGTGTAAAGACCGCAAAGGGCCGAGACAACTGGCTGCCTAATAAGTAGGTAATTCCCACGCCCTCCTGCACAGATCTTTGGGACACCTCAAACTTTACAACTAATCTTTGTTTGTTTATTTGTTTTGGAGTTAGCATTGATTACGTTACAATTCTTGAAGATTAAACAGAGGCTTGTGTTTAGTGATCTAAATGATCCTACTAACGCTGTACTTATTGTGGATATTCCGGTTTTCATTTGTTAATCTTACATTTTATATAACTCAAATATAAAAGTCTGGGTGCTACTCCGAGGAATTGACATTAGGCTGACCACATGGGCGAAGCCACGGTAGGGTCCTTGCCCCATCCTGCCTGTGACCTGTAAGTTGTCTAATAAAACTTAAAAATCTTTATTATCTAGATCTTTATAAAATCTTTATTACCAAAAAATATTAATCAATCCTGGAACTTCACACTTGCACAGCAGTCGTCAGTTGACATAGAAAATATGCAATGAAAAGAAAATAGCGCACGAGTTACATTATAATAGATAATCCTTTCCCACCCAGATCCCATGGCTGACCGTATGTACAGTACAACCACAGAATAAAGTATACAAAACTGTCAAATATATTCAATCGACTCTCACCTTACTGCCAAATACATTAGGTTGAATATCAATTGAGGAAATTTGACAGCTTGTGGTAACCTGTTTTGTGGTTGTCTGTACGTATGGTACGTATGCTAAAGGGGGATGGTATCTTAGCGTCGAATAAACAACCACCATCTTCAGCAAATCTGTGTAAAAGGGCCGGGAAAATGTTAACAGCTGCCATTAATTTGCCTAGTCGAAGTCGACAGGCGAATGCTAAAACGCGACCGACACAAATCGTGTCACGCTATAAAAAACAAGCTTTTATTACTGAAAAGCTTTTAATGATACTTACCTACTTTTGTACAGGGTGTATCTGTGAACATTTACATCCCTTTAACCACATCTTCTACCAAACATCCTAACAACATTTGTTTTGCAACTTTTGAAAATTCGCCGTTTTTTTTTCGACTTCTTATTCAAAGTGAACAAATCCACGTGACTGACTTTGTATGAAAGGTTGAAATTTTTTTATGCGAATTTTCAAAAGTAGGACGAACACGTGTTTAAAGGTATGACACAGATACACCCTGTATATTGATTGACTTATACCTAACAAAACTTATGTAAAAGCACAATAAAGGTCCGGCCAATTGTTAATAGCTGATATTATTTTCAGCTAGCTGAAATTAACTGGTGGAAAGCTCTACCAACCCAAATCGCCTTCGTCACTGAAAAGCCTTGAATTACACTTACTATTTTCGGCTAAACCTATTTCTTTTTAAACATCAAGTAAATTGTGTAAAAGGGCCGGCGAAATGTCGCCATCAATTTAGCGAGTCGAAGTCGGTAGGCGGAATGCTAAGTGTTGCCGGCCCAAAACGTGTCACGCAGTGTCATGGTGCTGAGTGCGCGATTGGAATTCAGTGTTGCCAGTCCTTAACAATAGAGTGATGGTATTTTAGTGGATAAGAAGGCGGCTTTTGAACTGAGGTCGTAGGACTTTTGATTACGAGTGGATTTGGATGCACGTTTGGATTTTTTAAATCTATGCGCATAATCCCATGATAGCAGATATGACTTGATTTCTGGAAGAGGCCTTTGCCCTGCAGTGGAACAGTTGGCTTGGAACTATATTGCTTCTGATAGATGTCTGTATGTTCTGGCGCGGAACATATACGTGTGACGTCAAGATTTCACATGGCTGATGATAATTAACAATTTATTTGTTGTCTCAATTATTCCAAAGGTTCCTCATATTGGCTCCCCTCCCATAGGAGCATCTCAGAAAGAGTAAAGCACATATGCTTTACTCTTTCTAAGATTTAGATGGTACCTATTGTAATAAGTAAACCACATCACTGACATAATGCGGCAACATTCTTATTGGAGGCCTTCTTCGCGTGTCGAATTCCACATGACTACTGCCGCTAACCGACACACCCCCCTAGTCCCAAAACGCCACGTCACTTACCATTTCCTGCCTAGCAAACAAAAACACAGACATTTAAGTTTTCTACGGCCCCTATTTCACTACCCTGACAATTGTCGGTGACATATTTTAAAGAGAGAGAGCGTATACTACTCGCATGCCTAGCCATTTTGAACTACGCATATGATTTGTGCACTACGGAGTACTACAATTGTCACGCAAATCCGACATAGCCTTCAATCTCATGCCAAGATTCTTGTACAATTATGTCAACTATATGTAGTAATTCTTTTTTAACAGTATTATTGTTATACATAAATGTAACAAAATTGTAACAACATTCTTATTTGTAAGTATTTCTAAAGATAATAAGTTCTTGACAATTATCACTCTACATGTCACCGACAATTGTCAGCGTGCTGAAATAGAAGCCAGGGACTTTCTTTTATTTATAAGTCATATTACCTAGATTGGTGTTGGGGGTTCTCCTGATAAGCTAAGTCTACGAACTCATTACGCACTATGATTCTAAAAAGGAATAAAATTAAATATCTAAGTGCTACAAAGAAAATTCACAAGCGAATACTCATTTATTTTCTTCCTCTCAGCAACTCCAATGCAGTACTTTTTATTTTCCATTCGCTACCTAGTTACATCGTAAAATGGACCATTAAAACGTAATACGGAGAGAAAACGTTGGTAGTTAGCAACTATGGGTTTTAGAGCAGAAGAAACATTTTACAACTATAACTAGGCACTTAAGTGTTGCCAAGTGGAACCTTTAAGCGGGACGTCCCATTGATTGAATGTTAAAACACAAACAATTTATCGTTAACTTATTTAAGAAACCTATAAACAGTGAACTCGACAATCGAATTGAGCAATCGAGAATAATGTCGATCGCACGAGAATGAAACACTGAACAGAAAGTATAAGTACAACAATCTTTGAATGAAACAAACTTTTACAATAGGGACTTTGAAATCGGAAATCGGTTTATCCAAAGAAATTCGAAACTTGGTAAAACAACAGTTTAATCTCTTGATTTCAAATTTAAATAAAATATCGTTGTGACTATAGAAAGGACTTATTACAAAACGAAGACTCACGCTAGTCATAGTTTGAAAATGATGCTGTCACTTAATAAAAATAACAGCATCAGTTTTAACTTTCTTTAACAACGAACGCTTCGTAATATGGAAGACGTTTTGTTTAAATAATGACAGAAGTTTCTACTTTTTTTTTAATTGAAACAGGTTTTGATATAATGAATGATTGGCAGACGACAGAGGGCCTACAACAAAAGCGTCCCAGTAATCAACCGAGAACACCTCTCCGGTCCAAGCAAATGAGACGCACTGCATGTGTGGAAGGTTTCAATGTCAGCCCTCAGATACAGTTAAAGCAGATTATTGCTCTATCAATGCGTTATTTACCAGAAGTAAACAAATTACTTTAATGTGTGTTTTTAAACTTTCGCGTTGCATTATACAAATACACAAGCGAACTCGGAGTTCGCTTATGACCCTGTTGTAACGCAGCCGAAACGTCAAGCAGTAAGTGCTAGAATGACTTATTTAATTTCGTCGCGTTTAGTCCTGTTTATGTAAAGTACTTTAATGTGGTTCAGTGATCCTGGATTTCATAGGTACTTCCATATACAGGGAACAAACGCAACGGCTCTCACTAATCTCGAGGCCTGGTCCCAAACAAACTTTATTCAAAGTTACTAACCGGCATTTTCCCTTTACGCTACACAAGGTTCTTCAAAGCAAAACGGAGTTTCTGAAATGGGACTAGCATTAACATATTAACATAACAAGTTATTAAATATATGTACGAGTATATTAATATTCATTTACGCATAAATTTTGAACTACAAATAAAGGGATATTTTTACGGTTAATAACCTCGAACGGAATTATCATAATTAGTTTATTCATTTAATATTACTAAAAATATACAGAAAACGTGGTATAGTTCCTGCCAAATAAACTTGCAATAAAAGTCATTCACCCCACTTGTACCAAATTACATTTTTATAATAAAGTCCTGTGAAGTTCGCTCGTCAAGGACTATGAATCACGGCAAATTTAATTTTATCGACAGTTTAGTATGGAAAGCGATCTGTATCGCGAATTTTGACGACTTCTTGGTACAAGTGGCAAGTGGGGTGAATGACCTTTATTGCAAGTTTAACTGGCACGAACTATAGTGTTAGTATATGTCTTAGAAAATACATTGCATCTTTTTATTCTGTGGAAATTGCAAAAATCAAATCAAATCATTTATTGCATCATCGTTTCACATTACAGATGTTTAAAAAACACTAAAACAAAAAAATATGTGATTCTCAAATTCAGAACGCGCGCTCTTGGCGCCATTGAAATCAGCGCAAATCTTTATGCTGATTTTGGCACATCCTCAACTAAAGTCGAACAGTTCGATAAAGTAGTTAATACAAACTATCTCTCTTGTGTTGTTTCTGTTATTCACGGCGAAACACGGCGAGTTGCTTGTAAGCGCAGATGAATGGGTGTGTAGCCTGTTTTTATTGTTGTGTTGGCCATCACTCTGTGTATAATTAAGTATTTGGTGACAATAGTCACCAATGTCTTCACCAAGCTAGAACTAGGTACAGCTTGTGCAATTGCATACACGTTTAGTTACTTATTGACCTACTTACAATGTCCCGACTATCCCAATGTTCAATTTCCAACACTACCCGCAATGGAGCGGGTAGGAAACATAGTGCCATAACTTGGTGTTGCCAACGTCAACGGATCCGGTATTTAGACGACTTTCTCGGCCTGACCGCTGCGCGCTGGCAAGCGATATACGGCCCGCTTTAGTGTAACGGGGGAAAAGGATACAAAAGTATTTATATGAGGATTTGGCAAGCGTCGGGTAGTTTATTTTTCGAATGAGATGGCTTTATACGAACTAGGTTAGTTTTTGCAGTGGTAGGATGTTGAAGTCTTTCAAATCTCAATTGATTTCATACGGTCCACCAATGCTCTCTGAACAAGAATTTAATAAACAGGCTTTTTATTAAACCGGAGTGCATGAGCCTTACGAGTACTACTAGTGGCCTGCTCTCATTTAGTTTTGGGTCATTAGTTCCAAGCTGTACCCCTAGATGGCGCTGGGTGTCGATAACCACGCGCAAGTGTTTCACTTATTCTGCCAACCTAGTCGTTGTTCATAAATATACTCGTAACCGCCTTATAGTATAGATAAAACCATACCACAAAAATTTTAACAATCAGGTATAGCTATGTATCATCCTCATCATCATTTTAGGCAAAAGACGTCCACTGCTGGACATAGGCCTCCCACAATATTCTCCACACAAATCGGTCCTGTGCCACCCGCATCCAAGGAATTCCCGCGTCATTCACTAGATCGTCGATCCAACTTGTGGCGGCCTGCCACGGCTACTCCTCACTCTTTTTACTTATACGGTATATCTGTTCTACAGCAACATGGGTGAACCGGTGCAGCGAAGACCTGGAGTGCCTAGACTTGGAAGAGGAGCAGCCTCTGGCTCAGCTCAGCTCGGTGCAGTCCGACAAGCTGACCCTGTTCTTCGCGGAACTGCTGGACCACGACCGCGATGACGTCATCGGGGAGGATGACTTTGACCAGTTCTTCGAGGTATGAAGGTATCCCTGTTTCTGCCGTACCGTAAAGACTTGGCACGTTATCGATGCACGTTTCCTTCGCCCTACCTTAAGAATTCCTTCAAACGTAGCGTGAAGAAGAATCAATTGGGGGTAAAGATTGGCAATGCACTGGTGACTCTTCTGGAGTTGCAGGTGTTTATGGGCGGCGGCGATCGATTGCCGTCAAGTGATCCGTCTGCTCGTCTGCTACCTGTCACATCGCGCTTGGAACCTTTCATAGAAAATAAGAAGAAAATCTCAAATTTATGTACACTTAGACATTTACAGGTGGCATAGTTAGTTAACTCTCATGTTTTTATTTACCGCTCACTTTATTCAGAAACTTGATAAACAAATAAAATAACAACGTAACAGTTTGCAAAGTACTTAGTACCCGTCCTAACAATCCACATATTTGTTTGATTGGTAAGGACACTTCGCGATCGGAAGGTTTGAGTAAAAGTGAACAATGTTCCAATATTTTACCAAATACGGAGCAAACTTCTCCATTAGCGGAATATCCGAGTTTCCATCCCTTATATTGTTACATGAGACAAATAAAACTGGAAAAGCACGACTTAACCTCGCTTGCAGAGGGTTCCGGACCAACGTTAATTTGTCAATTCAAAACATGACAAAAAAGTAAGTAAGTAAGTAAGAATACATAATAAGAAGTAGGTACATACGAGAAAAGGAAAGAAACATTACGTGCTTACATATATAGACAGATAGGTGGTCAATAAGGTCCAAACTCAGCATATGCTGCAGCTGCTTTATTGAAGCCACTGCAGCGCTGGTTTTCAGTTTGGACCTTGAGTGACGTATAAATGAACGAATGAATGACACGCACATAAAACAATACAACAGAAAAACCAAAAAACAACAAAGCCAATAAAAAAACAAAAAAGCAGCTTGAAGCAATTGAATTGAGCAATTGAACAAAAAGAAAGAGGAACAATCATTATTCCTGTAAATTAAAAAAAAATAGGAAATGTGTGTAACAGACAAACATCACGACATGATCCTGTATCAGTTCCGTTTTTCCTTTTGAGGCCCGGAACTCTAAAAAGTAAAAAGTCTAACTCAACTCATATTTCGAACAGTAAATAATTTTCTTTCGGATGCTGTAAGTACATTGATTGCTTTGGCATCAAAATAAGCATTCCGGATGAATAAAGTGGTTTACTTTACAAGTTACAAAACAAGAGAGAGTTGAGAAGTATGTATTAGACTGTACAACATTTTTAATTGTCAAAAACATGAGTTAATGAGATAAACCCTATTACGTTTGTGGCTGATAGTTAAACTTAAACTGGTCGAATGATTTCAAGCATATTAATTTCGGGTTTATCAATATAATGTAGAAAAAAAACCATTAACACACGTAGGTATAATCTGCAAACACAAGAACATTATCGAAAAAACGTCACTCGTACGTAACGGAAGATGAAAGAAAAATATTTATGCTACAAAACAAATTGACTGGAGGTATCTACTTGAAGGGTGAGCACGGCACGTACAGACGACGGCAGAACGAGCTACCCCTTCAGTGCAAAAATAGCACCTGTGTCTCAGACATAAGGATACTACGAAGTACAAAAATGGCTACACCATGTGACGCTGTATGTACCTACTTACTCGTAAGTATAAGATCTTGGACTGGAATAATAATTGGGAATTGGGGTACGGAACCAATTCCGATCAAATATTCATTGAATATCTTCTTAAACATTCTTTGCATGTAGAGAAGTCTGAAGTTTCTTCCTTCTCTTAGTATGTAAGACACAATTAAATCTGAGAAAAAAATTGAGACAAATCTTTCACCAGAATACTTTGTCTTTGACTATGAATAGTGAAGTCTAGAAAAAGAATTATTGTTAATTAGTCTCACGAGAATTAATTGAACCTAAATTGGTTTAGTCTCATTTTCCGCAGCATGCAATAAAGTACGAGAAAGGTGATAGTATTAAATATGGATAGAGCCCAATTATACAGAGCCAAGGCCCGGTTACAACCGTTAATAACTCCGGCCTAGTGATACAGTTACTCAGGACCTACAGTAAACTCTCACTCGAGTGATATCGGGAAGTAAAAAATCGAGTGAATAAATCATCGATTCTTTTAAGTTCACTCGCATTGGAATGAACTTGATTCAAAAATCTCAGTCGTGATTGAGTCAGCGCCGGACTACCAAATTTAAGATTATCTGAATGGCCCAATGGGTGACTCAAATGTGTCGGTATACTAGTGAATTACGTTCACATCCAAACACATCACATCTCGTACATTGACCTCCGTACTAAGTGATAAACTCTTGAATGACAACAGAGGAATCACAAACGTTACGTTACGAGGCATCAGCTTCAAAAAAAAAATAAAATTATTTGGCCACCCTTCGGCATACTTTCTTATCCACTAAGCTACCATCGCTCTGAACTAGATAAACATGTCATCAACAATTTCTGTTCGTGTGTATTCGAGTGAAACTACAAAATTACTCGAATGATCCGAGTGACAGGATTAGTCTCGCGGCAGGATTAGTTCGCATCACTACACCCCGTGCTCTTGAAAGAGAATAATTAATTCCCAGCACGTGTTTATTCGTTCTAACGCCCCGTTGGTCTAGTGGTTTAAATACTGGGCCGTGCTTTCGGGGTCCCGGGTTCCATTCCCGGATCGAGCAAAAGTATGTTCGCTCAGGGTTTGTGATCACCAATCCGCATTAGGCATTCGTGATGATAAGGCTTAATCCCGTCATTGCATAGTAGCGATGTGTTCCTATTGCTGGACGTATGATGACCTCATGCAGTCCACCGATAGCGCAGTACGCTTGGCGGAGTATTGAGCTGACAAAGTATAACTAAATCGCCATCGACTCGATAAGAAGAAGAAGCGATAACTTGATTTCTGTGATGTAGGCCTTTGCCCTGCAGTGGGACAGTATATAGGCTGATACTTTACTTTCACGTGTTTGTTCACAGAGGCTCACCCACTTCGCGGACTGGTCGCCCAACTCCTCGGAGTTCCACATCCTCCTCGAGGTGAAGCAGGAGTTCATCGAACACTTCATCAACCCACTACCCTCCAAGTAAGTACACTACAGATACCTCACACTAAAGTATACTAGGGATGGAAACCAATCAATTTATTATTAAAAAACTGATTATTTTCATCTTTTTCTATACTATCTATATCTATACTATATTATAAAGAGATAACTTCAATAGACAGCGACAAGGCTTATAGGTAAACCGAAAACACGAAACGCTTGCGCGATGTAATTGGATACAGCGCCATCTATTGGTTCATTTCTGAATTGCGGTCCCGAAGCGAAGTGAGAGCGGGCCACTAGTTTACATATAAAGTGATAAATTCGAAAAGTCGAAAAACTAGCGCGGTTTTATCAACGCCCAGCGCCGTCTATTGGTACAGAGTGGAACTAATACGAAGTGAGGGCCGGCCACTAGTCAATTAATATAATCCGATTTTTCTTATATTCTCGAAAGTATAATATAGTAATGAATACGGATGGTATTCATAAAATATCGATTAGAGTAAAACTTGATCCTGGAAATGAACAAATTGTCGAATGTCACTTCCCTAAATTAGACCAATCTGTACGAAACTCCACTCGACTAAGGACAGGCAATTAATAACCATTATTCTTAACGGCTTAGGGTTCATTTTAAAGAATTAAGAGATACAATAACGACGCCATTATTAAGACATGATGGGGTCGCTTGCTGAGTTACACAGATCTGTCAAGACATTCGCAGTTACTTGAGTTGTATTTCTTAAATTATGTAGTAGTAGGACCTTATTTTTATCATTTGATTTGTCTGTGCCGTTCAAATGTCTGCATATTTATAATTCTTAAACTTTGTTACCATACGAAATAACAACTTCATACTACATATTTAAGACAGTTATAGACTTGTCAGGATTTTTATACCGTAATGATTTCATTTTTGTTCTATCATCTAAACCGATACTTGGTATTACGTAGTCAATACAAGTTTCAATGAATTATACAGTAGTCATCATTCACATTTTAATTAATATTGATTGCGCTACGAAGGCTATTTTAATTAGACATAATTATACTTAAAAACTCCACTTTATTTCCTGCAAAGGAGTACTATAAAAAGTCAGAAGCAAGGCCCGATCGCAATTGAATATAACGAATTACCGCTCGAGCGCCCTCTAGTAGGTACTTCTCGGAAATTCCATACCGTATGGAAATTATGGCACTTGGAAAATGTAATAAGCGGAAATGAAGCCGTATTTCTGGTCACTCTATGCAGGATTTTACCTGCCTGCTTAGGTGACTAACGGCTTTGAGTCAATACGAGAATAAATCCATCCTTTTATGATTAAAGACTCCTTTGTCGCTCATTTCTTATTCTTTTCGAATGGTTGGAATAAAAGCTTTTATAACATGAGAGTTACACAAGAAATATGTAGGAGGAAACCGATACCTACTAGTACAATCAATTTTACCAAACTAGTAGGTATATGTAGAGTAAAGGTCTAATCAATGGGTGGGCAATTTAACTCCTCTAGTTTGATTGGTGACGGACAAGCAGACGGATCACCTGATGGTAAACCGGTATTTTATGTAGGAGACGTATTTAAGAAGATGTTTTCCCAAAATAGTGTTGTAATAACATCAGAACTCAGAACGACCGGGCGTTTTGTTAGCACGAATGTCGTTAATTTTCCTTAGGTATATCTCAGCTACTTATTAACTAATTATGTGTTCTCCAGATGGGCAGAACTACCATACTATAGAAGAGTATGTGGCCCAGAAGCCAGCGGCATCAATTTGCCGGGCCGGACGACGCTAGAAGGCTGGCTCGCGCGGTGGGCGCTGTACCTCGGCGAGACCAAGCGGTTTACCGACCTGCCTCTGTACCTCCAGTACCTTTGCAAGATACTGTTCCACGTCGTAGATAGAGATGGTAAGTACTTCACAAAAGACGTCCACTGCTGCACATAAGCCTCCCCCAATGTTCTCCACACAGATCGGTCCTGTGCTACCCGCGACTCACTAGATCGTCGGTTCACTTTGTGGGGGACTTGTCACGGCTACGACTTCCTGTACGCGGCTTCCACTCAAGGAAATTCCGCCACAACGGCAGTCTGTTTTCTTCGTAATGTGCCCTACCCATCGCCACATGAGCCACGCAATTCTTTGGGTTATGTCTGCAAACTTAAATTTTCTGCGGATCTCATCATTTCTGCCACGATCACACAAGGAGATTCCGAGCATAGTTCTCTCCATTGCTCTCTGTGTGACTTTGAGCCTTCTTTCGGTCACGTTTCAGTTCCGTATGTCATCACATCACATTAAAAAATACTGGGTTCTTAAAATCAGCTAGGTTGATTTTGGTAGGGAGGGTTAGGCTGGCTAGAACGATGGGCGCTGTACCACAGTGAAACCAAGCACTTTATATCGATTGACGTTTGTGCCAGCAATACGAGTAGGTACTCGTAGATCTGCAACATCTGTACTCTTCTGCGTCTGTTTTACTATTTAAACCAAATACACTCCAAACTCAATATCAATATCATACCAGGGTCACCATTCTACAATCGCACTACTAGACGCCGCGGTAAGCTCCACCCATACTACCTGGAACCATTCTTCTCCAGAACGCTACGCTTCCAGCGCTCATTTTTCCCGCGCACGTGCAAATTGTGGAATGACCTTCCAGTTGCGGTGTTCCCTGATCGCTATGACATGTCCTTTTTTAAACGAGATTTGAAAAGAGTACTTCTTTCACGGTAGGCAGCGGCATGACTGTGCCTCGGCATTGTTGTTGTCTATGAGCCGTGGTTACCATTTACCATCAGATGGGCCGCATGCTCGTCTGCCTACTGCAGCAATAAAAAAAAACTGAACCAATTAATGAAACTGATATAAAAACATTCTCTAAATAAATTTCCACCCGGATTGTAACCGCAACTCCGGCGTCACTGGTCGTAAAGATTAGGCTTTCCAAATTTCCCTTCACGCGAAATTGAAAAGACTTTTCAATGGCGACCAAACATTGAAAGTCCTTTTCAGTTTGCGGAAGCTTTTCAGTGTTCCCAAATGGTTTTTAAAGAATTTTCCATAATCTAGAGGATCCCATTTAATCTAAATGACCCACAAAAGCATTGCTATAGATGTATAATAAAAATCACAGTATAGAATTAACAGTGGTTCATGTGACCTAATGCAACTCAGAATAATGCGATTCGACGAACTACTTTTAATTCACTAAAATCATTATAGTCTGTTGTCTGTTAGCTGTAACACAATTGCTTAAGCTACTTAGTACGGAGTTAGGTCAATGTATGAAATGTTGTGTGAATTTATTTATTTATTAGAATCAGTTCAATAGGTACCTAACTACAGCTTTAAGTAAACATATTAGGTTACTACAATCACTAAAATTTACTCATTATTATTGAACCTAAGTCTAGTCTTTTTAGTCTTTGGCACAAAGTTGAAAATTAATTTAATGAAAAAGAAAAGTTCGGCATTGTACTTGTGACTCCTCAAAGGGTGTGTAAAAAAGGCGGCAATCGCCAATCAGGTACTTCATCTTCTCTTCTGCCACAAAAAAAGACCAGACCCCAATATCATCTACTATTACACAGTTTTGGATACCTCAAACATCAAAGTATACAAAACTGTCAAATTTCTTAAATAAACTCTCATCTTACTACACATTAGGTTGAATATCAATTGAGGAAAATTTGACAGGTTGTGGTAAACTGATTGTATGGTTGACTGTAGGTGTGTACCATCGAGAAACAAACCAGAGAGGTCATCGCTGAGCGTTCTTTGCACTGTGGTATTATTATATGTATACGTATTCCGACGAAAAGGGTTTAACCCTTCCGTTAACTGGGCTAATCTAATCTAGACGCGGTATCACGCTGTAGGGTTAAGGTTTTCTTTGACATCCATTTTTTTGCCACAGTCCTTTCTTTAGCATAAAGGACCTGCTTATCTTTGTGCCTTCTATGAAAAGGTTTAAAGTGCTTATCGCCTTATACTCGATCATTATGTAAGATGAAAAATGTCTTTGCGAGTTGTGAAAGTCTAACGTAAATGAATCTTGAAAATTACGAGCTGGATTTCCAGCTTTATTATTAGTACTAAAAGATTGGCCACAACCAATTGACAGATACAACATTAACTAATGATATAGATGCAAGGAAGGTTACCTGAGTTTTAAGCCCTAAGTCTGGAATTTGGCAGTCTAGTAGGTATCTCCGCTCGGAAAGCACGTGAAATCGTTGATCCTGCGCCGGATCTGTACTCAGTCGTATCACAGATAAGTAAGAGTGGTCCACACTGAAGTTCCATGGGCATTATGGGGGAAGGGAAAATAGTATAGTTGTATCGGTGCATAGTAGCATCTCCAACATTCTTAGGCTGACCGTTGAGATTGACCGACATAGATGATATATCGAAAGGGGAATCAAAAAAATAATTAGTCGCATTTTTTGTTCCGAAAAATAGCCGTGCTGCTTCATGTAGTGAATGTGACTATATAGTAAGTAGGTTCTTAGCAAAGCCAGTGTAAACCCGTTACAATTACGAACCACCACTTCAACACAAAACCGGTACCGATCTACAAAAAAGTTAAAATATTGCAACGCCACTTATAAAATTCTCTCTCAAATTTCCCGAGCCCGCTCATCCGTGCTTCCAACAAATGTAGCGTGAGTTCAAAACCGTGTTTCAATGAAAAAGTGGAGTTTTCTAGCTGATTCGTGGAAAATTCCAGCGGAATAGCTGTCTATCTTAATATGCGGTTCTTGTTAGTTTGTTTTACAACGATCACACGTTTTTTAACTACGAAGCCAACTACACACAGTCCGCGAATCGCTGCACGAATATTAAAGTTAAAAAAAAAATGATTTTATGTCGAAAAATATCAACGTTTTGAGGCATAAAAAACTACCTATATTGTTGAATTGATCATATCGACAACATAAAGTTATTTAGTAGTCGTGTCTTGGGAACACCCTTTGGGATAAAGTTTCAAACGCACAGAAGAAGCAGATGTGAATAAATATTGGATACTTACTTTAGAACATTTTATTGAGCCTCAATTCTCACTATTCTATAGCTCTACTTACAGATAAAGCTACATACGAGTATCATATTTAAAGTTATATACTATGTCGAAAAATTATAGTTCGCGGACGGAAACTACCTTACTACTTACAAACTTTACTTTTAATATTAGGATACGGGTAACCTTCTTTACTTAAAGGAAGGAAATAAACCGTATTAAAAATAATCTTAACTTTATTTTCAGTCAGTAATCGGACTAGCAATTAATTCATGACTTTATTGACGCATTATAAGTAGGTTCCGCAAATCCTGAACCATGTTCTAAGCGAGGGTTACCGTACCCCGGGGTTAACGCAACGAAGAATTATTACACGCTAAGATCAGTAGATTAGTAATTACTCTGCCTGTACGTAAGCCTTTTCTAGCTTTCCAGTCTTGCGCTATTCAAAATCTCTCACGAACGCAACCATCGATCAACCACTACATTAAAAAAGTTTCTGCACTAGTGATGGATGTTGGCTCGGACGCGGTATTATCCGCACATATCCGAATCTGATTAGTTTGGTTATAACCCGGCGACAACTCCAATCTGCTAGGAGAGGAATTAATTTAACAAAAGGCCCTTAAACTCGTAGATTACACTTATACAGAGGAGTTACATGACATTTATTGTTATATCTCTGCTATATTTGATCCGTCACGAAAGTTAGGTACTCTACTCAATATTTTTATCAAAGGATATTTAATTATAATAAATGAAGCCGTCAAAATGACGGCCTATAATAATGATTAAATTGAGACAACATCACATACATTGTCCTTGTCCCAAACTAAGGTCTTCCCTTGTGCTATGGAAACCAGAAACAACGAAGGAACCACAAACACCCAGACCCAACACAAATATCTGTTTCATCAACAAACATTTGTTGATTTGCTAACTATTGCTTGTAACATGACTATTAACCTTCAAGAGAAGAGCGTACTCCTTCTTAAAAGGCCGGCAACGCATCAGCGACCTCTCTGATCTCGCAGATGTTCATGGGCGATTACTTACCAGCAGGTGACCCGATTGCTGTTTACAAGAAACACTATTTTATTAATCAGTTGTTCAGTTTCACTAAGGGTCAAAAAACCGACCCTAAGTTATAATAAATTGATAAACCAGTCGACCCATAGCTGCTAAAACTGTCATAATGAAGTTTGTGACGTCGAAACGCCTTTTGTGTCGCGTCAGTCTTCTTTTGTTCAACATTCTAATGTGCTCCCTGTGGGCCGAAACACCCCGAAATTGCTACCTTTCGTGACACGCGTCGTTCTTCTATTGTTTCGTGACATTTTGCTCCGTGGACGCAATATTTCAACAACTATAGGTACTGTCTGTTCCCTGTGTGACGGAGCAAGACACAGACTGGACACACCTTACCTGGTTCCTATTTGTATAATGAAAAGGTGATGGCCATGATGATTATTCCTAGATTAACAAAAAAAGTATAGCAATGACGAGTAAATGTGCGCGTTATTTTAGGATTCTTATTCAATCTGAAGCTTGACTTGAAGTTTTTAAAGACAAAATAATTTACTACATGCGTGTAGCCATGGTTCGAATCCGAACATGCACTTGTGGATCTTTCAAATCTCTGTGCTTTGAAAGCTATATGTAACCATGATTCAATTGGTCTGGTTCCCCTGTTAAAGAATTTCGAAGGTCAGACGGCAATCCCTTCATTATAATCACTAAACTCGTCAAAACCTGAATAATGGTATTAGCGTACCCTAGGTGACACAACTAGGAATTAAATGCTAAGATAAGAAAGACATATTAAGACACTACTTTCAGTTGAATGATTTGGCAACAGCGGACTTGTAGTTCACTGTTTGGCAGAATCCGTAGATCGATAAAAAAGCTAATATACATAGATTTTTCTTTTTGTTGTTAACTAGACTTTACAACAGTTGAGACCACATTTAACAATTCACTTAACATTAGCAAAATTACCCTCATAAAGAAGAGAAGCCGCAAAAAGCTACTCACGAATCGCTCCTATTCCGACTTAGTAGTACCAGGCCTGTCCCACTCCGCGTGTACCTACGAATTTGCAAGTACATGCGGCGTCCCCTCTGGAGGGGACGATCAGTAGAAAATCACGAGCGAGCGGCGACGCATGTGCGACAGTTGCGTGCGATAGAAAGAGAACGCACTTCTAGGTATGAATAATTGTAGGTGTTGAACGTTAGGGCGGTCGGAATTTCAAATTTATGTTATAGCCTGAGGCATTATTTTTCTATAAACGGTTTTTAGAAGTGGGTTTCTGTACATTGTACTATTAAGTATTCTGTGGTAGTACCTAATCTTTGTCGGCGGGTTTGAGCGATGGCCGGCCCGAATCACGCAAGTTGTCAGACCGGCCAGCGATATTGATGGCTTCATCTTCCTCAACAAATTGGATCACATCGAGACGGGCAGCTTATCCCTGATTAACATCTCGGACACGGAAACTTTGAAATTGTTATCCGCATTAATAGGAATCGCTATCAAATTACCACTTGTATATAGAGTACGATAGGCAAAACTTACAGTGATGCCTTTTGTAGGGTTGCTGTATAAGATATCAATGTACCTAATAGGAAAGTATAAGAGGTAAGTGTGTCTTCTAATTGTACCCATGTAATATCTGCAATAACCAAAGCGCCCATTAAGGTCGTAAGGCCCAGACAGCAGGCACAATGGAAAATCAATTGTTTTATGTCTTTTAAAAGGCCTTTGGGTCTTACGACGTTAAAGTTACTGTCCATATATGTATGTCTATGTTATGTATACCTACTCGGAATGGACCGAGATGAGATTCCGCCATTCATCCAGGTCTTGTCGAATTACCAAAATAGGTATGCAGAAATATACTTTTTATAATTTTCTTGAACCCGTTTGATTCCTAACGAAGCAGCTCCGGTTAGTTTAACTATGCGCAATATAGTTAAAGTTTGAACCTAACTAGAATTATTGAGTTAAGTTTTTGGTCATTTTCCAACAGACAGTTGGCACTTGACTAAATATTTCCAGCCAAAAGTTACACGGAGTTATATTAACCAGTCGCTCGACATTATAATATTTGAGTCCAGAACTGCGCGTGCCGAGCAACGCTGTCACCGGTTTATGGTGGAAACTAAAAAGTTTAGCAGCTGGAGTATATCTTTGTCGTACTTTTATGGCGACACCGCGACAAAACTAGCTTTGCCAATTGATTTACATTGATTGCGACGATTATGAGATTTATTTAAAAAAAATACCTCACTGAAAACAAAGAAAGTCCTAACTTTTTTTTTGAGACGCGTACCTAACGATCGTTTGAACACACGAAGTTTTTTTTTCATAATTGCAAAAAGTGGACACCCTCGGAGTGATACCGGCCAGTGACGGCCTCACAAAAGACCGGAGTGAACCAGCACAGCATGAACAGCGCCTCCGCTGTGTTTTGCCGATTGAGTGAGGGTCCAGAAGACCAAACGGGGGAAAGGGGGTTAAAAGGCCTGTCTATGCTGCTGCTGCTCTCTATGTATCGCATATAAAATTAAATAAATATAAAAGGCGGTTATTTTATGCTAAAATATTTTGAAATGTCGAGCGATGAGTCCATCAGGGGTCGACACAGGGCGGCCGTCACGGGCCGGAGTTCTTCCTGCGCCATTCGTTCCGTTGCGCTTCCTTCACCAACTCTTTGTTTTAATTCCAATGTTTACGACCCCTGCCCAAGTACTTTTGACTGTTTTATGTTTTATGGCGCAAATGCTCGCTGTAAAAAGTTAACCAGGATAAAATATGCTCGTAGTAACAATTTAAATGAATGATAGATGATTTATTTTTTTTTATCATTACAAAATATTATTCACAAAATAAATTCACAAAAAAACACATATTTAAAAACGCTTAACGGTTACTAATCGGGGAAGTAAATAAACATACAACATTTTTAAAGGTTACACGGATATGTATATACGTTCATACAGCCTACATCAAAGTATACAAAACTGTCAAATTTCTTCAATCGACTCTCATCTTACTGTCAAACAAATTAGGTTGAATATCTATTGAGGAAATTTGACAGTTTGTGGTAACCTGATGTGTATAAATCTTATGTTTCGGTTCCAAATGTTACAAAACAATTTTTCTCTCTTAGAAATAATTATTTAGTAAATTTAAAATTTTACTTCCGTACTTATAAAAACAACCTTATCATTTATTTATGAGCTCTCTATGTTTTACTTCAATACTTGAAAGATTACTCACGTAACATCCACAGAACAGAATTTATCTTGCAGATAGGAGTAGTGGTAATAAAAACCGAAAAAGATAGCTGGCAGTTGTAAGATTTACGCTCTCACAAAGGCAACATAAATACGTAACCAGAGCGCCAATAAACAAAGTTGCCTTGTCCCTTGAGGTGCCGTTCGAGTATAGTAGAGTAGGAAAGTAAGACAACTCAAGACAGTGAAATTATATCCCACTAGCGGCCGCCCGCGACTCCGTCCGCTTGGAAAAGTAACTTTTTACCCCCTTTCAACCCCCTTTTTGCAATAAAAAGTAGCCTATGTCCTTTCTCAGGGTCTAGATTATCTGTATACCAAATTTCATTTAAATCCGTTGAGTAGTTTTGGCGTGAAAGAGTAGCAGACAGACAGACAGAGTTACTTTCGCATTTATAATATTATTATGGATTATGGATATTATGGATTGTAAACGAAGCGTCGCGACAAACTGTGTACAGAATGGGAGCTAGCGCGTATATAAAATCCGCTAGTTGGCGTACTGTAGAAATGAAGTCCATCTACACGATGTTTGGTAATTTTTATAAAATATATGCTAAGTATCAGCCTATATACTGTCCCACTGCAGGGCAAAGGCCTCCATCATAGAAATCAAGTTATCGCTACTATGATGGGATTAGGCTTAATCACCACGCTTGCCTAATGCGGATTGGTGATCACAAACCCGAGCTATGTTTGAAAAATTCGAAACATACTTTTGCTCGACCCGGGAATCGAACCCGGGACCCCGAGGTCATGGCTCGGTACTTAAACCACTAGACCAACGGGGCGTCAATATATGCTAAGTACTTGTAAAAGAAACATTTTTGTTTCAGGATATCTCTATCATGAGTTTACGAATAACATGTTTTAATATTCTGTGAATCAGATTACTTGTAGATAATAATGAATGTCATATTATCTTTTGCGATCCTGATATTGTATGTAACATGGTTTCTGAAAACAATGGTTTCTGTCTTACTTTCTTGATATTGACTTTGCAAAAGAAAACTCACTTTACCATTCTAGGCACCACTCACGCGTAGGTAAGAATATTGTATCATTTATATTTAGTGTTACGTAATTCTTGGAGGCAATTACAGCTATTTGGTAGAAAAATTGATGGAATCAAACATTAATCTAAGTTATTATTATGTGAAACTTCCTGTTGCATTTCGCGTTTTACGGTGACAAAATGTGAAACTACGAAATCGTAGTTCGTAGCATCCAAAATGATACGCTACGGCGAGCGAGGTGTGCTACGAGTGCTACGAGTCGTGCTACGCGCTACGGTAGCTAAACTCCATGCGGCTCAGAGCGCACGAAGTTACCTCGTAATTGACAACATTTCATCGAAAAATTGATATGAAAATTAAAATGCCATTTATGTTTTTGGGCTTCCCGGATGTGAATTACGCTTTTTTAGCTATTAATTACTCTCAAAATTACGAGATAAAAAAAAAATACTCTGTAGGTGTTTTAGATAATATTCCTTTTACCACTATTTTTTATTTTTAAATTAATTTCTGGACGTACAATATACCCAAAAAAAAAAACTCATTATTGACAAAATTGACAGATGACTAATAAACAAATAAGAAGTCAGTCAAAATATTACATTATATTGATCATTTATTCGGCATAAAAGAAAGTAAACTAAAGTATTAAAAAATAATGAGATCAGTCAGACCAAGACCGCAACGGGACCCTATGACATTGTGCTTCGTCCCTAAATGTAAAAATAGAGCTCTTACTTCGCCAGACAAACATTTCTTTCGTGTTCCTGATCGGAATAAAGCAAGTTGGTGCATTGCTGTTGGTAGAGCAAACGTAACAAAAGGAACACTATATGTGTGTGAGGATCACGTAACATATGATGTAGTTAATAAGTTGTGGTCTAATAAATTTACAAACTCCAATAGTACAAAATTATTAAACAGAATCAATAAAACAATATTTAAGTACAAGTTTAGTTTTATTTACTTAGCCATTTGTAAAAATTTCTTAAAAATAAATTGTTCGCATCCTCGTCGATTACAGCCAACACGATGTATGGCTGCGTACGCACTTTGTGTTCCGGTAATACCCGGCACTTCACAGTGCAAATAGCTCCTGCTCTTTTCAACTGTACAAACCCCACTGCAGATTCTACATAGGCGTCCCTGGACGACATGAGCATTTTCGCACC
Organism: Cnaphalocrocis medinalis; assembly: GCA_014851415.1. NCBI lineage: Eukaryota > Metazoa > Arthropoda > Insecta > Lepidoptera > Crambidae > Cnaphalocrocis > Cnaphalocrocis medinalis. The sequence goes on from CM026294.1 coordinate 6,575,391, forward strand.
ACGAATTTCAGCGACATTATAGTTCTCATCTTTACGAATGAGTTCTAATAACATTATTAAATCTACCTTGGGTAGATTACGGCTGTCTGCCATAACAAAACCTTCGTCTACTTTCATAATTATTCAGTAATATCCACGAAACAAGCAAAATCAACCTATCTTCAACGAATCTCCAACAAATCTCTTCGATTTGAGTTTGATTGACATTTGACAGGGACTGGACTTTTTTTAGGCCAGCAAAAGGCAAAGAAATATTACGGATAACACCTACAATGGTACTTACGTCGTTTTAGAATGAGCAAGTTTTAAAATAATAATTTATCATATTAAACATTTAAATTTAAAAAAATAAAAAAACACGTATACAATATTTTTAACTCTAGTTTACAGTCCAATTATCAAAATGAAGAAAATTTACCTACTTAATGTTGTCAATTTGCTGATGCATCATATCATATTCCATCTCGCTGCAAAACAAAGTTAATTAAGTAAATAGTTACAATATTGTAAACTTCATTAAAAAACAGGTGAAATTAAAAGAGAGATGAATCAAAGTATCGGGACTTTTGGGTTCGGTACTATTTCGTAACTTGTGTCACCGATTTCCCTAAAACACCTATACCAGGCACCGGTGTTTCACCCACAAGTGATAAGCTTTGATGTAAGACCTGTACTGTATGTAAATTTTACTACATTGAACAGAAAATAAAATCTTTGTTATTATTATGTCCTTCTCAAATGGTGAGAACTTGCATATGCCAGATATATTTAAAAGAGCCTAACAGAGAGTAATATGAATTAGGTACCGGACAAATAACAATTTGAAGTTCTATAAACGATTTTTTATAGTGTAATCGACGGTAAAGTTGAAAGTCTCTTACAATTTTACCTATAAATCGTGGTTAAGATTTCCTTTATTTTGGTACCGGTTCTATACCCAACTTTGTGTTTGTTACAGGTACGGGAGAAATCACAAAGCCGGCGCTAGCGGCTTTTTACCGCTCCGTGATCGGGCTGACGGCCGCGAGAGTGGAGGAAATCATCGACACGGCTTACGACCGGATGACTAGCGTGAGTATAGTAAATTTTTGGACTTATTTTTAAACTTTAATAATAATAATAATGCGCAAGACAATCACACCAACCAACCTGGTCTCAAACTAGGGCAACCCCTGTACTATGAGTACCGGATGACGATATTTAACTGGGTGCGCTAATCTAGAACACCCAGAATCGAACCCGGGACCTTTCGCGCTTCGGGCGAACACCTTAGCCACTGCTCCATAGACGCCGTCAAACTTTGTTAAGCTGGATTGATTGGAGCTGGCGCAAGGCAATTAATTAAATTCCGTGTTAACAATTGATACGAGATTAATGTGTTTAATCCTAACATGCGCAAACGGACCTAAGGACTTAAAATTATCTTAAAATTGTATTTTTATGCAATTTGTCATTATCGACATAACCACATCGATAGATAACGGGAAATATGAGGTGCCATCTGATTCTTAATATTGAAATTTGTCAAAACTGAAATAGATATTATTGCAGGTTTTCACTTCACAGTCAAAAAACACCTGCTAATAAAAATATTACTTAGTAGGTGTCTTTTTCGATGAAAAACGAGAATTGACTCGAAACAATACATTATTGCTGACATATTGTAATACACTTACGTTTTATCTCTACGCGGATGAAGCATCGACCGAGTGAGAGCATCGGTTTAGCTTCACAGCCTACAGCGTCACTTACCGACCCATTTTATACGCCGCCTATATCGGCGTATCGTGTGATGTGATAGCTAAAGGGGCTTACAGACGAGCGTAGTAGACCGACGACCCAAAACCACAGTATGCAACCGTCGCTGAACGTAGGCACCTGTCGCCGATTCGAAGCTGTTGTGATTCGAAATTGATAGTCATATACAGATAGATAGTTTATTTTATACTAGCTTTTGCTTTATACGCCCCCCACTTCCCTAAAATGGGGCAAAAAGTAGCCTATGTTACTTTTCATCCCTTCAACTATCTCCACTTAAAAGTCACGTCAATTCGTTGCTTCGTTTTGCCGTGAAAGAAAGACAAACATTCAGATAGACATTATAGATAGGTAAATTTATTTATTATAGATATAAATCAACAGACAGATAGTTTATTGATCGGAAATGTTACTACTGCTGACGGTTGCTGTCGGTCGCTGACGGTCAGCGACGCATGGCAACCGATGCACACACACCAAAGTGTAGTAGCGACCGTTGCTAGTCGTCGTCAGCTGTGTCGGCGGCAGTCTACTGTTGTCGCAGGCGATCGCTGGAACATTGTCGCTCGTCTGTAAACTAGCCTAGTCACGTTTTAAGTATCTACATTGTATCGCTGTGATATTATCGCGACTAAACTTTACGCTGTGTTGTTCGTAAAAGGTTTTTGAACTAGTTAACTAAAAGTTAAACCAAATAGTAAAACCAACTTACAAAACTTTGGAAGCATTTTTGGGTAATCCAAAAGGCAAAACACTTGCGCGATTTATACCTAGTCCTAGTTTATCTTACTTGAATTGAAAATTCATAAACTTATTGGGACGGATTCAGGTACCTTCTGAATTTATGAATGTGTTTTTTCTATTACAGAATGGCTTCTTAATACTAGACTACGGTACTTACGTCCACTGCTTCACCAACTGGCTGATGGGGAAGAACCCCAACGGCCCCGGACAGTGGGTCCTCGTCCCCCCCAAGGATTCCCTGCCACAACCCCCCTTCCCCGTCGACTACAGCGCCCTCAACACCGAGCCAGCAAAATTAGAACCTTATGTACCAGACAAAAAGACTAACAGACATTCGGTCATAGTTTAAACGTAGAACTAAAATAAAATTTGGAATTGGAATGCAATTTGAAGAATGTCAATTGGTTAAAAGAGATACGTAAGGAAATATCAAATGGAGATTTTGTTAGAGTAGACTTAACGTTTAGTTTCGTTTAACACATACCTGCTCTAACTTCTAAGATCCTACAGTTGCATTGTAAACTTCGATGAACAATATAGAACCAAAAGATTTGTCAAACTCAAATGGTAGTAAAAGTTAGGGTCAGTACCAAGTATGTATTTTTGCCAGGTTATTTTGAGCGGTATTTCTTATGGATTACGGCTGTAATTGCCCTCCTAGGAGTTTGTTAAAACGGCATAAGCATATTTGTGATAGAGCTAAATGTGTAATGTTCTATATAATTGTTGATCGAAGATTGTAAAAGAAGATTCATATAATCTAGTCTAGTCAGTATTTTGGCCTTGATTCTGTACATACCTACATGTACAGAAATCTAATTCAAAATGCGAAATATACGGGATATATATATTGTGAATACAGTTGAAATGTTTAAGAAATCACTTTAGCATAAGAATACAATTAAGTTTTGATGAGTTTAGTTAATTTATTCCTAATCGCTTGAACTTGAGAGCAACGCTTTAACTACTTATGTAATTTTATACGATTGTACCATTTGAACCTTCATACAGGATGCCTCAATTGTCTGCTTGGCTAGTTTGAAACTGTCCAAAGAATTAATGACATCAGCGGCACAGTCCTAGAATTTTGTGCCCAAACGCAGATGCAGGGTCCTACCACGTTCTATTATCGATAGGGTTGGTATGTTCTTTGATTTTGAATTATGTAAGCTAAAGTGACTATAGTAAGAGGTGAAAATATTATATGGGAACTTGATATTAACATCTGTCAGTTTAATTTACATAGTTAAAATTCGAGTTTAGGAAACGTACTTTTGTAAATTAACTCGAGTCTTGATGTGCTGCTCGGAAATACCACCGGCTGTTGCCATATAGTAAATACTCTATAAATAATATATAGGTAGGCAAAGCCGGAATTGTGTAACATTTTTATTTTTTTAACCAAACTTCTTTCAACGAAGTTATCTGCATGGCAAATGCTTAGTCTTGAATCTCGAGTATTTCTGGAAGTTAACTATGCAATTTATCAACTAGACACGTCGATGCATTTTACTACCGACGGGAGAACGGAAAATCTTTTGTTTGACCTAGATTTTTTCTCAGTCTGCTATCTGTTAGGAATGGTAAAGAGATATCGATCATGTCAAATGCCCCAGTAAAATCACTGTCTTAGTAGATAACTTTAATATTAGGGTGTATTCAACCAACCAACCAATCCAATCGACCAATCGATCGATCGATGGAATAGTGCGTAAATCGACGTCTATCGATAGTTTCTAGCAGACCTATCGATCAAAGTCGCCCGATGGAATCAATCGATTACTTAGTTGAAAAGTATGCATCGATTAATATAGCTACCAAACCAATCTTTGACATTTCATCGGCTAACGTCATTCGAAGTTGTAACTGTTTAAATTTTAAGACCGATTATGTCAAGAAAGTCTTGAAAATGATTTTGGAGAACTAACGGAGTTTCTTGTTTTGTAACCAATGGGGCTACCATACCCTACGATCAATTAATTTCATGACTTTATTGGCTGTGATTTTTAATGAGTGAGTTTTTAGTGACTCGTGATACCACATTTTATTCTTACTTGCCTGTACATAGGACTTTGGAGGTAACTGTATGTCGTTGGTACATCTCGTGCAATTTGACCAATTATATCTATCTTTTATCTAGCTGTAAGTGTGTAAATATTAGTCTTAATTGTGCACAACACGGTAAGCAAGAACTGCCTTAAAATAAGCGTATTCACATTTCACGATAGCCTTATTTTGTACCTTAGATAATAATACCTATTGTAACTTGCGTAGTTTATTTAGGTTCACTTGAATCCACTTAAATAAAATTGTTCAAACAATTTATGGTTTTTAGTTTTTAACTTCCTGGACTGGCTCTAATAACATTATTGATACATACAAATTAAAAAAAAAAAACAGTCAACCTTCGCATGTTCCTTATAGCACTATATAAAAAAGAAACCAGTGAATAATGGTCACAAATAAAGACGACGCTTTAGTAAGCCCAAAAGTTCAAGTAAGTAAGTATAAGCCGGGGCCATAGGATCGGATATGGTCATGACTTCTTCAGGAAAAGTAAAAAAAAAAACAGTTTGTTTTTAAATGACAAAGAAACCTTTTTTTTTTCAAATTTTATGAAACATTACTACGACCACAATTTCTGAAACTATTTTAGGTTTTAGGCATGTAAAAGACGCGGTTAAATCTACCGATCATATAGAAGGGAGCTAACAAACAAAAGGTAAAAGATAACTTCTATCTTCCATTCTTTAAAGTCGCTTCCAACACTTGTTTTTGACGTTCCCCGTCAAAAAACAAGCCTTAGGCGTTTCTTCGGCATGATTGATGAAAGGCTCCGAGGGTCAAAAAAGACCCACCGACGGGTCGTCACGCCACGGAATCATCGATCAAAATGCGTCTGACAAATTGTATTGAGTTTTTATAAACTGTGGTCGATAAATGGTTTGCGGAAATGCTTTTTAAAAAATGGATCTGAAAGCCGTTTGGGTAAATTATCTTTTGAAATTATCTTCGGTTATTAGCGGATTGCATACAAACTATATATTATATATTGTTTGCATGCCGGGGCCTTTTTTAATAAATAAAGTAGTTATGAATCCATAGTACTTATTTCTAAAGAGACAACTTCTATAGACAAAGAAAATAAGATTTTAGCCGTTGGATCGCTACTATTGACCGGTAAATAACATTAACATCGTCTGGTTTGGGTTGCTAAGTTCAGACAGCAGTCTCTTCGATATAATTACTAGACTTGGTTGAGAGCGACGCCGGGCAATAATAAGCGGTAATCGAAAAATCTAAATTTTACACGAGAGAAGATTAACTCTTTTTGTCGAATATCTTTTCTACGAGTTGGCTATTTCGAAATATAATTGACCGTTTACTTTAAAACATCTATTTTTTTAATACTTACTTAATAACAAATAAATAAATGGCCAAGTGTATGTAGGTACATTTGTATTATTGCCGAATCCGACCTAAAAGCAAAAAGTCCATAATAGCACATTACCAACTTATTGCCGGGGGGGTGTCAGTTCTTATCGCACGGGGTGTTAAGCCTGGTGTCAGATTTTACCACTATCAAAGTGTCGGGAGCCTGCAATAGAACCAAAAACAACACTAGTTATGAGGGGAAACAAGAGCTCTAAATTCTGTACAGCTTACTTGTTAATTCCTAAATTATTTATGCAAATATGATATCAAAAGGCTTGAGTAACTTACAACGTAGGAACAAACAGCGGATTTGGTGGCCTACAACGAAACAGAACTCATGTCTGAGTTTTTATCCTACTCCCTTTCACACGCACTGTGTGTCTCTTTTATTCGGATGCGACAGGTATATTCTCATTCGTTAAGGGACGGTTTCGTTGTAGGCCCTCTTTAAAGCGAATACTTCGTTAAGACCCGAGCAAGTTCAAATCGCATTACCTAGTATGTCCAAATTTCCAAATCGTGAGTTTCAAGGTAGGTAAGATTTTGCATGAAAGCCTAATAAAATTTAAGTTTGCGATATTTTATGTCTTGTTTTGTTCATGAAACTTTTAAAATTCGTCTCATTTTGCTAAAATTCTGATAGAGTTATAATAAATATCACATTAAGTAAAACTCCTTTGTCGACTTGATACATAATGAAAAAGAATATATCTATAAATAGGAAGGTTTTGCCTGATTATTACAGAGTGACAATAAGAAGACGTTTTGAATTAAATTATCATTCGATGGCTTGGGGTAGCTGTACCTAAAACCATAGAATTAATTAAGGGTGCCATTTTAAGCCTATTTAAAACAAATTTAAAAACTTGTTATCTATGGTCTATCATATGGCTGAAACCTAATCGAAGTTTGCATTGAAATTTCAAACGCAATGTGACAATTCCTAATTTTCTTTTTAAAAGAACTTTAATGAGTCGGATAGTCTGCAGTGGAAATTGTACTATACGATTCCTACTTACCATTCCTTCAGTTCCAAAGATTACTTCCACCTGTCGCCGTCAGCCAGAATATTATTTTCAAAATGTAAAAATATCTGTTCCCTCTTCTGAAGCTTACCTTTGATGCCCATTTTATTCTTTTATAATGAAAAAAGTTTCATATACTCAATTCTTTTTATTTAAAAAAAAGGTGAGATGAATAAAAAGCCCAGAACACCATAAACCTGGCAATTTTCCCCGAAAAAATTAAGAAGTCGCCATTTATTCCGTAAAAAAGTATTTAACAGTAAATGTTTCCTCTAAGTTTCAGGCTTTATGATTTTTTTCGGGTGTTGCAGCCAGTTCATCGTTCATCTCGTTGGCTACAGACCAAAAAGTTTATCTACAATTAATTTATCTGCAATGCTGATGTCTTCGATGATGTCTATTATTTATTTAACTGTCTTTAAAAAAGACTTTAAATAAGTAGGCATAGATTCAAGCGCGCCGATTGATATTAATCGTACCTTACTTCATATTCGCATAGAATAGAGAAAATTTAATAATGTACCTACTACGCTTGAATGCAACTTTCATCTTGTGGTTTTTGTGCAATATTTTATTATAATTATTACCTCTCTGCCTATATTATATGCATACGAAACGTGCACAAAGCACTTAATTCGGTTATCTGATATGATAGGTCGTCATACCCTGTTGTTTTAAGGTTTTCTTAACTAAGCAGTTTTAGATACGTTATTCCAAAAAAAATATTTATTTAAAAATTTACCGACGATTCGTAACTTACGTGATAAGGTATTGTGCGTTAGACCCAAAGAATGTTATCGAAGCCCTTTTATAGGACCCTTTCTCAGAAAATTATCTCCCAATTCCGCCAAATAATATCGTTATCATAACAAAGATTAACCCCGTATAGTGAGTAATTACTGTAATAGACAGGTCGAGGCATTATAAGACTCGTTCAGATATTGTTTCACGGTGCTAATGGCGTCGTTACACTGCGGGGCTCCTGGTTTTATTAGAGATCGGCAGCCGAATAAATAGGACGCCGAATATTGGTTTTCAGATCGTGAATAACATATGTCAAACCTAAGAGGCGAACATGCAAATTCAGGTGAGCACAATGATCTAATTAAAGTCAATAGTAAGGTACATACTCGTATAATAATTTGTCCATAGAGTGAAAATAAACTATGGCTGCTTTAGATTTTTAGGTAGGAAAGGTGTTTGAGTGGAGGCCGCGTGAGGTCGCAGCCGTGGCAGGCCTCCCACAAGGTGGACCGACGATCTAGTGCAGGTCGCGGGAGTCCCTTGGGTGCGGATGACATAAAACCGATCTGTGTGGAGAACATTGGGGGAGGCCTATGTCCAGCAATGGACATCTATTGGCTGAAATGATGATGCTGAGTCCGTACTCATGTCATGTCGTATGTCTGGTAGTTATATGCCTACCTACCTGGGTAAGGTAGATACATACCTGTAGTAGCAGTTTTATTGCCAAGGGTCGCGGGTTCGATTCGACGTTGTCTCAATTTATTTATCTATAATATAAAAATGAATCGCAAAATGTGTTGGTAAGTGCATAACTCAACAACGCCTGGACCAATTTGGCCAAAACTTTTTTTTAAATGTTCGTTGAAGTTCAAGGATGGTTTTTACGGCGAGAAAAATTAGAATTACTTTTCCACGCGGACGAAGTTGCGGGCGGCCGCTAGTTTAGTATATAATTTGCTGTATTCGCCTTCGATCATCTATGTTTATTATAATCTGGGTTAGTACCTACAAAACAAAGTTTAATCTACTTAGGAGTATAACTCATACCTAAATGTTATTAATCTCGTTCCCTTGCGAAAAAACACGCATTTGAAATGATTTTCCCATGCCTCTAAAATACGAGCTCGGGTCTGCCTTGCCGCTTTTTCCCACAAATATGGGAGTATGACAAATGGCCCTGGCATTTATTGATGTTGCCCCCAAACCTTCCCCCACGCCCAGCTGTTCTCGGCTCAGTTTTGAGTTCAATTTGATTTTGTTCGATTAACTTTTACTCGGCGCTGTGGCAGAGCGGGCCCTCCCAGCTCCCATGTTTGTATTGATGGCTAAAATATTGCTTGGAATGTTTCGGTTGAATGTTTGTTTCTACTTCGTTTTCGTATTTTACTTTCATGTCTTTTTAAAATATAATAAATTGCATTGTAAATAATAAAAAAACATGCACTGTTATGTAGGCCTTCTGGACAATAACCAGTGGTAGATTATTATGTTTTGACATTCATAAGTGTTCTGTATGGACCTAACTTGAATAAAGATTTTTTCTATTTCCATTTCTATTCTAATACCTGGGCCTAAGACGAACAACACGTTACGACCGAATCGATGTTTCCTTCCCTTTGACTTGTATCATTCTCATTTGTTACGGCACGGTTTCATTATAAGCCACCTGGTCAAAACTAAGGTTTTCCCCTATGCTATGGAAACCAGAACTAACGAAGGAACCACAAACACCCACGCATAACAGAAATATCTATAAAATATGACAATGAAAGTTAAGACCCTATCCATTTTAAAATAATACCTACCTAGTGTTTGATTGATGGGAAGATTTGGAAATACTTAGGTAGGGAAAAAGTTTTCCAATCCACTTAAACTTCAGTTTGAATAAATTAAAGAAACTCATGATACAAAAAATACCTTTATTTCCATTAAGCTATTAAAAAAGTATCTAGCACCCTGGAATGTTATAAAATATAATCATAAAAAATATTTATGCTCTAGACAAAACCTCCTTCATTTTCCTAACAATATCTTCATCTGTAACATAAATGCTCTCACTATCACTAGTTCCCATGCTTAAACTATTCTCAATCTTCGGCAAAACTCTCATCTTCTTACAAGAACTGTGAACTATCTTACACCCCAAGTCTATAAAAGACCTAGCATTCGCAAGAGAAACACCTGCACCTGGCATGATTTGTATTTTATCTCCAAAGTTGCTGTGTAAAGTTTTAATCATGTGTATTGCTTCTTTATCTCCCACAGAACTCCTTTGGCCACTTGTAAGAAGTCTGTCAAAGCCCAGCTGGATGATTTTGCTGATGGATACGACTGGGTCCTTGCAGACGTCGAATGCCCTGTGGAAGGTGACGGGTATCGGGTGCGCGTTGGCTATGACCCTGGCGTTGTGGTCATCGTTGATCTTCTGCCCGCTGGTGAGGGCTCCGAAGACAAACCTGTAAAATTATACTGTGAAATGTCTATGCTTAGTAGCAGAATATGCTGGCACTACTTATCTACCTATGACACCTTCAATCATTTCAATGCACTCTTTTATGAATTATCTAAATTTATTCTCTTTCGATCCATTTGCACGGGATAGCAAACATTGTTGACGGTCGGTTAAACGACTGTAACTGTACCCGTTTTGGGGTCATACATGAAGTCTTGTGCCTACCCTGTGTCCTATCCATGATCACCAGCTTTAAGAGACGCCCTTCTTTATCATCATCTTGGCTATAGAGGCAAAGCGGAAACTTAGGGCGTAGCTGGGAATAGTTCTAGCTACGCCATAAGTTTCCGCTTTTCTGCTGTCGTCATCCCTTACGCTGCCAATCGCGCAAGGCAAGCGTTTTTAGATCTATCCGTTCTTACCGGACCCAGCGGTGGTACCATGGGCAGTCATTTGTTGATCACCTATCCGGTTTACATGTGCATGTTCACAGCTCTTAACCAGTACAACACAAACCTGTCCACGGGCATTTGCTTGAACACGTCCACGTCAGCCAGCATCGTGTCCATCTCGTGCTCCGTGTAGCAGAAGTCCGAGCCGGTGCGGGAACGGATCATTACGTTTACTTTTGGCTTCTGCAAAAGAATATCTGCATTAACAAACTGTATCGATAGACATTTGCATCCGTTCAAACACGTCTTCTACCAACCATTCTGGAGGCTAATTCGCGGTTTTCGCCTTCTATGTCGAGTCGACTTCATGGAACGCACAACTAATAGAAGAACACAGATTACAGTCGACATTCCTTATCTTGTTCTCCTATTTGTTCTATGCGTTCCATGAAGTTGACTCGACATAGAAGGCGAAAACCGAAAGTTGGCCTGCTGAAAAACATTTGTTCAAATGTGTCCAGCTGTTTCCAGACACATCCTGTATAAATAGCATTAGGGAAAGCCTTCAAAGTTTTGGTCGGATTGGTAGAATCAATTATTCGTATATTAGGCAACGCATAATGTTTCTCAAATGGCAGTGGGCCTCCTCTTGGTGATGACAAATGAAGCTAATCTACAAAACACTGGAGGCCACTGTCAATGCAAACGAAATAGAGGACGCTCATTAACCACATTGCCGATGACATGACAAAGCGGTAGGAAAGACCTGGATGAAACTGACATAGGACCAATGTGAATAACTAGCAAATGAGAAGAGCTAAATCAGAAAGTACCTACATACATGCTAGTATATAATGTAGTCCAGTCAGTCAAAGCAACTTCTCAATAAAACTCAAATTGTTTGATAATAATAACATCGTCTGAAGTAGATTTTATTCCAATAATTTAAGAAGATAAGTACCTACTACAAGTAATTTTCCTACCACCTGAGTTCCAGACTGTCCCGCGTATTGAAAAACTTCATATCTAAGTATACCACCCGAGGGATGTTTCAAGAGCGACGGGAATATAATTGAAGATACCTTGGAGCGTCTTATTTAGGGTACCGTGATTCAAAATAATACAGTTTAGGATTACTTTGTTACATGTTTTCTTGGCAGGGTCAAGATGATGTTTCTCAGAGAAAAAAAGCTAATTTTAATTGATCTGCGTGACATTCCTGAACCAAAAAGCACCTTATACTTACTTAAGTAAACGCAATTAAAGAAAATAATATGTTTTTTTATTCCTATCTAATATTGACACTCAAAAAGTACCTAATAGAAATCTTTAGGATTCTTCCCGTTGACCTAAATCTAGATTCAAAAAAATTGTGCTTATAGTTAAGCAGATAACAAAGTAGAAATACTGTAGGTACACAATCACAAATCAACAATCAATAACAGAAAAATCCAAGAAGTGTCAACGAACTTTTTGCGGCCATCACACCGTATTAAACCACAGAAATATAGGTACTTATATCTACTTATTTCTCTGGTATGTAACTTTGCATGTAACGGGCGTTAAGTGTCCTACTTATTGGTACTTCCCATTTCTTCTAAACCTAGTTTCAGTTATGAACGAACTAATTTACTATAATATCTAAAGGAATCGTTTGGAACCCTCAGTGCGCGAATCCCACTCGCTCTTGACTTTATGTTACTTTCTACGAGAACATTCGGTTTCCACCGCGACAGATTAAAGAAACCCCTCGCTTGAATTATAAATGTGAGGGTTAGCCGTTTGTGGTGGGTCAGTAATTTATGAGAACCCTGGCTAGTTGGAACTGATTCCACAACCTGGAAGTTGTGTGAAACCACGTTTGTGTCTGATGACCCTGGGGTAGCTAACGCTTTTGGGTCCGAACTAAAAGTAGGTACTGCAACGATGGTAAACTCCTTTGGTACTGGCCGCCGTTTATGGCTGATTTTATAATGGGAATCTGTCATGCATTGAAAAATAAACAGACACGCTCTCGGGAGCGCATTCCGATTTGAACTATAGTACCGCGAGCAATATAGTAAGGAGGGTCCAGACCTCTCGTTATAGCAACGACTTGGAGGGAATATCCTCCCAGAATGTCTTAGTTAAGAAGTGTACTAACCTATTGATTTCAGAAAAGCAATAAAGGATATTTCAAACCGATACATCCACCTTTATTGCTACAGTACCTACAGAGTTACCTACTTACAGTTGTACGTCGCAAACGCAATTAAACAGTTTGGTAGTAATGGTAATTTGCAGTGGATATACCTACACGTTTCCTTAAATGCATAAGCACCTACTAGGGATGTTATCAGGGCCGCCGCAAGCTGGCATGCAACGCATGCAACGGACGCGGGCGGCAAGTCCAGGGGGGCGGCAAATTGAGCAACTTTTTTTTATTAGCTCAGTATATTAGCTCACCTCAGCCTGATGATAAGCAAGAGGACCTTCTCACTAGTGGCGTAGCGTGGGTGTCGATCGCCCGGGGCGGAAGATGATTTTGCCACCCTATCCTAGCCTCCTGATATATAGGTACTTAATCGGGAAGTTTAAAATAACAAAACGTATAGTAGCTATCACTAGCATCATAGGTATCTAATTTGCTGCACTTGGTTACGGATACAAGGATTATCTATTTCGGGTATCCAATAGTTTCGTTTACGGATAGTTTCATTTCCACATCCTGTCTTATAAGATGGTTACAGTTACGGTTCAGTTCCGTTACCTACGTTTCTACAGAAATAGGGCAATTGCTTCATTAGAAAAAGTTGCCGACACGTTCCCTGGAAAGTTATTAAAGAAAGTACTTAGTGAAGTCAGGTCGGGACTTTCCTGCTTAACAAGGGGGAAAATACTTAGGAAGGAGAAATCTGAAAGTGGTAAACATGATTTTGGTTTTAGGTAAACAAGTCCCAACCCCAATATAAAACCTAGCCTAGTAAAGTATTAACTTAGAGGTAAACGTCCCCGTTGGTCTAGTGGTAAAGTACCGGACCGTGATCTCGGGGTCCCTGGGTTCGGTTCCCGGGTCGAGCAAAAGTATGTTTCAATTTTTTCGGACATAGCTCGGGTTTGTGATCACCAATACGCATTAGGCAAGAGTGCAGGTGATTAAGCCTAATCCCATCATAGTAGCGATGACTTGATTTCTATGATGGAGGCCTTTGCCCTGCAGTGGGTCAGTATATTAGGCTGATACTTTACTTTATACATTGTTTTGTTTTATTCTTATAATATAGGTATATATATGTATGATGTGACGTCAGTCGCGGCTAACTGACATAGATAGACATCAGGATTCCTGCCTATACTTAATATGACCCATTTGCAACTTAGATCCAATAATAAACTGTACAACATATCTGTATTTTTGGTACCAAATAAACTTTTTTCTATTCTATTCTATTCTAAACTAACTAGTTTTGAACAGCCTCGCCCGTGTAGATTTCATAGGCTGTCAGATAAATTATCTTACTGGGATGAACTTTGAATGGTCAATGCGGATTCCCTATGGACTATCAACACTCAGCTGCAGAAACGTCCTTTACCCTATTACGGAGACTAAAGTTAAGCTTGGTTTGAAAATGTTGCTGTCACATTTATAAAAGTTACAAATGAAAGTGACAGCATCAGTTTTAAACCAAAAATAATTTAAGACGAAGTTTTGTAAAAGGGTTTTGGCACTACAGGGGAGTATCTGGGCCTGACGCCGTCTGTAACTTTAAGTTCGTTCCCTACGGTTCAACCACGATCCAGGTGGTCTAAACCCGAAATAAGATAAAGAAGTAATTATTAAAAACCCTTACCTGAATCAAAGTCAGGCAAGTGCAATATTGTACACAAGTTTTGTACACACAAGAGCCGCTACCAATTTTATCCACCTGAAATTATTACATCTAATTACTTAATTACTCACGTTGATGAATAATTGCTATATTAAAATATAATTTATATTATAAGATACAATTATGGTAAAAATATATAAAACTTAAGCAAGCACGAAGGCCGATTCGCTTGGATTGCTTAATAAATTAATTACTAAGCGACTGCAAAGGTAGATGACCTCTTGTTAGCGCTCTATGGATTTTTACTAAATTGTTATTTCTCTGCTTTCAAATCTAGGTCTTAATATTAAATTAAATTGATTATAAATCCACTGCAAACATGATATGAACCATGGCTTTAGCATTTCTGTTATAATAAAAACTCTAAAAAATTATGAGAATAACATTCGGCAAATTTTAATGGCGCCAAAAACTTATTCAAATATTCTATGTAGGTAGGTAGGTAGGTGCCTACCTATATTGAATATTTATATTGTTGAGTATTTTCTATTCGAGTAATACGTAAATACCTGCACGTATTTTTAATTATTAATTGCTAAAGAAAGTTAAACGTTTATTTGTTAAAATTACAGACCACAGATAGTATTTCTCTCACTAGTCCAGCCGTAGGCGTAAGCCCGCCTTCACCGAGAGAACTGCATACTTCCAATTCTTCAGCCCCTCCGTGAACCGCATTCAAAGCCGATTCCAAGCTATCCACGCATACTTCCAGCATTTTATTATCCTTTTATTCACTTAAGTACTTATTTCCAAATAAGTTTGTAATTGATTTAAGTAACTGTTAAAAATCTTTTAGGATAATCCAGACTTAACCTAAAATAAATACATTGATTAAATACTTACATACCCTTACTTTATTTAAGTATACTTTTATTTTCAAAATTTCAACTTACCGCCACAAGTACAGATAACTAACTAATCCCCCATTGACGCAAAATATCTAACTTCAGAAGAAAAAACAAAATGCTGTGTGCGAAACAATAAAAAATTAAAGACTCGATTATTCATTTCGATGAGATTTATCGATTTAAACTTTAAATCGAATGGAACATCGATTATAAAACTAATTCCTAAAATGGCAACACTGTTAAAATGTTTTTTTAATAATTGATTAACGGCATTGGATTCTGTAGGAATTTTTTTAGCGGGCTATGTTTTTAAATATTTCATTAAGATTTTCCGGTAATTTCGTTGATCAATTCTAACAAAGTAACTATATTTTGTATGAAATTACCTATTTTTATCAGTAAATAAAAATATTAAATTTTTGCCTATCAATATTTTTAAACGTATACAACTTGGCAAAATACAAAGTGAAAGTTGCTGTATTCATGTTGGTTCTTTTTGACATTTCAAGATAAAAGGACACGCGAACGGAGGCAAAGTATCGCCAGCGTTCGCTTTCTTTTATTAGGTATTTCGTTGTTATTTTAGTTTTTGTGTTGCATAAAATAGCGTAGAATCGGGTACAAAAGTTAGCTTTCATTTATTATTCAAATTAAAAAAGTTACCGTATTATAACTGTTGAGGTTATGTCTGTGCCACATATCAATCAAAATTTGGGGAATATTTGAATTAATTAGTGCAGAACTAGTGATTTTTAGGGTGCATTTTGGTTTACAGCTATGTCTCGACATAAACACCATGAGGAGACGGACAAACTCACGCGTATTGCTATAGTAAACGCTGATCGCTGTAAGCCTAAAAGATGTAGGCAGGAGTGTAAGAAGAGTTGCCCAGTGGTGCGGATGGGCAAGCTGTGCATCGAGGTGACGCCCAACAACAAGATCGCCACCATCTCTGAGGAGTTGTGCATTGGTTGTGGTATTTGTGTGAAGGTGAGTACATAATGTATGGACCCTACAATCATACCCTAGCTAGATGCATTGATTATGCATTTTAGAGGTAATCAAGTTTATAAGTTATCTTGAATCTACTTTTAAAATAAATTGACTACACTAACTTGTAAAGTTTACATCAAATTAAACATCTACTAAGAAAAGATTATGATATACCTATCTTAGAAAGGATATATATTTACCTTAATGTAAAAAAAATACTTGTTATTATACCTACTTGGATATTTTTTTATTCACCTTATGAGAACAAACAAAGAGTTTATGTATTTTTACTTTCAGCTATAAAACATTAAACTTAATACTTGTGTTTTCAAACACCACAATTAGTACATAAGGATCATCATTATGAATTAATTTTATTGAAAAATAAATCATTAAGTTTTTATAAACAAGTAGTTTCTGTAACTAATCTAATAAATTTAATTACAGAAATGTCCCTTCGATGCTATCACCATCATCAACATCCCGTCAAACTTAGAAAAGCACACAACGCATCGTTATTCCAAAAACTCATTCAAGCTGCATCGTCTACCCATTCCTCGACCTGGTGAAGTACTGGGGTTGGTCGGCCAGAACGGTATCGGGAAGTCAACCGCATTGAAGATTCTTGCTGGGAAGCAAAAGCCCAATTTGGGTCGCTTTGCTGTAAGATGTAATTTTTCTTACTATTATTTTTATTTTTTTGTAGAAATTGTGGCCATACTCACAGAACAACACTGGTAAGTTTGTGACATTTTTAAAGGGGCATATTTTTTGATCAGCACTTAGATTGAACTATTATCAAGATTTTCTGGTTTAAATTTCCCAATGATGAATTTTGGCATAAATGAGTGGGCTTAGCCAGAGTAATAATACTATGGCATCACAGAAAACTGGTGTGTAGGAGCACCTGTACATCTGTAGCTGTATTATGTAAAAGGGAAAAAGGTAGGTAGTACACTTGTGACTCATATTGATGTTGCAGGTGTCTATATGGGCAATTAGCTCACCATCAGGTGATCTCTCAACTCGTCTTCTACCTATCATTAAGAAAAATCTAGCTTAATATTTTCAAATAATACTATTTTCATTCATAAAACAGGACCCCCCAGACTGGCAAGAGATCCTTTCTCACTTCCGCGGGTCGGAGCTGCAGAATTACTTCACTAAGATCCTGGAGGACGATCTGAAGGCCCTCATCAAGCCGCAGTATGTGGATCAAATCCCTAAGGCTGTGAAAGGAACAGTTGGGCAACTGTTGGACAAGAAGGATGAGATGAAAAATCAGACTGAGATATGCAGAATGCTTGGTTAGTACTAGTTTAGATTAGAAAATCATTAATGAGAATAAAATTTAACTAAAAAATTGTTAATACATCAAAGACTTCTGAATAATCTACTACAGGTCAAAAATTTAGTAAAATCCAACTGTCATTGGTAACATTTTCCCCTAAATCATGGTATCTTTTTTTGAGCTAAGGGTTGAGCAGCCTTGAGAACAAAGACTTCTATTCTATTGTGATGTCATCAACCCAAATAGCATACCTATGTCATTCAAAGATAGCTTGTTTACCATCTAATTTTAGTTTCACTACATATACATCTAGAATGCATACTTATAAGTACACACTAGAACAACTTTGTCAAACAGTATCAACAAATAAGATCTTGATTGTGATCAATCACCATATGGTGATCTGTTGCTTATGTACAATACAATAACAGTACATAAACAAAGTCCTCACCTGTGTTTGTGTGTATCAGAGCCTTAAGGTTTATTGTCTTTTTCTAATAAGGTTGCCCATAACTTATCCATTAAAAGATTACAGGGTACTGATTTGTTTGATGCTGAAAATCACAATTTAAGTTTTGACTTAAAATGGCTAAGAACGTCTTGGAAACGGATTTTTGAGGGAACTAACAGAGTTCCATTGGGATACCATACCCTACATAACCGGCAGTGGCTTTATCCAATTAACTTCATGACTTTATTGACATATAGATCTGTCTCACATCCGAGACCGCGAGATCTCGGCGCTGTCCGGCGGGGAGCTGCAGCGCTTCGCGTGCGCGATGGTGTGCATCCAGAACGGGGACATCTTCATGTTCGACGAGCCCTCCTCGTACCTCGACGTCAAGCAGCGTCTGAACGCTGCCCGCACCATCCGCTCGCTCATCCATCCGGATAAGTAAGCTATGATGCTTTTAAAAAAAATAATTTTTAATCATCAATCTATTCTTCCAAAAATCCATTGATGGTTCTAATATCATCATCACTACTACTATTCCAGAAGTCAAAAAAAATTACGAACAAAAAAAATGGCATTATGTGTGTCCTGTATATAAAGTAAATTAATAAATAGAAACACAAAGATTGTTTAATGACTTACATAAAATATTGTTCTGCAGGTTCATCATAGTAGTGGAGCACGACTTGTCAGTCCTGGACTACTTGTCCGACTTCATCTGCTGCCTGTATGGTGTGCCCGGTGCTTATGGTGTAGTTACTATGCCTTTCTCTGTTCGAGAAGGTAAGTTCTCTAGACTAGGCACTCCTTCTCCATCTAATCTATTTAACTAACAATTTTTGTCAATAAAATCTTTCAATTAAGGTTAGCCGCAAAACATGATCGCATTTTCATATAAATAATGCAATTTTACAGATTATGTCATACATAATATTGTCTCCAATAGTCGATAGCTTTTCAATAACTGATATAATACTTCTATATCTAAATTTCTGTTATGTATTCACAGGTATCAATATATTCCTTGATGGGTTTGTACCCACTGAAAACATGAGATTCAGGACTGAATCTCTGGTGTTCAAAGTAGCAGAGTCGGCTACTGAAGAAGAGGTACTTAATCTATTTACTTCATATTTTAAACATTTCTCTTATTAACGTAAACCAGTTTAACTTGAAGCAATCACTTTCGACAGATAAAACGAATGAACCATTATGAATATCCTGAAATGACCAAGAAAATGGGAGACTTCGGTCTTCGTGTCATGCCTGGTGAATTCTCAGATTCTGAGATTTTAGTTCTTCTTGGCGAGAACGGTACTGGAAAGACCACATTCATTAGAATGTTGGCTGGCAATTTGGAACCTGACGAAGGTATGTGCTTCCGAAAGTTTAGTTTAATCGATAAGAGGGCGCTGTCGTCGCGATTAGTTTAATCGATTATTTTTAATCTGTACATAATAAGTATATTTAGGTATGGCAACATTGTCTTTTCAAGTGTCAAATTTGTGAAAGTTGTCAAATGGTTTCGATTTTGCTGGAAGAAAACGTTTTCACGCTAATTTACAACAAATATAAAGTTATTTACAAAGGATGTTACGTTAAAATGGATATTTAGTGTTGTTTTTGTGTTATTTGAAGGTTTAAACAATGTAGTGTTCAATTTAATATTGAGGTTATAGATTGTTGCGTTAAGCATATCTTGATGAATTCGACGTGTTTTCTTTGTTTTTGTGATGGCGAGGACTGAACTATTTGATTTATTTTTCCATCCTGTGTTCCAAAAATGTTTAAAACATGCGGAATCGTCCTTATCGTCGGAAGGTATGATGGTGACAAATGTATATGTATAGCAAGTATATTCACTCTAGAACTGTTCTAAGATTATATACAAACACTATCCTAGGAAGCTACAGGTTCAAAAGACATCCAGTATTCTTACATTGAAAAGAAACATAAGTTGCTTTCTGTGTTATTTATTACAGGGACTGAAGAACTTTTGAATGTTTATTAATATCTCATTAGGTGACTAACATGTGTGAATAAAGTCCTAAAATTTATTTGATAGCGCCATTGTCACTATGTCATAGGCTATGGTAACCCCATTGGTTATTAAGAGCTCCATTAGCTTCCTTAAAAGTCTATTTTCAAGACTTTCTTAACGCATTATAGGAAGAAAGAGAATCTATATTATTTATGTGACATTTTAATGAATAATATCTTTGTTGCCAGGTTCCGGGCAGCTGCCACAGCTGCACATTAGTTATAAGCCACAGAAAATATCACCCAAGTCGCAGGGGCTAGTCCGCAATCTATTGCACGAAAAAATTAGAGATGCTTATGTGCACCCGCAGGTAAATAAATTATTACATCCCATCATTAACTTGATTCTGTACTAAGTAGCTTACAAACTTTTTACAGGAATCAGACAACTGTGAAATTACAATAAGTATGTCCTTAAACATCATACTACAACCCAACACTAAACAAACTCAAGTGTTCTTCACATTAATGTTTGTACATAGTGAGAGTCAAACCCTTAACCTTTGTTGTATGAGGCAACTACCAAATGGGCCAGCATGCAAGTGTAATTTATTTATTTTTTCATGATTTTGAACTATCAGATGTTTAATGTGTTTGATAATAAAAATCAGACATAAAGAACCAACCAATTTAATTTCATTACCAATGTTAAGATTCCGTAGCTCAAGAATTTACACAAGTTTGTAAAGATTTTACTTAGGTACACATTCTCTTAAAAAAAATTTTGGATACTATAAAAAATTCATCATCAAGGTGTGTAAAATTTTTATTAATTAAAACATTTATAACAAACTTCATAGTTATCTTTTATTTATTTAAGACAACCAACAAGGCACACACTGCAATAGTCTTTAGTCTGCGGCTTTTCAATAGAATGCCTTTATAAATCTTTCTCTATTCTATTTCAGTTTATCACAGATGTAATGAAGCCAATGAAGATAGAAGAAATCATGGACCAAGAAGTCCAGAACCTATCTGGTGGTGAGTTGCAGAGAGTGGCTCTGGTGCTATGTCTGGGCAAGCCGGCCGACGTTTACCTGGTCGACGAGCCCTCGGCCTATCTCGACTCTGAGCAACGTCTGGTTGCTGCCAAAGTTATTAAAAGGTGATTTTTTGATAAGTTTAGAAAGTTTGTTTAGATAATTATTGTGTCTGATACAACAATCATTTTGTTCAGGTAATAATTTATATGGTATTCAATACTTCATAGATGTTTAATAAATTCAAAAATGCTATTGGAATAATTCACATGCGATTTTTCGACTTGCTCTTTATTATTGTTGTATAAGCGACAATATGGGAGAATATTCAGCATTGGATGTCCTGCTACTCGTAAAATGGCAATGTTATCACTGGAAGTTAATAAATTAAATGAGTTGAAAATGGTTGCATAACCAAATATCGTTTATTTCGTCTACTATCTACTGTCACTGTGTGAGGAAGTCTGCCTTAGGTAGTGGAAACAGCATTTGAGGAGGACATCTTCATGCATACATATTTTCATACACATGTGCAGTGGTAGTGTGTGTAATTTCCGTGGCATAATTTATTAGTTTCGTGACCTTTACTGTATCCTGTACAGGTTAAGTGTACAGAAAACCAGCTGTACGCAGCGCTTGCGCTGTTTCGCGGTGTGAGTGGGGGTACCGGAGGTTCAATCTGGGGAAAGGAGATATTATAGGTTGCTTGCTGATTTGTTGTGACTCCACTGAAGTAGCGCTAACCATCATGAGATTCGTCTCTCATCTGCCACCTAACACTAAACAAAAATGTCTTCAATGCAGTATTGTGTGGTCCGTAGGTTCATCCTGCACGCGAAGCGCACCGGTTTCGTGGTGGAGCACGACTTCATCATGGCGACGTACCTGGCGGACCGCGTGATCGTGTTCGAGGGCACGCCGTCCGCGCACGCCACGGCGCACGCGCCGCAGTCGCTGCTCAACGGCATGAACCGCTTCCTCGAGCTGCTCGGCATCACCTTCCGTCGGGACCCCAACAACTTCCGCCCGAGGATCAACAAGCACGCCTCTGTTAAGGTATGTACCTGTTTTCACTTGTCATCTTGTCAACGGTCTATTCCCAGTTGAGAAAAGCCGTTCAGAACGCAGGGTACGCTCGGACCATGATCCAGGATTTGGGACATCTGGTTATTACAATGAAGTGACCTAGACCAGGATTACATGTGCAGAATAAGTATCTCCACAATTGAGAACCTATATGATCAGAATGCAGGGTACACTCATGATCCAGAATTTAGGACATCTGGTTACATTTTAATGCCATTGGATGAAGCTGCGCATTGCGCGTCGAACCATTGGTCTCATGAAATAGATTTCAGCCAATCAGAAGCCGTAATTCAAAAATAGTAACAGCGCTCAAGTCGGTTGGCGTCGCAACACCGCACAGTTTTTTTCGTCCCCTGTAAAGTTGGTGAAATGACTTAGGCGGTGTTGTAAGCTAAGGGACGATGTCCAGAATAAATATCTTTAAAATTGAGAAACTATAAAATGTACAGGTTTCTCATCACATTGTTTTCCCTGATTACGGAGCGAATGGTAGAAATATGTAGATTTGAAAAATCTAGATGTGGTGCATGTATTGTATATTATCGCTCTATACTTTAGAGTACACTATAATCATCGCCCCATTCGAAAGTTATGTCGAGTTATCCTGCTTGTGTACCAGTTTGTTTTCCAATAACATACTTTAACACTTGATAAATATGACTATTAACCTGATAAGTTTCTTTTCTTTCCTGGTCTATTGTTTTCCATCCTGTTTGCTATTTTTTAACAATAATTTACGTCATTATGAACCTTGTGAGGTTTTCCTTTTACTACAAATGGAAATTAAATTTAAAGAAAAGTTGCTCTGGAGTATCCAAACTACTGTTTGTTTAAACTACTTTTTACTACCCGTGCGGACATAAACGTGGGGATTAGGAAATGGCGGCACCGACCGAAGTCGGTACCGTTCAGCATACTAAGGCTGATTTTCAAATCTTCAGATAGTGTTTTCCGTCGGTTAAACTAATAACCAAACAAAGTAATGTCAATGTTAAAGCAACGAGAGATACGAACTGACAACTACTTTTCAATGGGAAGTATTAAAGCAATATCTGATGAATAAGCTGTATCCATGCATTGAAAAATCAGTCCTAATGTACGTTAAATTATACTTAAATGTAAGTAAACTGAAAAAATCATAGGAAATATCGTTAGCATTGAAATGTTTAGTTACTTTATTAATTCAAATAATATATAAGTATGTTTTATAGGTTTTATTATTTTGGAAGTAGTATTTTTTACTGTATTTATGTAAAAAATGTATGAAAATAATTCAGATTGCGATAAATTCTTTTTTCCTAAAAAGAAATTGTTTATAAACAAATAATAATGTATAATTATCGCATTTATAAACGAATTTGTTCACACAAAAATATACATTTATTAGCGGTCCGCCCCGGCTTCGCCCGTGGTACATACATAGCCTATAGTAATGAGGAATAACGTACCTTTCTAACAAAATATGAAAAGACTAACGAAAGGTTCAAAACCACGGAAAAACTAGCTCACAATTTTTTATTAAAACGCAGCTTTTTTTTTTGTCAGTCTGTACCCACGTGTGCGAGTATAGACGCAAATAGTGTGCGAGCGAGAGGTGAATAGTTGCGCCGCCATTTCTAATCCCAGCGTTTATCCGCACGGGTAGTACCTGGCAATAAACACTAATGAAATTCTATTTTGTTACAGGACATAGAGCAGAAGAGGGCAGGCCAATATTTCTTCCTGGAAGATTAGAGCAAAGTGAAACAAATGTATTTATATATATATGGGAACTGCTGTTAAAGTCACAATTGTGGCCCGCCATCTTATGTATTTCCAATTAAATGTATTACTGTAATAAATCATGTTTTATACAACCAGTCTTCGCTGTCATTTCACTAGCTGATTAGCAATGATCGGATTAGGCAATGCAATGTAGGGTCAACATTCTCAAAATGTTACATTAGTATGGATAAGCCTGCGGGGTTTCGAAATTTCAGAAATATACGTGTAAAAAATGTTCTTATTACAAACTAGTGGCCCGCCCTCACTTCGCTTCGGGACCGTAATTCAAAAATGAACCAATAGATGGCGCTGTGTTCAATTACATCGCGCAAGCGTTTCGTGTTTTCGGTTTACCTATAAGCCTTGTCGTTGTCTATAGAAGTTATCTCTTTATAAATGGTACAGATTAAAACTTGTGTAAGTAAAACGTGATAGTATGAACAGTTAATCTAAATTGTAATTAATCCATTATAAGCGATGTCGGCATGTCAATGTTAAGATTTCGTCAAAATTGCACACCTAAATCCGATCACTGGTATTAGTGAATGTCAGGAGTGTGTGTGTAGTCTTTTAACTAATGAGTTAGGTAAATTTCGCTACACAACAGCGATACCTCCGATACCGATATATTATGTTTTTCCATATTAATATGCCGATACACCATTACATTATGAATTTCATCCCCATAAAGTTAAAAAGTTTCCAAGTACTTCTGTAACATTTGAATAATTCTCAACAGGAAGTCTAACCCAAATAAAAATCAACTTCTCCATAAATAGCTGTAGTCGGATTCGTAATTGGCTGAAGTTTCTCTACTACGAGGAAAGGACTTGTTATAATGTTGACTATTATTATAGTCTATTAATTAATACATGTGGGGCACAAAAAAAACATGAGGTTTAGACTAGCTCTATTAAAAGGTTAACTGTCCGTTACAAATAGAATTAATACATCCAATAATGATAATTATGTTATTATGACATTTGGGAACTTTTATACATACTATAATTTAGGAACATTTATTTATTTAAACTTTATTGCACAAACATTTGTTACAATAGGCGAACAAGCCCAGGGACATTCTAACACACACACACATTGGACAAACCAAAACTAAAATTCTGTAACTACATATAAGCTTTGGCAGTTTAATAAACATAAATTCATTAAAATTACCAGAGCTCAACGACCCAATGACACAACCCTTGTCCTTTCCCTAAATTTATGCCAAGGGTATACAATGAAACTGTCCTGTTAACAAACGAGAACGTATTCCGTTTCAGGTTGTAACCCTCTTTTCATGTTAGTTAAATTTGCACCAATAAACAAACAGGTAATGTACTACTGGTAGGTATTATTTACAACTAGCACTCGTAACAAAAGTTAACATTGACATGAATCATAAAGTTACGCAAAGTGCATACATCTAAACATCGTGAATAAGATCAATGACGATTGGTTAGATAGATCGATGATATCATCATACGTCACGCTTCAACCTTGCGTCTACGCAGGTTGAATCACGACATCGACCATTCTTCTCCGAACTTCAAAGATTACTCACTGAGACAAAAATGGCTAAATGTGTTGTACTATAATGGTCCGTATTTACTCACTCGAATGAGAAAATGTGACGTCACGGTGAGACCAGAGGGTTCCAACGAAAACCGTCCCGTAACGAATGAGAATACACCTGTCTCATTCAAACAAGGTGCGTGTAAAAGGGACGGGCATAAAGATTCGGTCGTAAATTCCGTTTCATTGTAGGTACAATTAAATCTCGGTCGCCATTGCGAGCGGCCAATATCACTCAAAATGTCTGTTGGTACCTAAGTACCTATATCTCAATATATGAATGAAGATGGCATTGTATGTGTGATATGAATAGAAATGATAAGTTGATGACTTTATCCTTTAGTGTTGTTGTACGGACAGCCACTCTTTTTTGGGTTACTCAATCTGTTTTGTTCATACGATTCTCACCTTAATCGTCTTCGTCTTTACGGTGAGAATCGGCTGTACAAATTCGAGACAGACTATTGGTATGCCCCAATGAATGCCCTCGCGGCCCTATTCATAAAAAAGTGTACCAGCTGACCGCGTTAGCATGTCAGGGTCACAAAAATTAGGCATACATGCTTCTGCGTGGACTTAGCACCCATAACTTTATAACTACCTACCTACTTACTTTACGAATAACAACTATGGCTCGCGGGAATAAGTGCTTTTAACGTCGTCAGCTAACGATGCAAGAACTTTTTCCCCAAGCGTTACACCTCAACTTACCTTATGTAACCTTATTGTTCGCATAAAAAGTAGCTATGTCCTTTTCAGGGCTAGAATCTGTATAAACAATTTTATTTTAATGTTCTAGTGTTTGGCGTGAGAGTAACAGCCAGGACGATTACTTTCGCATTATTAATATTAGTATGGATGGATGTTTAACGTTGGTTGGTACTCAACTCATTCAACTAATACCTAAGGTTTGGTGAGGTCTGGTAGAGATTGTTATGAGCGATAGGACCTCCTTTGCTGACCGCATGAAAAGTAGGTTAAAAATTGGGTGCGAAGTCATTGTAGATGTCTAAACAGTTTCCAAATGGTAAGGACAAAATGTTACTTTGTCATGGTATGAACCTACTAAAGTATTATGCTGTTTGATACTGGCCGGTAACTTTTCATTTGTGTGGATAATATAGGTACCAAATATCGTGAGTGACTCAGTATTTGTGGTATTATCCTATCTAAACCGCTCGACCAGCGCCAGACAGCTGATAAAAATATCAACAAAAACTATTAAATGTTAATTAAACAAATGCGTTTTCCGTTAATCGGTCATATTGCCTACAATATGCCTGATTAACGGAAAACGCATGGTTGCAGTGGTAATCGACGATCGTTTAATTAAAAATCTTCGTTTAAAAATGGTCTGACCTCGCCATGCCTTATTTGTCTATTTTTCTTTTCCTATTTGTAGATAGTACACATACCTACCTAAGTGTACAAAGCAAAGGTATTAATTGCCTATTTCCTTAAAATTGTTTATCTCCAGATCTAAGTATATTTTGTTGAGTCTGGGTGTTTATATCTGTTTATTGTAATGTTTCTTGATTCAGTAGTACAAAAGTTAAATTACTTATAACTGAACAATAACGAATAGTAGTCTGCAACAAACATTTTCAAAGTGACTTAGCAGTAATAACATGACCTATAAAATTCCCTCCATTCGAAATCAATAACTATCTTCCGAAACACGGACTCCCCTAGTCCTGAGGCTACTGCATCACAAGCATTCGCGTTTTGGACCCAACCCAACTTTGTTTTTATTTGTTCTACGGGGAGAAGTTAAAGTTATGGGCATTGGGCACCAGTTATTAAGCTGGTTTTGGCTGTGCGTAGTGTGGACCGGCGACCGGCCGGCGCTCGGGCGCAGCGACCGGTGATGTCATCGCGCGAGATTACGTGGCGCAGGGGCCGCCAACCTGGAAGGAGACGAATGAATGTTCATGCCCGAGAATTCCTCATCTCTTAATTAGGTAGACTAGGGGCCCTTACTTCGTTTCGGGACTTTAGTTCCACATTGTACCAATAGATGATGCTGGGAGGCGATTGCATCGTGCTAGTGTTTGGCATTTTCATTAACTTACTAATTAAGTAGGTACATAAGAATTGTCGATGTCTATAGGTTTTTTTTTCATAAATAACTAAGTAGGTAGGTACCGATTTGAAGAATCGAAAGGACACAAGCTCTGATTCCTCCCGTATGGAACGCGTAACAGAAAAATCTCTTGGTTGCCAATGTGACCGGAGGGGAACGTTCTTATACACTAAACTACCATACCTCTTTCCTCTGTGTAGGTAATGCTCAAATACCTACTTAAACGCTTCTTAAATCCTAATCAAAAAGTAAGTACCTACCTAATTATTCTATATCTACATAGCTCATTTTAACAGAGAAACAAGAAACATTACATTAATCAGGATTCTAAGTTAGCAACGCAAAACGCTTAAAAACGTGATCCGAATGGAACAGTAGCCAAAGGTGGTCGACCCCTGGAAGCGAGAGGCGCGCAGCAATACGAGGCGTCCGCCAGTCCCGGCTTCGCGTTAGTAGCACTCCGAGTTTGCGCCTTCGTGGTTTGTTTGGGCGTGTCTTTCATTCACAAAACAAGTACGTATTCTTCTACATACTTAACACCAATTTAAACATCAATATCAATCAAAATTACAATAATAAAACAACCTTGCTAAATAAATCAGAAGTTCTAAACCTAAATCCATAATTTAAAAGTGAAGGTAGAACCGGCGAGTGTTAGTGTTTGTTGCCGCGCCGGCATTAGGGCGTATTTATAGCAAATACGTGAAAAGTTATTTTTATAAACCGCATCTTAATACCTGCTTTTCATTATAGGAATCTCCAAAATGAGCGGCCAACAGTACTACCCGTACAAGGTAAGATTCCACCTACATTTTATACGTGTGTAAAGAGCTATTGATTCTGGCGGGATGATGTCATCTTTTCGCGGTAAGGCTGTTAAGTAGGTCTGAAATAGCAGGCATATCGCTAAAACTTCAGACGGAAAATAACTAACGCACAAGCCGAGGGTGTGTCGGATTTGTAATGCGCTTTTTGCGATGCACGAATCTCTTCTTAGCGATGTTTTACTCCGCACAAGATCGCTCGTAAGATGCCGGATCTTGCCAAACGCAATTGAAAACATGTGGTTTGACCAATACGATCTAATTCTTGCGATGTAGTCTGTCGATTAGCTAAATTACTAGTTTAGACTGTCAATTCAATTAGGCAAAAACACTTGTTGTGTTACTAATGTGAGTTTTAAATGAGTTAGAAATGTCGCCAATCCGTTTTAGTTTCTTCCCTCCCTAGAGAACATTTTTTTTTCTCAGCAAGGGTTTGTTGGTTTTGTAGTCGGATAAAAACATTAAGAACATGATTTAGCTTAGCTATTAATTACATGAGAAATAGCAATTCAGTTGTAGTTACTTAATTACTTAGGTATTTCTTTTTCATCGTGTTATGAATAATGAAGGTAGAACAAAATCGTTAACTGTGACTTGCATAGGGGAATACTCGTATTTTACGAGCACGCGATTCAATACTCAGAAAATGTATTGAGCACAAATATTTGTAGGCTATACGGCCTGTACCTGCATTTTAAGCACATAAAACCGGTTATATTTTATGGTGCACCCGTGTGTTAGGATTCCAAATGTGAGGCTATTTCCGATGCAACATCAAAGTACCTACCTACATTATGTATACCTACCCATGAAACAAATCCATCGACTTCAATAAGTGAACTAGATTTGAATGCATTTATTTTGGGTGAACTACACCGAAAATATGAATAAGTACATTCTGAAGCATCTGTATGATTTAAACCAAAAACAGATGGCTGCAAATGTACTGATATAACAAGCACTAAAGGAATCCTAAAAGCGGTTGACCTTCAAAAGCACTTCTGTTACCAATATCTATTACAATCCAAATAAACGGTTTGCAAAAAAACTTGAAATACATCCATAAGTAGCTTTAGGAATAATACATTTAGTAGGTAAGTATTTATTCATGTGAATTTATCAAAGTACTCGTACCTGTAACCTACGTAGGACCTTACCAACAGAGGTGGTAGAAGGCAGAGTTAGACTCTTTCTAGGATAATACTTTTAAAGCTGCGCTATGATATAATAACACATATTTTGTGTATTTGTGCATCATATTCTACAGATATAACACACAAAATCTAGCGAGTGCATCTACTTCTGCTCTGCCGACCTTACTTCACACAATACAGCAATTCGCTAAATCGCATGCGCTATTGACACAGACACCATGTCTAAAGCCGGTGCTAAAGCCATCGGTATATCGAACCATTTGGATACACAAATTCTGTGAAATTGTTGAATTTTGTGATGTCGTGTCGTTATCAGTACCCGCCATCATGTTTAAATTCCTTGTGTGCACTTGCATGAATCTTTCACTTAGTAGAAACATTCCATTCTGTTAAAAATGATTATACCTCTATCATACTGTCTAGTTCATTAAAGACCTAAACTGAGCATAATGACAAATCAATATGATAGGTAGCTTAGGTGGGTACTACTCAACTTGAACTCATATAATGTTTTATGGATCCAAGACTAGCTGTTTTATCCCTTAATAAAAACTCTGATTGCAACTATTTTATGGACACAATTTAATCTTGGAACTCTTACGCTATAGGTAGATAGAGTAGACTTAGAGTGGGTATAGACATACCAACCTAGTCTCTATTTTAAATGTTTTTTTTAATAAAAGATTCTTCAAACAACTATTTAACTAAATTGTACATTTTGTAGTTACCGGAGGCGAATTGCCCTTATTACTTGCAAGTCTTCTTAGGATCATTATCATCCCCAAACCAACTATTTCATTCACCACCAAAGTTTTCTTTCAACCGATATTTTTCTTCAGTGTACCCCCACGGTGTACCCCGCGGAGCCCTTCGACCCCGCGGCGGATGCCGAGACCCTCCGCAAGGCTATGAAGGGCTTCGGCACCGATGAGAAGGCCATCATCGACGTGCTGTGCCGCAGAGGCATCGTCCAGAGGCTGGAGATCGCTGAGACCTTCAAGACCAACTATGGAAAGGTAAGAATGCGCGCCTATTGCTGGTGCTTTGACACTCGTGCCAGGATGATGACAGAATGACGTTGAGTATTGTACGAACTCGGTTGGCGAAACTGTTTCCATTTAGTGACATCTCCGTAGAGCCAACCAAGCACCACCATACAGTCGGTCCATACCTACGTAACTCATCCTTTAAAAAAATATGTTAAATAAACATTTCATCACGATTTGCTTAGGAATGGAAACAGACGCAGGCAGGCATAACCAACGAAAATTACATTAATCCTACTAGATGTTAATTCCATGACTTTTTGAAGACTTTTGATTAAAAATACGAGAATAGCAAGCAATGTAGACATCGTAAACCAGTGATTTGAAAAAGGCATTAAACGTAATAAATTATAACATCAAAGTTAAATCTAAACAAGTTTCTCAGCGAGCAGATAAATAAAAGGTGACGTAAGGTGTCACTCAGGGTTCTATTTTAGTCCCGTTTAGTTAATTACACATTTGACTTGTAATGTTTAATGTTGGAAATATTGTAAACGTCCTCTAGATAGGAACTTATAATTCAATGACAATTGCCTCCCAATACATAAAATATGAACGATGTTAATGAACTTCTTATACTTAAGTACCGACATGAATGTAAACCAGACTTAGGTAAATTATGAAAAATACCATCGTAGCTTAAGAATATGAATGATCATAAATTAGGTCACCAGGTGACCCTTGCACAAGCCCAGCCCTGTCATTTAACCATTGCTGTAATTACCTACCAACCAAGCAACTTTATTACTCGCATAAAAGTTCACGGAGGTATGTCATACGCCCTACTACATACGATTCCCGGTAATATTTTACTGCCAGGGAATTTTTAATGGTCAGTAGAGCAGATAATTTGCTTAGTTAAATTATTTCCAAAGTACCGTTGTTTAACTATATAAAATCATCTGAGAATATATTTATGGGGAATATTCAATTTAGGTGTAACAGTTTACCTTTATACATATTTTCTGTTTAAAGTTGCTGTTGTTTACGTTTAGGTATGTTTGAAAAGCCGGAAAACCGCGTCTATGTTGTATATTGGTTCATATCTCTTTTCCCGGTAAACGATAGGAAACCCTTAATGTGATATTAATAACCTA
Source organism: Cnaphalocrocis medinalis (assembly GCA_014851415.1). Lineage (NCBI taxonomy): Eukaryota > Metazoa > Arthropoda > Insecta > Lepidoptera > Crambidae > Cnaphalocrocis > Cnaphalocrocis medinalis. The sequence goes on from CM026294.1 coordinate 6,607,048, forward strand.
CGAAAATACTTCAATTGATGAATCACTCACATGATCTATTCAGAGGCAAAGCACATAAAATTGATTAGGTACCTACTTAACAAGTAACAAACAACAAGGAGATAAGAGAAGGAAAGTTTTATACAGTCTCATCATCGACTAGATGACTTCAATATAAAAATAACTCGATTACTCATAATATACCTAATATCATAGCACAAACCAGTCGTAGTTATAGAATTTAGCCCCCTAGTAATTGATTCGCTTTTCGACGATGATGATGTCATCGCAATCACCATTGTTTATGTTCTAGTCACCACACGCTATTTTGAGCTGTAAAATTTTGTAATTAGCTAACATTTTCCTTTGAAACGTTACCAAAAACCTTGGTGCTGATTATATCAAAGAACTTGACAGAATCTCTCACGGTATCGGCCTTGGTTCACCCGAGTACTTAGTCATCGTTGATTCACTTCATCAACAGAATGAGGAACTGCGTTTCGTGGTACCGTTTCCTGTGAATGACGAGGACAAACAGTTTAAGAGAAGGTACTTACTTAGGTAATCTACCTCAGACCTACGTGACTTTGGAAAAAACTTACGTCGAAAAAACTAAGTAAACCATTGCAAAAAATTTTGCATAGAAAATGAACTACCGACTTCAAGTTACATTGAAAAAAATTTAACTTGAAACTGGTAGTACTCATCTCAGCGCATTGCCATCCATATGTTTGTTTTTTGTTGCTACTGATTTAAAAATAGAACTCATCAGTTTCATCATTATGTATGTGTAGATGGATACAATAAGTCATAATGCCATCTTATTAAATTGCTTGCTATTTTATAGATGAAAGCAGGATAAAACAATCAAGAACCTAATTGAATGGATTGTCAATACCTAATTTCGCATGTTCGTAACATGATGATCATTATAGCACAGATTAGATAGGTTGTAAACCAAAGCAAATATTTATTTAAACACAAGTCTAGATAGTAATGATAATGTAATGTGATAAGAATCACCTTTCTTGAAGAAAATGTTCCTCAAGTTGTATTTCTTATCTATTTTGTTTACATTTTCGTCGTTTGATAAATTAGTAGGTAGTAGGTTACACCATGGTTAAGTTGGTTGGTATGATCAAAAATATTTTAGTGGTGAATGTACGTATTACCTTACTGATAAAAATTAAGTGAAAATGGTAAAACACTGTTGAGCTATGTTCGATTTACTGAATTGGAAATGCTAAAACAAAGCAACATTAATCTCATTAATTTTAATCAAAAGTAAAATAATGAATGAGTTAATTAAAGCCAAAATTTCGTTGATTAAACAAGGATGTTGGTTTTTTGCACTATTACATTAATAATTAAGTATAATATTAAAATTACCATTTGATAATGAGTAGTGTAAGCCTTTATCATAGGTCAAACGCTGTTGATAAAACTGTGCAATTTACTAACCAACTATTCAAATGTTCATTTATTTAAGTTTCATCCGTACTAACTATAATAATAGGTAGGTAGGTAGCCTAATTAAATTTATAATAACCCGGAATTCAGTAAATCGTACGTGTATATTTTTATTATGTAGCGTAAACATTAGTGTGCACTCTTGCTTTTGTGATTATTCAACAAAAACAAATTACTCACTCATCAAGTTCACTTTCAAGGCGTAACCACCTCCGCCTCACAGCCTTGTGCTAGTAATGATACAAATAAATGTAGGTAAACTGATGAAGATTATATCACTTATGTTTATGCTGTGTATAGTCAAATTACACCTAAATTAGATACTATGTTGTACATAAAATCTACCTAAGTAATTTATCAAATCGAAAAAAGCAATTAGCCTTCTTCAACTAGGACTCAACAGAACTGTAAAACCTTACATTTAGGTAATAAAAAATACTACTACGTAAAACACATGCACACATAGTATCATTTATACTGTGATAAGAATAAAGAACACCAAAAATTTTAATACAGCCTCGCTGTTCGCATGGGATCCTTCAGGGCACTATTCTAGGACCATTATTGTTTCTGGTTTCCAATAGCACAATGGAAAACCTTAGTTTGGGACCATGACAATGTATGTGATGTGTCTCAATTTATTTATTTATTATCTTATTTTGCAAGTACATATAGATCTATGAAATCCTCAACACCGCCAAAAATACGATTGACGCCCAAACAAACTATGAAACATTGAAGGTGCACACGTTATATTTAAGTGCAGTCATTATGACTTTCCGGACTAGGTTAATCGCTAGGGACATTTTTAAAGATACTTAAGGATGCTGCTGTGACAGCATGAATAGGTAGCGGATTTGGCATAGAAATCAATGTAAAGTAGGTACGTGTATGTGCACCTTTAGTGACTGACGAACGATTTCCCGAGATTAAATTAATACAAAGCAATAAGATTTTTTTATGATGAAGTAAGTGCTCGTAAAGACGTGTTGTGTGTGAGTCGTGAGCATTACTCTTATAGCGTTAATTTAATAGCTTTTAATACTATACGATTGTGTGTCTTCTACAATAATGTCTGTATACTCGTAGTTCCTATAAATACACTGGTAGGTAGGTACAGCCTGACACATGTTATCACAAATGCGATCTGTCAAATTATCGTTCAATATCTATTCAGGTTGTAACGTATCTATGTGTTATTAACTGTCGTGTGGTTGTCTGTACTAGCATATTAGTTTCACTTGGCACGTTTGTCACTGATTGTTGAGCAAACATGTCTCGTCAATCATACTTAGGTATTTGAATACTCAGTTAGCTACATTGTAATTTAAGAGAGATTATGCCTTTAACTACGTTTTCCACCAACCATTCTGAGCAAAATTTTTGTTGCACGACTTTTAGAAATTCGTCGAAAAAATGTTCATCTCCCCTATACAAATTGACCAAGTCACGTGACTAACTTTGTATGAAAAGTTTAGTTTTTTAAGTCATTGAACAAATGTTGTTCAAAATGGTTATGTACTTACTTCACGTGGTTAAAGGGATTTAGGGACCTATTGCCAAATATTAGGAAAACTAAGTCCCGAAACGTAGTGCGGGCAGGCCATTGAATTAAATAAAGTGATAGCACAATAAAGAAAAAAAATAAAACGAGTACTAATTTCCAGGATCTGATCAGCGAACTGAAGAGCGAGCTGACCGGCAACCTCGAGAATGTGATCGTTGCCCTCATGACGCCCCTCCCCCACTTCTACGCCAAGGAGCTGCACGACGCCGTGGCGGGGATGGGCACCGACGAGGAAGCCATCATCGAGATCCTCTGCACACTCTCCAACTACGGCATCAGGACTATCTCTGCTTTCTACGAGCAGTGTGAGTAGAAATAGAAATATTCCTTCATTATACAACATTTATGAATGTCAAATACAGGGTGTATCTGTGAACATTTACATCCCTTTAACCACGTGTTCCATCAACCATTCTGAACAACATTTGTTTAACAACTTTTTCCAAATTCTTCGGAAAATTTTTCGACTCCCCATACAAAATGACCATGTCACGTAACCGACTTTGTATGGAGAGATGAAAAAATTTTATGCGAATTTTCAAAAGTCATAGAACAAATGTTGTTCAGAATGATTGGTAGAACACGTGGTTAAAGGGATGTAAATGTTCACAGATTCACCCTGTATACTAACCGAAAAGGCGATAAACTAGCGCGATGCAATCGACAATGTATGAGATCAGATCAGGATCATCAGGCCAATGTATGAGATTTATGTATGATATAAAAGTGACAGCATCATTTTTAAACTATGACTAACTTTAGTCTCCGTTTTATAATAAGGAGGTTAATGTCCTACTGGTTCGGAAAATTACCGCTACGGGAAGCTAATGCCACAATTTTTATTGTAACTCAAGTTTCTGATTCATTTAACTACAAGCCAGACTGATGGTATCCATTATCTGTTCGCGATACGACGTTGAGCCATTTGCAATTCACTGACCGTCTATTGAAGTCATAATTGGTTAGTCATCAAGTCTGCCTCTTTGTAAAGTCGTTGCTATTCTGACATCAAAATTCCGAAGTATGCAGTCATAGACAGGTTCAGAAAGTGTTTTATAAGTCATATCAAATTAATTTAAATCAAATTAATACATTTATACACAATTTACAATTCTGAAAGGGTTGTCTTAGTCTGTTAAGAGTTTCCATCATCGTCATCATCCGTCTGTCTCAGTCCAATGCTTACTTATTATGATTTTTGTACTGGCCCTAAAATAAATCTTGCGCACGTTAAGTACAGTCTACAGTGCAGTACTACAGTAGAGGTGCTCTTGTGGTAACTGTACCTACAACCACATTCAAATATGAACCTTATAGTCCTGGCAAAAGAGTTGAGGTGCTTACATTTTGTGGCAGGCGACTGTACACAAAACGTTAAAAGATTTTACAGAACCTACACACTAATTTAGCAAAACAGGAACCTTTGTATTCCAGACTCATAACAATTTGCATTAACCACAACTAACTGTCTGCATTCGTGACAAGCGTTCGAGCATGCTGTCCTAGATAACCTTAGAGTGTACCTTGAGTACATTAACCACGAAGGTAATTAGTAACTTAAGATAACTTAGGTTATTAACAGGACATTAACACTTGGTCATGTATTAATTTTTATTGAAAACATAAAACTAACGACAACACTTTTTTGTTTAAAACAAACAACTAACTATCGCAAATACTTAAACGCTCCTTAACATTTCTCCATCATGCTATCGTATCGTAGATAGTAGATTTAGAGAGCGATGATATTTAGATAGATGAGATAGTTCTTTTATGAACTAGCATTTGGCGTTTACAGTTGACAGATTATATATTAATAGAAGATAACTACGAATATATGTAAAATTGTCACAATAATATTCCCTTAACCGCGTGGCGCGCCATAGGATCTCCTATGGCACGCCACTGACCCATCTGGATCTCTCCTCCGTCCAGCAGTGGACGAATACAGGCTGATAATGACGTCAATGATGAAGAAACTAACAAAATTAATTATACCGTCTCTTCCCTAGTATACAACAAGAGCCTAGAGTCTGACCTGAAAGGCGACACATCGGGGCACTTCAAGAGGCTGTGCGTGTCGCTGTGCATGGCCAACCGCGACGAGAACCAGGGCGTAGACGAGGGTTCCGCGAAGGCCGACGCCGAAGCCCTGGCCGCCGCCGGCGAGGGGCAGTGGGGCACCGACGAGTCCGTCTTCAACTCCATCCTCATCACACGCTCCTACCAGCAGCTAAGACAGGTACCTATATATTCTATACTATTTATAAAGAGTTTAATCTCATATTCCACGCCAGGGCTAATAGGCAAACCGAAAACACGAAACACTTGCGGGATACAATCAAGGCCCAGCGCCATCTATTGGTAGATAGTGGAACTGCTGTCCCGAAATGAAGTAAGGGCGGCTCACTAGTGTATTTATGTAATAGCGATAAATTCTGAAGACATCGACCAACTTTATACAATCCGAAAAGGCGAAACACTAGCGCGATCTATTGGTACAAAGTGGAACTAATGTCCTGATACGAAGAGAGAGTGGGCCACTAAATACACGTGGTATACCTACACATATAGAAGCAATGGGCGAAATCTTCCTGTAACTTGTACTCACCTACCTAATTCTTTTTTCCTGACACATTCAACATCGTGTTATGATTGAGTTGAATTAATGTGTTTCTGGAAGTATTTAGTGCAAACATGAAAAACGCTGACTAACTCTGCTTAACTGTCCATTTCGTGTAGCGAACCGGCAAAACAACGGAGTGTACATTTTCACCTTAACGATTTACTAAGCTGTTTGGTTAGCTGGGTTTTGCTAATGGATTTCGTAAAGAGCTCAGCCAGATAACTGCATTATCTCTTAGGTTTATTCTGTAGAAAATAAACTCTCTTGAAGTCTCAAAAATATTATGCGCATTTTAAACAGAATTTAGAGTCAATAAACTTAGGTATTAATAAGGAATATCAAAAGGCAAATGCATGTTTTTTAACAGAACCAGTTGAATTTCTAATGCAAGTGCACTTTTTCTTAATTTTAAAAAGTAGCTGCACTACTTTTGTCCAGATTAATCCAACCAAATCGAATTATGGACTGAAAAACAGTTGTACCTACTTACTCAGTCATAATAATTTATACCTACATACGATAGGTAAGTAACAACTATAACTTAAAAAGAAAATAATATTGTTCTTCATTGATTTGAATTTTACCCGTTGAATATTGGGTGATTCTTAACGAGATGTGACTTTCGTGGCAGTTTTTAAATCCGTATTCCTCTGAAATTGAGACATAATTATTACAATATTTATTAAAGAGGTTTTCTTTATGATCGGTAAATTTAAATGTTCCGATTTAATTTCGGAGGAATATGGATTTAAAAACTGCCATAAAAGTCACATCCCGATGAGCAATTACCCTCGTAAGTAACTGAACACTAAATACCTTTTGTGGTAAGCAGTAAAGTAGGTATGTAGGTGACTTCTTAATTACAAATGTAGGTATAAACGACGTACCTAGTAATTTCAATACCTATTACATACTTAGTTATTTTTATTCATAGAAAAACTTAGTCAGAAGTTCATTACAAACCCACTGACTCATAATGTGGAAGCAAACAGGCATACGTTAATTGATTCGACATCAATTATTCAGAATAAGTTCGTCCGACCCACATGCAATGACCTGGCGGACATATTGAAGTTGAAGAAATACGGTTCATAAACATCGGCCTTTATACACTTATTATGACATGACACATCCATCACAATGTCATAAAACAATAATGCCCTATGTGGTCCTATGTCATTCTTTTTATCGTGCGAGTTATTAATTAGGTCTGGTGTAAAGAGTTTTAAACCGCCCCCTAATGGTTTTGACGTGGCAAGGTCCCCTATTATGTTCTGACCACTAATATATTGTCTTGAGCGATTGGTTGGCATATTTATCCACTGAGCTCAAGTGAACGCGCCTTCCATACCGGGGTTCGTGGTTCAAATCCGAACATGAACCTTTGAATTTTTCAAATCTGTGTTCACGCGAGCGCGCTCGAGTTGGCACTTTTCGATTTTACCTACTTTTTTGTCGTCAACTCGCTGGATCATGAAATCTGACGTTTTAATGTAGGTACAGTCAGCTACAGCAAATTTGAGTTATAATAAGTAAGGGTAAAAAAAGGTACCCGGGATGACTTAGAACAAGTACTTAGACCCGTGTTGGTCTAAGCAGCGTCGTGGTATTTGATAAGTCTGATGAAGATTTTTTAACAAACTTTTTAAGTGTGATTGTTTTTTATTATAGATCTTCGCTGAATACGAAGCGCTAACCGGCAAAGACATCGAAGAGTCCATCAAGAAAGAGTTCTCTGGAAGCGTTGAGAAGGGAATGCTGGCCATCGGTAAGTTTCTACTAAAAAAAAGTCATAGATCCAAAAAAATATACCCAAATATCTTAGGAAGTTAAATTTATATTCGTATCTTCCGCGAACCACTAACGAACATAGCTTTATAAAATGAAAACCTACAAGTGACATTTAGTTTAGACAACTTTTGAGTTAGTTGAAACTAACTAACCACACATAACTACCTAATAGCATTTTTCCGGCGGGTTTCCTGTTTGCCTACAAATAATTACGTCAAGCGAGGTTTAGTACCTATATTCAACGGTGTCACAACTAATTTTAAGAGATACCATCAAAGATTTCTAGTTTAACATGGACCTGTGAATCATCGTGTACCCACCTATTACTTACAGGGTGTATCTGTTAACATTTACATCCCTTTAACCACGCCTTCAACCATCACTTTGTTCTAGGACTTTTGGAAATTCGCTTAAAAAAAACAAGTTTTCATACAAAATCGGTCTCATGACTTGTTAATTTTGTATGGGGAGTCGAAACAATTTTCAACGAATTTCCAAGTCGTAGAACTAATGTTGTTCAGAACGGTCGGCAACTGACGTGGTTTGCAAGGAATGTAAATGTTCACAGATACACCCTGTTACTTATAAAAAGTTATGATGGCCACACCTATTTGTTTTATAATATTTTTATAGTAGATGCGTGACTTTTCTACATAATATTGTAAGTAATTATAAACAAAGAGCTATCTACGAGTTCTAATGAAGGAAATAACCGCTTCTATATTGTCATAGTATTATATTAATTACCTAAATACATGCGACGATGACGTCATCACATTACCTCCCGCAGAGTGGGTATTGTCCCGCCAATCAAGTGAAGCGATAAATCTGCCTCCAAAACTAATGTTATAATATGCCACTCAGTGCAAGGTTGTATGCGGCAACTATACAGGAAACGGCTGCAAGGTCGCCAGTTATTCAATGTTTTGCTTTACTCTTGAGAAAAAAGTCAGTTGTTTTTGGTTGCATGCACTTGATTAGATCATCGGAGCCTTTTGTAATTTCAACTACTTATGACCACGGACCTATAAAAAGATCCGTGCTTATGACTAAGTAGGTAAATACTTAGAATTCACGGAAAGTTAGTTTTTAGTTTCCAAAAGATAGAGTCATAAAAAATGACAATCACTCATCGAAGATAACATAAAATCCATGTAGAGTGAAGTCTACACTAATACTGTAGTTTATTAAATGTTTAGAATCAAAGATTGATTTAAATCTTTGTTTGGAATAATGAATAAACCTTAATGTAGGTATTATTATAATATCACCGAGTAAACAATGGCTACGTTTTACTAGGTAAAGTAAAGTAAGCATTTATTGACCAGAAAATCAGGCACAGTAACTACCTACTACTACTCCTACTAGTCCTAGTACTCCTAGTAGGTACTGGAAAACCTCTAATTCCTGCGGAAAAACATACTAATTGAGCAAAGTCCTCGCAAATCGGAAACCATTAACGTATAAATCCTTTGCAAATTTCAGTAAAATGCGTGAAGAGCAAAGTGGGCTTCTTCGCCGAGCGCCTCTACTACTCCATGAAGGGTCTGGGCACCAACGACAAGACCCTCATCAGGATCGTCGTCAGCCGCTCCGAGATCGACCTCGGGGACATCAAAGCAGGCCTTCCTAGACAAATACGGCAAAACCCTGGACACCTGGATCGCTGTAAGTCATTTTACACTTTATTATCATCGTATTAGGATCTCAATTTATTCATATCTCATGTTGGGGATTACCTAGTGATGTGCAATTTTTGTTTTGTGCTTGTCCCTATATTTATTCGGAGATTATCAATATTATGTGTACATGTGTATACTAACGTCATCAGTCACGCATTGCTAACGTTTACTCGTTGCCGGTCGTTGCTGTCATCCAAAATCATCTAACATCAATCGATGACATTAAAATGTGTATACTCAGCAGTATTTGTCTAAACGCATGGAAAGTATTAACAAAATATGCAATTGTTATTTATTTCCATAAACAACAGCACAAATTAAAGAAACTGATCCATAATTTCCATATTTCTAAAAAACTGTATCTACTTTCGAAATTTGTAAATACATGCATATTTAAAACGCATGACTATTTAATTATTATATGCTTTAATCGAAAAGAAATGTAACATACTTTTATTTCTACACTTTCTTAACTTCACTCTTTAATACATTTATTATACAGATCTTTTTAGTATGTATAAGTACCCAAATCATATACCTACCTACTCTATAAAATAAAAATCTAAGGTTTTGTTTTGTACATTAAAAAATGAGCCTACCTACTTACATAAGTAGGTAATCTATAAAAAATGAGCACTTTAAAAATAACACCAAAGTGTTTGTGTTAATAAATTTTGTTTCACGATTCCTAACGTTTTTGTTACTTGTTCCAAGTGATTGGTTTAGAATAGTGGTCCATTTTGGTTACAGGATGACACCTCTGGGGATTACAGGAAGGCTTTGTTGACCCTTGTCGAATAGATTGGGCCGAGTCAGGACGACAACGATTGCTATAACCACCTATTTTGAATTATTTAAGTTCTTCTGTCAATTCGTTAGGTTGTTAAGTCTGATAGGAAAGAACGCACATCGACGACAGAGAATACGCTAAAGTTCGGCTTTGAAAGAGTATCGTTTTGAGTCCTATGAACTACACCATAATGGTTCATATTACCATCGCGACGGGACTATAATTATTATAAAAGAATGCAATCAATCAGTGCATGTCATTCCTAGCAATTTTCGTCGTTTTATTTTTAAACGTTGATTCAGTAACGATAGTCGTACGTCACTAGTCTTTATTTTTTTTATCATCTCATGCCAGCATATTGGGTAGTAAAATATCGCTAAATCTTATTGCATGAAGTTTTGCTTACGTTTTAAAGTGAAATTTCGCTACCAATATATTACTACACAATATGAGAGTGGCATAAAACTCGAATTCCAGTCTTTGTGTTCGGTGTGCGATATCTCATAAGCGGCCGGGTGTAAATTTCACGAGATCTGTATATTTTGCTTCCTACTCACTCATTCTTTGCACAGTAGCTAACTGCTTCGTGTAATTGTGCATGAAGGTAGTGGTTCCGTACATCGTGACTGCATACATTAGTTTTCAAGTAGATGTTACGATTTTTTCAGGATGAAGTAGCAGGTCCGATGGGTCATCTACTTGCTACACTGTCTTACTAGACAACGAAGTCCTAGACATTCTTAACACTCAGTATTACGAGTCCTTACAGTAACACTATATAATCATTTGTGATGTTTACATTTATTTATTCTTATAAACGAGTACAATCACTTACTGTTGCATTTTACTTACTTTAAAGACATTTATTTTTTATATTAATTTAAGCTACTTATTAAGAATAACGAGTGACTTTATACATAGTCTCATGCTTTGGATGCACGTTTGTGATGTGAAAGCGAATTATGGGCCAGTTTCTTTTGTTTTGTATGTTCGAGTTGAAGAGTCCGTTCCGTATTGTTTACAGGAAGACCTAACGGGCGACTTCAAGAGAGTGCTAGTCACACTTTGTGCTTAATCCTGCAAAATAACGTCTATGGAACAAAGTTATTTTTATAATATGTGTATTTTGTTGAGCTTTGGCATGCATGCAGATTTAAGTGTAGTCGACCGAAGTACAACGATGTCGTATTTTGCAGGATGATACGAAGGGAGACTACAAACGGGTGTTACTCACTCTCGTAGAATAAACTACACTTTGAATGTTTGCCTCGCGACGCGATGTTCTTGTTCCGATATTGTGAAACTGCCTTTACACTGTATTAATTGTTATGGAGACGTTTTAGAAATTGAAAGCTTGATATTTTTATGAAATGAGATATTTATTGGTGCTCTAGTTTTGTTTACAATATACATATTTACAATAAATATTATCTGAAGTATGTATGTTCAGTGTGTGTTTTATTGCTTACTCTACGTCCCGTATCCCTTCCTTAGTAATCTGTAACAATTAAATATTGGGATAATTTAGCTGAATTTAAGTCCTGTTGAATTAAAAAATCTTCCAAATATTCAATTCCCGTTTAAATATCCCACTCATCCCACCTACTCAGCAAATATCCCAATAGTAGGTATTAATTAGCCCAGTAGGTAAGTAAATATTCTTAACACTATTACTGTGTACAGTAAGCCCCACTTTTACCACAATCTGCCAAATTTTCTCAATCGATATTCAACCTAAAGTGAATGATAGTAAGATGACAGTCGATTAAAGAAATTTGACAGTTTTGTATACCTACTTTGTTGTGTGGCTGTACGTACGTAAAATGAATGATTATCTCTATGATATGATAACATAATCTACATTCCTCTGGGAGAGAATTTGGCACTGAACCAAATAATCCGCAAAACATTTCGGGGAAAGCCTGTTTACTTTGGCAAGGTTCCAACCTGTCAATGATTTGTTATCCAAGATGCGTGCGATGCAACTGTGTCATTGACAAATCGCTTCTTTTAGATTTTTTACTCATGTCTACATACAAAACGTCATAATTATACCTACCTACCAAGACTAGAGGACTTTTTATTTTGGCAGACTCGATGGCGCAGTGGTCCCGGGTTCGATTCCCGGTCAAGATATGATCCGGATTGTCTGGCGCATTATTTGTTTATTTATTTAATCGCGGATTTCCACACGACGTTTTCCCTCACCACCGAGCTAACGGTAGAAATATGCACTGACGTAAATTTGAAAAATCTCTAAGGAAGTAAGTAATATAGTAAATCATCATCGCTCATCGGGCTGCGCCTCGACATGGTTTGCGTGCATATAATTTTATATGTATTTACATACAAGCGATTTCGGCGGATTTATGCGCACCTCCTGCAAGGTTGTCTGGAAGAGATCGCTACTAGCGATAAGACCGCCGAGATTGTATATGTAAATTGCCATTTTATATTCAGTTCTATAATATTTTATGCAATAACAAGTATTCATCTATTAATTATAATTGTGTTTCTGATATCTGTAACACAAGTGCTTAAGCTACTTATTACGGAGTCAGGTCAATGTATGAGATGTTGTGTGAATTCCATAGATAGATATCTACCCAGCACGCTGCGGCCCGTCACAATAGATAGATAGATGGACCTATACTTTATAGCACAAAAATCACAACTTAAGAACTAACGTGCACCTTAAAAACGACTTACCCGAAACCGTCCAACGGTATTAGGTCCCGTGTTACTCTTGAGACAGAGAGCGAGCCTGTCCGCGCCCTCCGAGGAGAGGACGACGCGCTTGTTGCAGCGGTGAGCCCACGCGTCGCCCAGCGACCCTACGACCGCGCCCGTGGAGAGGCCTACGCGCGTACTCATTTCATTTGTCACCACCACCTGTGATACAGAAATGTTGGTTTTTTAACGGTATTAGGTCCCCGTAAGTTGCCTTGGGCAGGAGGAGCCGTCCCGCGCCCCCGAGGGAGTAGAAGACGCGCTTTTGCCGGTTGAGCCCACGCGTCAACAAGCGGGCTACGACCAGCGCAACGGTGGAGAGGGTTCTACCATGAGTACCTCATTTCAAGTTTGCTCAGGACCACCTGTGATCGAAGAACTGCCAGGGTATAGTTTATTCCCTTTTCATCCGCTCATCGGGCTGCGCCTCCCACATGGTTTGCGTGCATATAATTTTGGTATGTATTACATACAAGCGATTTCGGCGGATTTATGCGCACCTCCTGCAAGGTTTCTGGAAGAGATCGCTACTAGCGATAAGACCGCCGAGATTGTATATGTAAATTGCCATTTTATATTCAGTTCTATAATATTTTATGCAATAAACGAGTATTCATCGAGTATTGTGTTTCTGATATCTGTAACACAAGTGGCTTAAGCTACTTATTACGGAGTGCAGGTCAATGTATGAGATGTTGTGTGAATTCCATAGATAGATATCTACCCAGCACGCTGCGGCCCGTCACAATAGATAGATAGATGGACCTATACTTAAAGCACAAAAATCACAACTTAAGAACATGTGCACCTTAAAAACGACTTACCCGAAACCGTCCAACGGTATTAGGTCCCGTGTTGCTCTTGAGACAGAGAGCGAGCCTGTCCCGCGCCCTCCGAGGAGAGGACGACGCGCTTGTTGCAGCGGTGAGCCCACGCGTCCCCCAGCGACCCTACGACCGCGCCCGTGGAGAGGCCTAGGCGCGTACTCATTTCATTTGTCACCACCACCTGTGATTCAGAAACCGTCCAACGGTATTAGGTCCCGTGTTGCTCTTGAGACAGAGAGCGAGCCTGTCCGCGCCCTCCGAGGAGAGGACGACGCGCTTGTTGCAGCGGTGAGCCCACGCGTCCCCCAGCGACCCTACGACCGCGCCCGTGGAGAGGCCTACGCGCGTACTCATTTCATTTGTCACCACCACCTGTGATTCAGAAACCGTCCAACGGTATTAGGTCCCGTGTTGCTTCTTGAGGCAGAGAGCGAGCCTGTCCGCGCCCTCCGAGGAGAGGACGACGCGCTTGTTGCAGCGGTGAGACCCACGCGTCCCCCAGCGACCCTACGACCGCGCCCGTGGGAGAGGCCTACGCGCGTACTCATTTCATTTGTCACCACCACCTGTGATTCAGAAACCGTCCAACGGTATTAGGTCCCGTGTTGCTCTTGAGACAGAGAGCGAGCCTGTCCGCGCCCTCCGAGGAGAGGACGACGCGCTTGTTGCAGCGGTGAGCCCACGCGTCCCCCAGCGACCCTACGACCGCGCCCGTGGAGAGGCCTAGGCGCGTACTCATTTCATTTGTCACCACCACCTGTGATTCAGAAACCGTCCAACGGTATTAGTTCCCGTGTTTGCTCTTGAGACAGAGAGCGAGCCTGTCCGCGCCCTCCGAGGAGAGGACGACGCGCTTGTTGCAGCGGTGAGCCCACGCGTCCCCCAGCGACCCTACGACCGCGCCCGTGGAGAGGCCTACGCGCGTACTCATTTCATTTGTCACCACCACCTGTGATTCAGAAACCGTCCAACGGTATTAGGTCCCGTGTTGCTCTTGAGACAGAGAGCGAGCCTGTCCGCGCCCATCCGAGGAGAGGACGACGCGCTTGTTGCAGCGGTGAGCCCACGCGTCCCCCAGCGACCCTACGACCGCGCCCGTGGAGAGGCCTAGGGCGCGTACCTCATTTCATTTGTCACCACCACCTGTGATTCAGAAACCGTCCAACGGTATTAGGTCCCGTGTTGCTCTTGAGACAGAGAGCGAGCCTGTCCGCGCCCTCCGAGGAGAGGACGACGCGCTTGTTGCAGCGGTGAGCCCACGCGTCCCCCAGCGACCCTACGACCGCGCCCGTGGAGAGGCCTACGCGCGTACTCATTTCATTTGTCACCACCACCTGTGATTCAGAAAGGAGTTGTCCCGTTATAGGTTGGGTCTATGTACGCTACATTAGAAAACGGAGAAAAAATTACTTATTACGAGAAAAATACATTGAATTCTATATAATGCACAGTTTCGTGGTTATAAAATAAAAAAGATGACCATTTTTCAACCTTTACCAAAGACAAGACGCGCGAGACGACGGTGACCAAAGACAAAAAAAAACAACTGTCATTGTCAATGTCTGTCAATGTGACGTTAGACGGTTAGGTTTTTTGGTTCTTAGTCTGTGGTTTGTTAAGTTTGTGCCGTCAAATGTCAGACAGACAGACAAACGTCAAACGTCATCGAATTCGCAATGTCAATCAATAGTAGACATGCGCGAAATAACTCTTTTAAAAGACTAAGGAGTTATAACTCTTTTGAAGAAAAGAGTTATATCGCTCTTTTACATCTTTAACTCCCAACTAACTCCGTAACTCAAAAGACTTGAATGAAGTGATTGATGCGAATAACAAAATACAATACAACTACATAAATAATTTTGTACTTTATTGCAACAGTGGTAGGGTCAGTTTTCTCTCGAACTCCGCGACGCGTTCCAATTCATGCTCCATCTCTTTTCGTCTCATAAAATCCCGCTATGGCGATTTCACTCACTCCTGTACGTTCGAATCCAGTCTCGCTCACTAACTCTTTTACATCTTTAACTCCCAATCAACTCCATAACTCTAAAGACTTGAACAATACAACTAAATAATTTTGTACTTTATTGCAACAGTGGTAGGGTCAGTTTTCTCTCGAACTCCGCGACGCGTTCCAATCATGCTCCATCCCTTTTCGTCTCATAAAATCCCGCTATGGCGATTTCCCTCACACCTATACGATCGAATCCAGTCTCGCTCACTTACTCTTTTACATCTTTAACTCCCAATCAACTCCATAACTCTAAAGACTTGAACAATACAACTAAATAATTTTGTACTTTATTGCAACAGTGGTAGGGTCAGTTTTCTCTCGAACTCCGCGACGCGTTCCAATCATGCTCCATCCCTTTTCGTCTCATAAAATCCCGCTATGGCGATTTCACTCACTCCTGTACGTTCGAATCCAGTCTCGCTCACTAACTCTTTTACATCTTTAACTCCCAATCAACTCCATAACTCTAAAGACTTGAACAACACAACTAAATAATTTTGTACTTTATTGCAACAGTGGTAGGGTCAGTTTTCTCTCGAACTCCGCGACGCGTTCCAATCATGCTCCATCCCTTTTCGTCTCATAAAATCCCGCTATGGCGATTTCCCTCACACCTATACGATCGAATCCAGTCTCGCTCACTTACTCTTTTACATCTTTAACTCCCAATCAACTCCATAACTCTAAAGACTTGAACAATACAACTAAATAATTTTGTACTTTATTGCAACAGTGGTAGGGTCAGTTTTTCTCTCGAACTCCGCGACGCGTTCCAATCATGCTCCATCCCTTTTCGTCTCATAAAATCCCGCTATGGCGATTTCCCTCACACCTATACGATCGAATCCAGTCTCGCTCACTAACTCTTTTACATCTTTAACTCCCAATCAACTCCGTAACTCAAAAGACTTGAAGAGGTAAAAGAGTTAGTGAGCGAGACTGGATTCGATCGTATAGGAGTGAGTGAAATCGTCATAGCGGGATTTTATGAGACGAAAAGGGATGGAGCATGATTGGAACGCGTCGCGGAGTTCGAGAGAAAACTGACCCTACCATAGTTGCAATAAAGTACAAAATTATTTAGTTGTATTGTTCAAGTCTTTTGAGTTACGGAGTTGATTGGGAGTTAAAGATGTAAAGAGTTAGAAAGGAAGTAAAGGAGTTACGGAGTTATTAAGTATTTTGCAAGGAATACATCTTTTAGTCCCAATCACTCCTGAGTTACCTATTGATGTAACCAACATTGACAACCATTTTGTTGTGTGTTGCAATCCTTTGTTCAAATAAATTATTCCTTCCAAAAAACAACGCTACAATAGAGAAATTGGATAGTCAAAAACTATTCTTCATATAATTCTCTATATTTTGGTATAGCGTACATATACCACGCCTAGACTCCATACATTCTGGGACAACTCCTTTGGTTCTATAAGCTGGTAATGCATATTATGAAGATTTTACAGTACGTGGCTACGCCAAGGGGGTGGACGGCGGAACTTTTAAGTTTTTAGCGTGTGATCAAATCTCTAGTTCATCCGGGGGAGTCGAGGAATAAAAGTCGGTGAAAAGACTAAAAGTCAAAGTCAAAAGTCAAAGTCAAATATTCTTTATTTGCATAGGCTTGTACACAGCACTTACAAATCGTCATACATAAAGAAAAAATTTAAAACTATTTAAAGATAATGTATATGATTTAAATGAAATTAAATATATATCTTGATACATAAGATATACTAAAAAATAAATAGACATAATGCGATTCTACCACCGGTATCGGAAAGTTGATTCTGACGAGAAGATCCGGCAAGAAACTCGCCAGTTACTCTTTTTAATCGCCAAAATGTTTATTACAATGTTTTCCTCATACCACCTCCTACAGAATAAAGAATCTTTTATAATAAGACATGAACCATGTTTACGGATTGTCCTGACACAAGTGTTTCATACGCTTAATAGGAGAATCCAAACTCTGATATTGTTAACCAACTTTTGTCTAATAATTAAACGTTTTTCATTTTTTTTTTCATTTTTACACCTCAAGATGTTTTCCATTATCTCCAAACTAATGATAGAAATACGCACATTGATCGCACGAGACGCGTTGTTATCCACTGAGTTACCATCACTATCAACTATCACAGACACAGACTGGATTTGGCAATAGGCCGTATAGACAATGATCAAGGGGGCGGCAGTGTCTTTAGGGTATCTAAATTGTTATTTTAGTAAGGTACATGTTTAGGGGCGGCAAATATGTTTTGCTACTGCCTAGATAATCTCACACCATGAATAAGACTAGTCTATACTCGTATTTTTACTGTACTTGGAGTAATAAGCACCTGGCTAAAAGTTATTAGATAATACTATTTTAAAAAATATTACATGGTTATCAGGTTGATATTTTCCGGTATTGTTACTTGATAGAAACATAATAACTAATAGGTTGACTCACAGCAATTTGTTTCTCCACAGCCAACCTCTGTAGTTCAGCCGTTTGTCTAAAAAGTAAACCTGTTCTTTGACTTGGTGATATTCCCTCTTTGAATGGAAATGTTATTGAATCTATTACAATCAGCCTTATCTGAAAACAGATGACAGTAAAAATCTGACACTCCTGTTAATTGCTCCTGTATTAAAATCATTTGGCCTTTTCACACCTGGGTTTAATTAACTAAGTAAAAGTATTTAAAGTAAAGGGACTGTTTAAGTATTATATAATATGTAATCTTTAATGGGAGGAGGGGGGATTAGCTATGTTTACAAAATAAATACGGGAGGAAAATATATATTTTATCAACCATTTTTACTGAGGGGGAATGTAAATTTTCCAAAAACTCTGCTTACAGCACTTGAACAGCCTTTAAAGTAAACAAAAGGCAATGGTGACATAGTGGATACTCAGTAAGTATATACATTTATAACAACATTTAATAATGTTGGATAGAATAAAATGTTTTTTTTTTTATGTGATAGGTGGCAGACAAGCAAATGGATCATCTGATGGTAAGCAATGGCCGACACCTGCAACACCAGTGGAGTTTTATAAGAACTTGACTAAATAAAAACAATGTGATAATATACCATGATAGATGAACTTTGAAATAAAACTTTGGAGTTAGTTGGGGAAAAGTTAAGGAAAAATTTACCTCTGGATGTTCCTCAACCATACTCCGCATTCCATGCAGAGCTGCACAGAACTTCACCAGGCCAAAGGCATTTATGTAATGCAATCTCTGCAGTGCATCGTCTTCTTTTATGGGTGTTGGAGTGTCTAATAGCCTTTGGCATTTTGATAGGCTTGCACAAAGTATGTCTAGAAAAAGTAAGTAGTATTTAGATTAAAATCAATCAAGAAACATATCTGTGATTCTAAGAACTAAAAGAAGTCAAAACACAAAATTTATTATAACAAACACAAAGGAAATTAGAAAATATTAATAGTTTTCACAAACCTCTAAATCTTTCTACAGTAAAATTGGTGTTTGTGTCAATATATACAGCTTCTGCATCCAACCCACCCAGGATTTTAGGTATTTGAACAGATGCACAAAGCTGCAAACTAAAACCAGAAACAAATATTAAACTAAAACACAAAAACCGGTAGGTACCTAGATACTTACAGAATAGGGGCATTTACCACATTTAACCATAAACCACTAAGGTTAAAATGTACTTGTTTTCGTCAAATTCTATCCATGATTTTATCTTTGACTTAAACTACAAATACTCACCATAACTGGGTCTTTCCTGTGCCAGGTAGGCCCAATAGCTCTGTTAAGGAACAAAGCTGAACGCCGTCATTTCCCAGCACATTGTCCAGACTCTGGCTAAACGTAGGAATAGACGGGAGGCTAGTCTCTTTCTGAAACCATTCATGGACAAGAATTAAAATGTTTCTTTACTAATATTCACTTCCATTCAATATTCACAAACCTGCCATAATTCTGTAGCGCTATTTATCTTGAAACACGACATTGATTGCTATCATAAAAATGTTTTATGTAAAAAAATGTTGCTAATGCTTATAGATAAACGAGCAACGTATAGAGCTCTCCAATTTTTTAGGTAAACGAGATTTATTCAAAAGTTTCAGAACCAACAAAACCAAAGCAAGTTTTTAAATTTCAAAAGTGACATTTTGATTGAAACTTTGACATTACATTACCTTTAGGGATGTTAATTTGTATTTAAATAAAATGTATCGATTAAATACTATCTATTAATATATTGACAACCACACATCAGGTTACCACGTCCTGTCAACTTTTCTCAATTGATATTCAACTCAATGTGTTTGACAGTAAGATGAGATGAGAGTCGATTGAAGGACAATTTTGTGTACTTTGATGTGTGGCTGCGTACAGCGGCACATCAGTATTTGATTATTATATAAAATGTGTTGCTATCCACTCTGTCCACTCTTTTAAGTGCTAGTCACGTGTATTCACCTAGTTTTATGATAATTTTGAGACAGGCTTTGCCTAGTGTGGGAGTCAAAGAACTTTTATTACTGTCAATGTGTGTTTTTGGTTAATAAATGCTTTTATTTAAAAAAAAATAAAAAAAAAATACAATGAAGTAACGTAATAGGGAACGTCCCTTGTCATGTCCTAATATTCAAAGGTAAACGTTTTGATAGGCTATACACAAGTAAAGTAAAGACCAGTATAGACACATCAGGTCCATTATTATACAGTTTACTTGTTGAGGAAAAGTTAGAACTTCGATATCGATATTTTTCTTCCCCGGCATGAACGCCCGTCCCTACTAACAACAGATTATATAATCTTAAAACAGATTATATAATCCTGACTGTGATTTTAATGCTATGTCTAGCACCCCGACTTGCGATAAGTAACAAAATTTGAGAAATACCATTCACTCAGAGCTATAATTTAAAAACTAAAAAGTCATTTTATTTGATGTGACAGACATGACATTGACAGTAAATGTGTCATTTTTTTATAAACAAATCAGCAACATTCTTATTTATCTCATTTATTTATTGAATACTGAAAAAAACTATAAATAATAATAGAAAAAGATAAAAAGACACATTAGAAATATGAATCACAATCAAATGAACATGCATGTGCCTATGAATACTGTTGGCGGAGCGCCAAACGTCAACATGCAGATGCAGGTCCCTGGACCCATCATGCAGCAGCCCTCGCCGCAACAGATGCAGCCCGCTATGCCCCAGCAGCCGCAGCAGGACAAGATGGACAATATATCTAAGGTTAAGACCCTAATGGGGTCTCTGAGAGAATCTATTCCTGTGAGTATCATGACCCCTCAAAATACATTTGTTAGGCTATTTCTATCATTTACTTAATCCAGTAATGTCTGCAAGCACCGTATTGACCCCCAGACTATGGCCTATTACTTGGCTGCCCTTTGTGCTACATGTTTGAGGAGTTCTTGCAACTACCCACAGAGTGGTTTATGTTGGTATTGGGCTTGAAAAATCATAATAATTGATTGCCATCAAGTATAAAGAGGAAGATTATTTATATGTATAAAACCCTTAGCCGTTCATGCCCTTAGCTAAAAATATAGAATCATTTAAATTTGTACTTAAAAAGTTGTTCATAGAATGTTTTAAATTCAATGAATGATCTTTTAAGCTCTTCTTTTCTTAAGTGTGTTGAAATTTGAGATACAAACCGAATTTTAAGTAAGCAATATATAATGCATAAAACATTGACTTATAATGAGTGTCCAAACCAATATTATTATTATTGAATTCTTGTTTTAGATGACACTGAAATCTGCTGCTCAAATTTTACATCAAAATCATAATGTTGATTCTAGTTCTCAGTGAGTATAATTGTTATTTTATGTAATTGTTTGGCTAAAATATTTTATTATAGGTTGTTTACAAAATCACTAAATAATTAACATATTTTTATATTGACCAAACATAAGTGAATAGTAAAGAAGAAAGATATGCTTTTTACTTGTTTTTTTTTTAACTTGAGTTTTATACTAACTGCTTATATTACTTATAATTCCAGAAAAGGAATGGATAATCCTGTGCCTAGATTTGATAAGAATTTAGAAGAGTTCTTCTCTTTGTGTGACAAATGGAACTACATTTGGTGAGTATGCTTTATTCCTTTGAAATAATTGTACTATTTTGCTTTTTGTGCAAGATATCACCTGAATATTTATTAAAATCTTTATTATCTAACATTTCATATATATTGATAAAAGTTTAATGAGGTGAAGGGAATTTCAGAAATGTTGACTAAGAACTTGTCTCAATAAAGGCCTCTACTCACCTTAAAGGCATTATTTAGTAATATTGAGCCATTTATATAACACTATTAACACAGACAGACTATTACATACATGAGCCAACACATTGAAGTAATAATTAAAATGGGAATTTTGGAGACATTTCACAGGTTGAATTTATCCAAATTGGTTCAGTAGTTTTTTATCCAGTTAGATCCATTCTAAGCATCTCTTGGAATTATTTGTTTCAAAGTAAATAATGCATTTAGTCTTTAGCATAATTAGGGCCTGTCATCGTTAACAGGTTTCTTTACTTTGTAATGTGTATTTATGTTGTTATTTTCCGGGCCTATGCAATATTACTAGAACAAGCTGATTCATTGGTATTCCCTGGTCTTATCAGCATTTTCGAAGCAAATCTGTTACTAAGAACTATTTATCTTTAAAGAGTATATTTTGCAGCACTGGTGGTCAGGACGAAACTGTGGAAATAAATAAAGAAAGAGGCTGGCTAAGTCCAGCAGTGTGTGTGTGTGTGCCTGTGTGTCTGAATCAATGATGATAATGATAATCACTGGTGATTAAACAAAAAATCATAAACATAATTTATTATAGGAGGATTTTGATTCCCATAATTTGTTATTCAAATGCACTTGGAAACCAAACTAGCAACAATGTAAGCATATTTGTGTATCCGAGTAAACATGTTAAGTGTAACAATTAACTTATTGACCCGGCAACGGTTTCTAATCAGTATTATTATTAGTGACATCTCCGATGCCTTACGTGACTGTTTTATCTTACTGTCAACACTGACATTTAATATCCACAGCACCCTGAGTTCACTCTGCAGGATTGAACATGTGATTATATAATTCTATTATTTATGAATAACTTAGATAATTAAGAATTCAATTAGCTCCCAATCATAATGTACCTGATAATGAATGGTGTAAAGAATCGGTAGTTAACATTGATCTGTTTATCTTTATTATTTAGAGAAGGAAGAAGTAAATTTAAATGAAGGACTTCAGGATTAAAAATATTAATACAGTTAGGTTAAAAAATTTTTGGGCCGATGTAAATTAACTATTATACCGTGGAACAGCCACGCTTTGAAATGAATGGGCTAGCATGACCACAGTCATACCACAGTCTCGTAGAAATCCAGTGTGAAGTAATGCCGCCGAGTGAGTGGTATACCGGAAGCCCAATCCGGTAGAAGGCCAGTGAAAAGCAGCAGTGGCAGTCTTGGACGGCGGCCATCGCTTAGGTACCATCGGATGATCTGTCTTGTCGTCTGTCACCTAAAAAAAATTAATTACTCATGCACTGGGCCAAAATAGACTTGTCGGATTGTAAACGATATAGGAAAGCCTGTGTACCTTAAGCTGTTATTAATTATATAGCTTAATTAATTAGCTTGTTTATTGATTCCAGCGCACGGCCATAACTTGCATCCAGCAGGCGCAGTCTGCAGCGCACTACCTCCCGCTCACTGTGATCCCGTCGCGCCTAGATTCTGGCTCCGCCACGCAGGTGTGTTGAGAAATCCTTTAATATATTATGTAATATATACTATCAGCAAAGTTCCCGGTAGACCACTTTTCGCCCTTAATGCAAAGCCGATATTAGCGGAAAGCTAATTATATTTTTCTTTACGAACTTTGCTGATAGTACACTATTTACAGCCAGCGATGTTCCAGTTAGGCGGCAATCGCTTGCATTCCCCTATGCGCGAGCGCAGGGACTAGCTCCGCAGCCCGCTGCGTGAGCAAGCGATTTTCGACTACCACTAGGTGGCAGACCAGCAGATGGATGTCCTGATGGTAAGCGATTGCCGCCGCCCATAGACACCTGCAACACCAGTAGAGTCACAAGTGTGGTGCCTACTAGGGTTTGGGAATTCTCGACAATTTCAACGTCCCGGGACACGAGACAGGCTACGATCAAAGTCCCGGGACTTCCCGGGACTTCGAGACTTTTTTTAATTATAAAATTTGAACTTTGATTTCTGGTAAAACGTATTAATAAAAAGGGATTTCTTTTTTAAATCAACATTAATTATCGGTTAAATCAACATTTATTACCTAAACATAAAATATAATCACAATAGTTTAAACTTTAATATGTCAAATAATTGGTATGTTTATTCCTATAATCACAGAATAACTTTTAATTTAAAACAATTATTAAATATTATTATAATAAAAGAAACTTAGTAACAATCATACTAACTTTAATATCATGTCATAATCATATTAATCATAATTTGGTAATTTTTATAACCACAGATTTGTTTCCTTATCTGTAAAACAGACTTTTGAATCAGTCTTTCAAATTATTAATCAGTTAAAAAAATAAAATTACTTTGATTTTATAAAATAGGCTTTTAAAAAAATCAGAGCATTAACAGCTTTGTCCGACAATCTGCTTCGATATTTGATCCTCCCGGGCAGAACAATAATTTCTGATAGTATTTTTTAGTTTTATTCGCTGCAATAATAATCCTGAAAAAATTAAATCATTTCATGCGGCGCCCGGATATTGTTTTTTTTTATTAAAAGTTAAACTGACTGTCAATAATTAATGTCTTTCAGGCTGACATTGACAGCTGACAGTGGCAACTGTCAATGTCATTCACTTCTGATACATTTTGTTTGACATCTGTCATTAAAAATGTGACATTTGACAATTAATGATCGATGTTGCCAATGCAGAAAAAGTTTTGGGTTGCTGTTTTATCAACATTAACTATTCAAATGTTTTTACCAAAAAACAAATGTTTGGAGTTTTTTAAAAAATATATTTGTACACCTTATTTTATGCTCTATCTGAAAAATATAGTTTCATGACTGTAGGCCACGGGTTGCCCACAGGGGCCCAGCTTCCATACAAAAACAGAACATGTCCTTTGCGACTGAGCTTGTGTCAGGCAGGATAAACAAAATGGCGGCGCGGCAAACTCAGTATGTAGACCAAGTAATTATTCATTACAGTAACAGATGACGCTAGCTAGGCTCATGCAATGCTTTGAAAATAAAAATTAATACAATACATACGACTATCGTGTCTCGTCTCGAGTCTCGACCCAAAAGTCCCGGGACACGAGACAACGAAATTTACAAAAAGTCCCGGGACTTCGAGACACGAGACGTCCCGGGACCCAAACCCTAGTGCCTACCTTAAAACTTACCCCCAATCCTACATGCGGTTGTTTTTCATTCTCCTTTCACATTATTCATGCAAATTACAAACTGTATACGGATTCAAAGAGCTATAAAAAAGAATACTTATTTCTGTAGCATTCAAACAAAATAGACGCATGAGTGGGATTGGGACCGCGACAAAGATTTGTTGGTTTCATCATATCCGATATCTGTGTGTATAAGTATGTTTCGTGAATGCCTTTACCTATATCAGGCAAACATCCCTGTATAAGAAATCAAGTCGGCTCTCTTTATTAAGATAGACTATCAATTACCCAGAGAGTATTTACAAAAACTCAGGTCACTTTTGAACTTAGTCGCATTAAACTTGGAATTTATCAATTGTACTAGTTATCTGTTTGATCAATTCATTTACGTCATATTCGCTATTTTTAGACGGAATATATGACAAGGTTTTACGTATGGTCAAGGTGTTTGTAGTTTAATTAAACCAACACATTGTTTGCCTGTAGGATTTTCCAGGTTGGTACAGTTTTCAATCTTCTAGAAATATTTTTTGGGTTTCCCCTGTCTTCTTTGTTATTTAATTAAAGACGTACAGGAAAAGCTTTTAGTTTATGTTGAAGTGGTTGGTGATTTATATTTTCCATTTACTTTTAGTTGACCAATACTCTAAATGTGTGTATGCGTTTCCCGATGAAAATATATATTAAATATCAATGCACTGTTACACTCCTCTACACAGAACTTTAAAATCGCACTTTGCACTTTGCAATAGCACTTGTAACTCATATCTGTATTTTATTTTTGTGCAACGAATATACAATAGGAGATTTTTAAGAAGGCGACAAACTACCTGGTTCACCTAATGGTAAATGATCACCGTCGCTCATTTGATCTGATGGATATACTTAAAAGACATGTCCAACATTCCTGACCCAGGGTGTTGTTGTCAGAAATGCCCTATCGGTATCCTGAAGTTACAATGTTTAAACTTATAACTTTATCGTTATTGCTTTAACGTCATAGAATTTTATTATCCTGTTGACGCAAATCGGAGTACCTATACGTTATGCAATTTTTCTAAACAAGAAACAGGAAACAGTTTCTATAGAGACGGGGGTTGGGTCAAAGCAATCAGTGTGATTGGTAAAACAAAGTAGTTTTGACGTTACAGTATACGCAATATACAGATACAGATTTATAGTACTTGTAACTAAAGAGATGCACAGCGCATGTGATAGGGACGGACATGGGCGTACCCAGGTGGGGGGCAGGGGAGGGCAGATCCTCCCCTGGATCATGTCATGGCATCTGCTCGTCTGCTACCTATCACAAAAAAAGACCTATATTTGAAAAAATTATATAACCTACCTAGTACCTATTATTATTTTAAGTTTTAATCTTTATAAGCACCTAGCTTGTAAAAAGTCCGATTTCCCCCCTCTGGCCCAGAACTTGGGTACGCCCATGGGGACGGATATAGGGGTATGGTCGCGATTGCTGTTTCGTCGTTGAAAATTATTAAATAATTAAAAATGCTACCCAAAGATGCTATACCACGCGGACGAAGTCGTGGGTAACAGCCAGTTATTTAATAAATAAAAAAAACATGATTTCGATGAGTTCGTTGACCTAACGCGTCAGTCAGCTCAGCACTTCAGCAGTATCGGATCGTGTCTCTCCCGCGTATGTTCCCTATAGTCTGTGTCTGTCATTTGTGCCGAACCACACAGATCTCTGTAAGGCTTTGCATTAAAGCGGGGCAGGAGTTCACTCTGTCCCGCTTCAATAAAAGTCCATAAAAGAAACTTGCTCGTTGAGCACCGGAGTTTTTAAGGAATTCTATTGGTAGACTTCGCTCCGCTCTGCTCCGCTTCACTGGAAACGCAGCCTAAGCGCGATTGTGCTAGCCTGTTTAGCTCGCAATGCATACTCATTTTCTATGTCTAATTAATTATTATTGTACCGCTATTTTCGCCTTGTCGTATTTAGGTGCCGCAAAGCATGTTCACGTATACTTATCTCCAATTTTCCATCGACAGGAGTACCTACCAGTATTATCTTAGTCTGTGATTGGCTTCCCATACAAATTGCATCAATCAGTTGATCACTTTTGTATGGAAAGGTATGTTTTAGAAAAACCTCGGGTATGATGGGTATACGCAAGTGATGGGCTGTACTGTGTTGTCCTTGTTTTCCAGTTATTTTTAATCAACATTTTTCCTTTGTAGGAGACAACGTTAAGCTACCCGCAGTACCTGAACACAGTGCGGCTCCAGATCTCGTACGCTAAGGACATACACGACACGCTGGTGGCGGCGGCGCAGAACATATCCCCTACCGAGTAACACCACGTTAGCAAGTAAGCTTCCATTTAATTAGATTAAGTTTAGGTTAATAATTTTAATAAATCTTTTATAATTTACTTTTGCATTTTATTAAATCTGGTTAAGTGATAGGACCTGAGGAATTTTAATAAGAGCATTTACATAAACCGTAATTTCTAGTACCTATTTGTTATTGATGTTCTTATTGCATCTTTTTGTATTAGGTAACTAGCGATTAATATAGATCTTTAGATTATCGCGTTGCATAATACACCGCCAGTCCGCTTGTGACCACGTCAAGCAGTCAGTAGATAATCATGTACCTACCTACTACTTTATAGAGTACCTTATAAATCGTTCATTGCCGTTACTTACCTTAGAAATGAATATTTTTAAACTCAAACTAAATATGGATGGAATCATTTATGTAAGGGAAAAGGTTAGGGGAAAGAAGAAAGGTTAGAACAGTGACCGACCAAAAAAAATCTCGGGCGCGTTTTCCCCTAGCCCAAGAAAAATTCTATATAATATTGAATTACCTAACTGGACGAGTTGTAATTTGTAGTATAATTCAAATAGAGAGGATACAGGCAAAAATAAAAGAAAAAAAAAGTCTTTTAAAGAATGTATTAACTTAGAAAGTATTATATAGACATAAGAGAACAACGATAGAAGAAAGAATCAGTACACATTATATGCTAACAACATAAAATTTACAACATCTATTTAATATTCGATATTTGAGATCAAACAGTTTTTAAGCGCCATGGAGTATTGCCCTCATGGTTTGGTTTCAAATGGTTAACTTACGATATTTTCAACGTAATCTATAGTGACCTAAAAACTATGAGCTGGGTAATAAGACTTATAATTAACATAATAACTTAACATTTCCTATAATTACTTAAGGGTATTAAATAGTAAGGGCCAGCCGCGAGACATTCGTTCCATACAACTCCCGTCGAATTTAAAATTCTAAACTTGTTTATCACATTTTGAATATCAGAAATACTTCAGTCTTTGCGTTTGCAGATGGATGCAGGAACCGATGGAGCACCAAATTAAAGTTATACCTGGAACAAAATATTGACTTGTATTAAGACTTTATCAAAAAAAATGTTATCAGTCATCATCTCAGCGTGCCATTATCAGTTCCGTGAAAAATTGTCATTTCAGAACCCGAGTATGCTTGGACCGCATGAAATCAAAGACAATAGCTAGGTACCGTGATGACATAGGACTCTAAAAAAGTATGACACCATATTTCGATTGACTTGAGATAATCTCTATGATTTTCAAAATCAAATCTTGCAATTTAATCTCATTCAATATCATCTCACACAAATCGTTTAATCTAAAACGACGTCAATCAGAATAATGTTCAGTCGATAAATCTAATGCAGCCGCCGCAACTCGTAAACAAGCCGATAGATAATTCATTTATAGACGTTTACTGCATAATTCATTTCTGAATTATCGATAACCGCTAAGTTTATTTGCTTGTGTCAAAATAGATGCAGCGGAAATTCACAAGCGATACGAGATTGCGGGCCAAGCGTCCTCTGCCTAGCGACAGGCCCTGGGGGGCGACTCCAGTGGAAAGGATATAAATCCACTTATCAATAAAGAGAAATACACTCCCCGCTCCTACAAGGCATGTTTGTGCTGTGACGAGCGACCCCAGATAAACTTATTGTTATGACATAAATATGCACAGTGCATAGCCGTTGTATGGAATAATACAAGACCGTTTGTGTGGCGGTATCGCGCGATGCCGAACTGGGACAAACAACTCGCCCATTCATGGAGATTTCGAGAGGAATCGGCATTTTTAGTATTACATTGTCTCTGTATAGTAGATAAAATCATAAGTACCAATTATCAATTTCATTGTACTACACGGGGTGTCATGTGTACAAAGTACGGGACTATAATATATGATCTTATGTACCATGTAAAATGAAAAATAAATAAATAAATAAACAGGCTTGTAAACCTTGAGGAAACATCAGCCACAGATGTAAAGCCATATGTTCATATAAAAATAACAAATTCACATAACATCTTAAACATTGACTTAACTCGTTTGTTAAGTAGCTTTTAAGCACTGTCTTGTGTTACAATCGTCAGAAAACAGAGGAATCACAAATATAATGCTTAAATGCATTACCTATATTGACCCGACACCGAACAAACTCAAATGTTCATCACACGAATGTTTGTCCTGGATGTGGATCGAACCTTTGCCGAATGAGGCAGGCTCACTATCACTAACTACCAAATGCGCTATCGGGCCAGTCAAGATTTCTTTAAACAAATAAAATGCTAGTTTATACGAGCTTATAGTACTACAGCATAGTACAGGGTCGATTACCCGCAGGCCAGTAATGCACCGCGATAGCAGAGGTTAATTAAAAATTATAAAACATTACCGATACGAGAAGCGAAAACAACTCGTAGGGCAATGCACACGAGGCCCTATCGATGGCCTAAGTGAACTTTAACACAAGGATATTAAAATTCAATAACTATAGAAAAAGTCAACGACTTGACCATCAATTTATTGACGTAGAAAGTGACGTTCTTACTAGATAACATTAAATTTTCTCAATATCTCACTACAAACTTCTGCTTGATTCCCTGCAAAGTAAATCGACCGCTATGCAGATAGGAAAACGAAAACGAAACGGAAAAAAGATTTGAATGTCAAGTTCTTAAAGATTTAAATCGTGAAGATGACGAGATAATGGCTTACTGGCTAGGAATAGTCCAAATAGGATAGCCCTTACTTAAGTTGAGGTACTCTCGTTTTTCCTGGTTAAAACATTTGTCTGAGCCCAGGATAACGAATGTGGTAAAAAAAAAGGCGTGGCCATATCTACCTCTCATTTTGCAAAAGCAGATGCTAAAAATAGTTTGAATAAAAATATTGCGATAAAATGTTATCACTAAAATAACCAGGCCTCTTGATTGCAGTAAATCAGGCAGTGGCGGCTTCAAAACAAACTCGGATCCGATAGCATGAAAGTCCTCGCCCTTTTTAATTATAATTAATGTCTGTTATTTATTGCAACTTTAAAAAACATATCCAATAACCGTTATCCTGTCTTGTTACAGAATGTGGCAGACGTTATATATTATTATGATAGGACATAATATTAATGGCCCTATTAAAAATTGCATTTATTCTTCTATAATATAGGATTCCTTTGCTTTGTTGCATCGATTAAATGCTAGTTACTTATTTAATGAACTACTCCTATGTACACATTTGAATAAGATATTGTATAATAGTATGTTTCCAGATTTATGTAAAAAATTACATCCTCTGAGAGCAATCCCGATAACTATTAGGTACCTACCTACTTTTTAGCTTAATAAATTATGAACTATCGCCTTCAGCCGCGTTTGATCTACAAATGATATAGACACAATACTTCTGGCGCCAAATTGACTAGACAAAACGCTCTGTCTTTGTCATGGAAATAGAAAGCTTGGGCTTTTACAAGATTGGCTACTTCATAGGCCAGCTAAAAGGCAATTCTTCAATGCAGCTATATGACGATAGATGTTAGTGATAAGGGGATGTTGTACTAATAATTTTCTATGCAAGGGTGATCCTCACCTCTCCTCTCCCTTTGCTGGTAGACTTTCATTTTATCCATCGATATTAACAGTACAGCAGTAACTGTTCCTTCTACTTCCAACAGATGCTTGGCTCCCGCTTTACTTGGAATCTCCGCTTGTATATTTAAAGGTGCTTAGGAGTCAGTGTGGGGTTTTTCAGGAATCAGAAATTATATATTTAGCTTAAGTCGTCTATACAGAACGCTGTTTAGTGTCAAAATGTAGTTTACCGCTGATTCGGAATGTCAATTTCTACTGAGAAGCACAAGCAAGAAAGTGATACTTGGTACAACCAGCAAGAAACGGTAGTTGGTAGAGCCAGCAAGAATCTGATAGTTGGTAGAACCAGCTAGAAACTGATAGTTGGTAGAACCAGCAGCAAACTGATAGTTGGTAAAATCAGCTAGAAACTAATAATTGGTAAGGTGGTTACAGAGAAGGAAGTTTGTTGAAAGTTTTTCTGTTTTAGTCAGTGTACTCACAGTCGGTTCATCCGAAGACCTGCTGCGCGGCGTACGTGATGTGGAGGTAGCCGTCGGCGCCGCGGAACTGCTCGTAGGCCTGCGCCATCGTCATGCTGTGGCTCGCGAGCACCTTCTCGTTCACCAGCAGGTACAGTGCCTGGGTACAATCATAATGGAAAGTTAATAGTGGTTGCACGTCGCCAAAGTTATCGACATAGCTCACCGGATAGTGAGCTGAAGTGGCAGATGGGCTGGCCATATCTGCCGCAGAACTGACAACCGTTGGGGTAAACGAGTTCTGGAGTGGAGACCGCGTCTTGGTAAACGTAGTGAAGCTGAATGGATGTGCCGATCTGCGCAAGAGGGCTGGCTGGAGCTGAATGCAAGTAGCCGATCGATCAAAGTAGCGAGCATTTGGAGAGGCCTATGTCCAACAGTGGATTGCAACAGGCTGATGATGATGCACATCGCCAGTTAAGGTATTAGTATTTGAGAACCATAATCAGCTCAAATCCACCCAATGCTTAGTATAGACCTCTTTTTTGTCGTGCTACTCTCTCCAGTTCCCTTCCAGCCTTATCCAGTGTTCCCTGGTCCCGTTACCATAATTTGAAAATGTTGAATGGACACTTGGACATTTTCATTATTGTCATACTAAGGAGAAGGGTGTGTCATATGAATAGGTTTTTTCGTTATCGTGGAGTTTTTGGGGTCATTGAGATTCAGTGACCGTGGTCAGTTCTTGCATCGATAAGATTGTTATTGTACGGGCCTGGGTTCTTGGATTATATTTAGGCATATTATTGTTTCTTAGATGCAGTTTTTGTATTTACGAAATAACTTTTTTTTTGTAACTGTATTGTATTGTATAGTCAATAGCACGTCTCTCGCACCCCAAGAATGAAAGTGACCTAAACCCAAATTCCTGTAACACTCGATTTTACCATAAATCCTAATCCTAGTTCTGGCTCTTTCACATAACAGACATAATGTATGTTGCGGGACCAGTGAAAGAGACGCATAAATTTTCTTTATAGGTTATATAGATTGCCTTTAAGGTTGCCAGTTTATGGCATAGTGTTACATCAATTTAGAGTCAGGTCTCCAATCATTCTGAAGGTGCGGTTGGCATCTGGTAAATGCCTTATTTGATATCCAAAGGTGTTTTGACTATAATATTAGGTGCCTAATTCTTGCAATGTTCAGTGGCTTAAAGCGGTTTTGAAACATGAAAAAAAGGTGTTATTTACCTGAGAGTCTCGTAGTTTCATCTTCGTCCGGATGATGTATAGGAACTGGGACATCGTGAGCTCCTGCGGGACCAGGAACTTGTTCCTCTCCAACGCCGGGACTTCTCGCTCTCTCGCGTATCTTTGCACGAATAGCTGTAATAATGGGGACACATGAGTTTTATACTAATAACGAGAATACGCTGATATGTGCACTGCCAGTCCAAACTTTTTTTAAACTACTACTCAGGGGCCTTCGGATCGTAGTCTCACTGTAGGTGTAAAACCACATGTTTCACACATCACATGTTTCATAATTTTCCTATTAATTTAACTTTACTAACTTGACGTGAATTTACTTACCGGTACTTTGTTTGGAAATCTGTGCCTGATGGCTTGAACTTCTTGGTTAGATCCAGTCATATCTGTAACAAAAAGATTAAATTTATTCACTTACCTATCCATTTCGTTTCTAATTTCGTTTCAAATGTAATGAAAAATTACTTTAGAGTTCCGTATTAAAAACGAGGAAGCAAATTGCTTCGTCCTGAAAAGAGGAAGGTACTTATATCAACGTGGATGAAAGCCCTCGCGACGGCTTGTTGATGTTTTACACTAAAGACGGCAAACGAGCAAGCGGGTCACCTGCTGGTAAGTAGGTAATCACCGCCTCTCATGAACATCTGCGAGATCAGAGAAGTCGCTGATGCGTTGCCGGCCTTTTAAGAAAGAGTACGCTCTTCTCTTTGAATATATTTCATTGGACTAGCACCCTTATAGCAACCCGCTAGAAATGCTGTAGCGATAAGCAAGCAGCTGGCGTTGACATTACTATATTGATTGATTGATTGACTGCTAATCATTAGCTGGTAGATGTTTACTCTTAAACGGGGCCTGATTAAGCCTTCCTTTATCAATTAAAAGCATGTCATTCAATTCGGCGTATCGTCCGCGTGTGTTTTGGTTAGTTGGTAATGGGTCCGATTCTGTCACATTATCGGTGTTGCAGAAAGCGTCATTTGAATTAATCCTCCATTTTAATGATACTGCCGGTCATTAGTCAATAGAACCGACCATACTTAATGAAGGATTACTGCAGATACTTATAATTAAAATTTCTGCGATTCAATTACTTAGACACTCTTTTTAATTTTTTTCATGTTGGATCATTAATGTTTTTGCTAATTATGAGGACCGTCCGTTTTTAGTTAAGTACAAATAAAAAAACAAGGGTATGCGTGCTAAGCGGAAATTTAGAATCAGAAATATATATGTTTTAAGTACATAGGTACTGACAAGACATTTCACCCACACCGGCGCGAATCTAGTCCTCCAAAATACTTATTATATTAATGGGCAATGCTTATGGACAATCATAATAACTCTTGAACGACTACCTATTGGCATTACATTAACAACATAATAACTAGTGAACGACTTCACCTTGGCATAAAGTTTAAGTAGCAGTAGCCTACGGTTCTGTAATAATTCCAAATTGAATCAATAGATGGCGCTTGGTGTCGATTGCATCACGCAATTTTAAATTACCGTTATTAACAGAATGAATCACTTTACAAATAGTATGGATAGTCAAACAATACCTTACCATCCTGATAGCCGAAGACCTCTTGCGAAGCGTAGGTGATGTAGAGGAAGCCGTCCTCGTCGCCGTGGGTGTCGTAGGCCTGCGCCATGGTCAGGCTCATGCTTAGCATGGACCGGTTGTTTATTATCAGGTACAGGGCCTGGAATAACGAATAGCTTTTGAGTTCTGATGACTTGTTAAATAAACTATCGGCTTGTGTGCCCCCATCAATATGCATTTCTGTGTTTCTCGGTAAATACTTAAATTAATCTGATACCTAGTACCTACCTAAAGGCTGACTTCGCAATCTACGTATACTATTTGTAAAGCTATAACTTCTATAGACAAGTAGGTACTAGGCTTATATGCAACCAGAAAGGGCAAAGTACTAGCGCGATGTAATCGACACCCAGCGCCATCTATTGGCAAATATTAGAACGAATAGCAAAACTGAGCTCCCGAAACTAAGTGAGGGCAGTCTACTGTATTTTATTATAAGCTGAAGGCATAGATTTTATAAAGTAGGTACCTACTTCATTATGCTAAAGATTTAATCGTGTCATTGCTAGTAAACAAGCGATCCACTGCTTTTTGGAAAAATTGCCTAAAGGAATTGATAATTATATTTTTACGAATAAGAAGTTTTTGAGTACCTAGGCTTTCATTTCGAATACATATTAGCCGATGTTAATAATATATGAATTCGGCTTGTTAAAGGTAGGTACTGCTTACCAAACAATTTAATTTTATAAAGTAGGTATACATACTTGTATGTTCTGAGACAGACTACAGTTAACTAACTGCCTGAACTGCATCAATTCCTATTTTATGCTTACTACATGAATAGTCTTTAGGTTTACAGCTTCTATCTAGTAATATCTAATTCCTAAGAAACGTCATTACTATCAGATAATTGATTTAATTTATCGATTCATAGAAAATAGTAGGTACACTCGCCCACCCAAGTATGATACTTAGATACTTGCCTATTAAGTATGATACAATGTTACATAATTATTTAGTAGGTACCTAATACTACATGTTTATGTAATTAAATAGTTTTATTATTTTAAGTCAATTTTTTTTTCATCAAATATTAACATAATGGCCACGATGCAATGACGCTATTGCGTTGTCTAGATACTCGACCTCGCTTGAAATTTTAAGTTAATTTAATAAACGTACATTAAAAACCGGGAATGAATAGCTTGTTTGTGAATCAAGCACAAAAAAAGCCATCAACTACGTCACATACGTTGATGACAATTTTGTTACTAGATTAGTACTTCTTCAGACAGTTCCGTAGGTGTTTTTTGAGTGCATGCATCTGTTTTGCATCTTTCCATATCAAGTTACAATGTAGGTACCTACTTAGGGTATTTATTTGCTTCATCATCAAACGAGCTACTCACTTGATTTGGTTTGATCCGTATCCTGTTCCGGATGATGACTAGGAACTGTGACATCGTGATGTCTTCCGGCACCAAAAACTTCGTTTTGTCCAGCGCCGGCAGCGACTTTTCTTTGTGATATCTTTCTACTATTAACTGCAAAGAGTAAACATATTTTTACAAACCATTTTTCGTAGCAAACTATCTAAGCAGTAGGAGTCAAGTTTGTTTTCTATTTTGCTTTCAAATAATACTTTTAAAGATACTTCTAACGTTGAATGCACTAGTGGGAATAAAATAGGAATACTTATCGAGTTCTAAATTTTTTATTCATTTATCAAACCGTTCATAAAGGAAGTTCATTGTTTTGCAAACAAGAACCAACCCTCTCTCTCCACTACCTACGTTGTTTACATCAAGTGTAATAGGGTTTAGTTGTGCAAACTATAACCAACCCACAAAAAGTTTGTTTCGAGAAAATTAACTGTGGGAGAGCCATGCTTCGGCATGACATGGCTCGACCGGAGTGATACCACTGGCTCACAGAAAACCGGCGTGAAGCAGCTTCTGTGTTTCGCCGAATGAGTGAGGGTACCGGAGGCCTATCGGGGGGGAAAGGGTTAAAAGGTTAGCAGCGCACTTGATGCATGTGTTCATGGGCGGCGGCAATTGCTTACCATCAGGTGATCCGCCTGCTCGTCTGCTACCTATCACATAAAAAAAAAAACGTTTGATGTAGAAAGCGTAGTGGAGGGAGAGTCTATTAAAATATGTGACTCCATTTCATCCCAAATGAGGGTTAGTTCTTGTTTGCAAAACTACATAATGTCCCTGATAATATAAAGTTGATAAATCGAGTATAGTGTTCACTCACCGGTATTTTATTCGGAAACTTTGTTTTAATTGCCATCACCTCCTCTTTCCGGCTGACTGCAAGCAAAAAACATCTTAATGAACTAACGATGTTGACCTGACCTGATCACGTGATTAAACTAATTTGTTTATTGTGTTGGGGGTGTATTCTATCTCGGCTGGGTTGGCAAACTTAGGTTTATCTGCCCAAAGTCACGTAGTGAGTAGCAACAATAAATAGGTCTATTAATTAGGTAATTTTAACCAATCGATAAAGGCTGGACGCACGCATCGAATAAACACAAAATCCGAGGTTCATTGAACTTTATCTGTTATATCTCTAGTTGTAACATTATTAATGCTAATTGTTTATAGTATATGAACATCAGCACATGCTATATTTTAAAATAGAATGGTCATTAGATGTATAGTATTGCTTACTTAGGGTAACCTTGTGGCTTTCCTATTTCGTTCCGTTTCCAATCATAATTACTAACATGCAAACAATAGATATAAGTAGCTAAGATATAAGTATCAGCGTTTTTATCCATTATTTACATTTACTCCATGTTTCAGGGATTCAGAGTAACAATAACACATATTTTTTCAGAACTATCTGTGTCTTAAACTGCTAAACTGGCGCGAATTTTGACCCACAATATCAGTAAAAAGCTATTTATTAAACAAAACTTAATAAATATATAATATGCTTATCAGTTTAAGTTGTAAGAAAGTGCATTAAGTAGGCAATATACAGGGTGTATCTGTGAACATTTACATCCGCTTAACCACGCCGTCTACCAATATTCTGAACAACATTAATGTTCTATGACTTTTGGAAATATGCATAAAAGATTTAAACGTTTCATACAAATTCGGTCACGTGACTTGTTTATTTTGCATGTAGAGTTGAAAAAAAAATTGACGGAATTTTCAAAAGTCGTAGAACAATTGTTCAGATATCTTGGTAAAATACATGGTTAAAGGGACGTAAATGTTTACAGATACATCCTGTATCTATCGAGAGATTTAACGTCATATAATATCTATCTTGTATGATATGGGTCTTATCTCACTGTCATTACTTATGTTATGGCTAACGAGGGTCTTGGAGGTCCTATGTACCGAGATAATTAACTTTCCAGTCTTAGGCAATCGCGAATTAAGATTTGAAATAGAACCAGACTGATTTGCAGCTGATATTCGTTAAGTTAATTTTAAATCGGTTAGTTTTAATGGAAAATAAAATTAACTTTAAATTTTCTACTAGTGGTTGGTATCATTACAGCCACACATCTGGGTACTACAATCTCTGTCAATTTTTCTCAACTGATATTGAACCAAGTGTGTTTCACATTAAGTTGAGAATCGATTGCAGAATATTGACAGATTTATATGCATTCATGTTTGGCTGTCCATACCTATTTAGCTACTAAACTTAATATAAATTCATTTGATTTCAAAAAAACAAAACTAGTGATTTGGGCGTCCAAATCATTATTTTTGATTACAAAGTCTTTTAAGTTAGTTCCTTAATATCCCTGTTAGTAGTACCTGGTAGTATTAAGTACCTATCGAAGGACCGTGTAAGTAAGAACATCCCTTATCTAGAAATAACTGTTAAAACAAGACACGCTTGTAATTAAAATGCGTAAACATTGGCACTAAGACCCTTGATCTAAAACCGAAGTTCAAAAACAAATGTACAATGGGTAACTTACTTACCGAACGGTTTCTTTGACTTGAAGCACTGTCTCACATTGTGGTTCACATCGTGTTTTATTAACGTAGTTATAAAGTTCAATTCCATTTTCGCATTCACAGGTTTCATACAATACAAGTCAGAGTTTCTAGAAGCGTGCGTTCTCCGCGCCGCGCGACGTAAGACTAACACAAAATAAATAACATCACTAGTTTTATCAAACGAGGGGTCCGACTTGTAAATAACATCCGATGATAATCAGCGCCATTAATGCATTATAAAAATAAGTTCATATCTCCTTGTGCAATTCCACTGCTCCGAGAGGTAGTGTTTGGCGCGTGAACTTTTTTAACTACCCGCACTTTATTTTTGACTTGCCAAAAAGTTTGTAGTCACAGACTATCGCATTTGGACCGTACCAAGAACATGTTGCGTTTCGAACCATATTATCCGATATATAAGTTACTGTATGACCATATTCGATCGTGTGGCGTACCTACGTACGGTCCGCCGGATGTTGTTATATTCATGATCCGGCCCGAACCAAGTTCGATTGTCTGTGAATCTTTTACCCAGTATTTACTTTATAGGTAGTCTTGTTGCCAATGCCAATCATATTATTAATAAGTAAATAGGTAAGTACTTAAACAAAATCAAGTACCCGACCTGAGATTTGTTTAAAGAGTTTATTATTTGGAAACGATACACGAGTAGATAGTATCGTGTGCATACATTCACTGTGCACACGGCGGATACCAAGATATTCGTTCTTTGTTCCTTATCAACTAAAAGTTTTGTCGTTATTATAATACCTTTAAATCAGTATCTTTCTTGCTAAGAATAAATACCGAACTTTAAAACTTCCCATACTTAACTACACAAAAATCACCAATAAACCATGATCATGTTGATCACGGGTTAGCTCATCTACCAATTAATTCTGTCAAAAAAATCTCCGCAAACAAATCTAACTATTGTGACGTATGTTCTATAATGCATTGTTTACATTGGTATACGCGGCTCCGATACGGTAGCAAACTTTGTAATTACGGAGTTGCTACCCAACACTCCCCTTTGGTACATATTGGAAGAAAGGGTCATCAATCGTCATCTCTTAATCTTTAGTAATGTTTACTTGGCATAGGGCAAGTTACTTGTTTTCTATTTGAACTGCAATTCAAGTTAATTTGTAAGGTCTTTAGACCATTTGAATAACAACTAATTGACTTGATTTGACACTACAAGTTTAAGTAAACATTAGGCTAACGCAAACAATCACTCCTGCTGCGGAAAGCGACGATGAGATCTAAGATGATTCCGCATTTGCCTCGAAGATGCCTCATTAAGATGGTTGGATTATAGCTATTATACCTAGTGGCCCGGAATTACTTAGACTTCGTGAAAAAGTAATACTTAATAAAAAAAAATATTAATAGAAAATGCAACAAGAAGGTCCACTTATACACATACAGCAAGACCTTATTGCTGTATTAATTATAGGACACCAGTATGCAACTTAAATTTAATCGTAATTATTTTTCCGGAGAGGAGAGTATATTGAACTCGCGCTATGGACATGTACTAGTAGGTAGGTAGTTAGGAAAAGTGCATTCAAAACAACGGTGATATGGATCCTTCCTGTATTTGCAACCATATCATGCATTTACGTGTCAGATCGGACGATATGTGATGATAACAGTTAACTGAATAAGGTCACAGTTAAGTACCTATGTGATTACTAAAACGTAATAATTGGTTCGTTAAATGTGCTTAAACTGCTGAATTGTTACAGTGTAACGCTAGGACATACTGACGTGTATTGTGTTTGTGACGTATCTGTATCACATTTTCCTACTTTCAAGTAAATAGGAAACACGCTATTTATGCTGCTTTACATAACAATTTAACAATGCACACGTCTTATCTTTATACCATGGCCCCCTTCACTGACCGTGCCCGTAGATGGCGATTGGCGTCGCTTAAATCGCGCAAATGTTTCCCTTTTTCGATTTCGTCGTCCAGAGAATTTCAAAACGGCCCTGTTTTTGATAACAGCTAGCCGTAATGTAATACGGCGGATTATGCGATCCGGCTGCGACATAATTAACGCGTCAAGAATGTCATGATCACGGATTTTTGAGGAAATGGACATAGAATGAAAAAAATGGACACAAAATAATTACACATACCTACCTAAGTATTTTGTGCTATAAGGGTGCTATACCTCTACTCTATGACGTAAGCTACAGTCGTGCCATCCATTAATTTCAAGATTTTCTTGATGCATTTACCCACCAACATCGCATGAAATATCCAATACCGAAATTTCTAGAGAAAGTGACCTAGTGTCAGTTTATATAGGCTGTGATATAGGTAAGTAAGATACCTAAGCAAAGTTCACGTACCTAAATGTAGTGATATCAACTGCGGACGTAAATTTTCTGCGATCGTAAATAGTTTTATTGACATGTGATCAAGATATGGATTGCTGTGTCTACCGAAGCAATTAATGTAGGGCTACCACAAAAACGAAAACAAGACGTTGGCAGCTAGATAGGTACAGTGGCCAGCACATCAAGTTACTACAATCTGTAAAATTTCCTCAGTTGATATTGAACCAAACACGTTTGACATAAAAGTGAGGTTCGATTGAAGAAATTTGACAGATTGTAGTAACTTGATGTGCTGGCCACCGTACTTCTTCAACTAAATAATTAACACAGAAGGATGACTCAGGCTGTCCTTGTAATCGAAGAGTTCTTTACAGTTAAGGCAGTCGCATTCGTATTGTATCGTGTCTGTTATTCAAGGCGAGTTCACTGTAAATGCCCATGTAATGTTCGATTGAATGAAAAAAACATGATGAAAACTAAGTAAGTATTTGCGATATATGAGACGTTAATATTACCTAGCAGTTACTTATGTGGATGACAGTACTTAGTTCCTTGTTGTTGGCAGGAATATTTACATAGGTAAGAAATTATAGAAATAATTAATAAGAATGATGCTAAAATATCCACTTGTGTTCATAGCTGAATAGTCATTTTCGCTATAACTTGAGTCTGGTCTGGTCTTTAGATGATAATAATTAGTTAAAATCATTATAAGTAACAAGGTTAAGCTGCATAATTAACTTGTCTGCGATTTCTCCGGGTGCTCGAGTGTTCCTGATTTGTGCAGAATATTGGTTGCAGAGTTGCGTTTTTTTCTGCGTAGGTATAGGTAAGTATACCTACGTTTGTTATTACCTACAGCGTAATTTAAAAAGCGTCTTTCGGCGTGTTCAAGTTAACCAAGAAATACTAATTAGCCACCGTTTCCATGGCAACGTTTTTCTGTTTACGTTAATGTGCTTCAACTACAGTTCAACGCTCGTAAGTACAGTAGGAGAACGAGCTTATTACACGCGTATAAAACGCTAATCTGAAACCATCCTAAGAAAACGAGGTCATATGTGTTAGGACTTACCTATGCTTGACTACTTACTTAGGTATTCAGGTACGGACAATCGGATACAAATCAATCAACTTTATTCAAACGACACCACTGGTTCATTAATTATTACCTATAGGTAGGCTGTCTCTACCAGATGGGTTAGTTATGAAAGATAGACAAACTCGAGGGCCAACGCTGAGTTACATAGATTAGGGCAGGAAACGGTCCGCATGCTCCGTTTATGCTTCAGTCAGAAGGTTAAAACTCTAATAAATTTTTGCAACGCATTGTTGTGATGCATCAGGTGTTGCAGATGTCCAAGGGCGGCGGTGAACACTTACCATCAAGTGAGCCATCTGCTCGTTTGTCCGCTGTAACGTAGATAATAAAAAACAATCTTGCAGGTGTTCGCTGTCCTTTTTTTGTTGACGCTTGGGAATGCCGTGACCCGAAGTGGGCCAACGCCCAGTGTATTACTTTCCTCTATGGCCAACGCAGTCTTGCGACTCCTTATAGGTGTTCAATGCCTTGCCAGCGATAGCGTGTAGGTAGGTAGGTAGGTATTACCTACGCACAACACGCCGATGATCAGGGGGTCAATTCTCGTGCACTCGACTATCTCCACAGCCAAGTGCATGTCCAAGTTTTCATTAGACGATGGGCACCCCAATCGAATGATGTGATAATGATATGTGCAAGTAGCTTTCCTCAGAGATAAACTTACTTCTCGTATCGATACTTTCTACAAATTAACCTTTGCCTTTTGCTACAATGTTCGAGCGAACAGGTAGGTATGTACACTACCTAGCGTGGCATAGGTGGTGAACTTTATAGCTCACTCATCTCACGATGATACTATTTGATGATTTGTGAGATTAGGTTAGGTAGGTTAGTGTGGCAAACCGACGTACCTTATGCATAGGCTGGCAGATTTACTCCGCATTTTCTGACGTAAGTATAATGCATCAAGAAATCATGAAATTATTGATGGCGCCACTGCCGCTTACCTACGTTATAGAGTATGATGGCCCCATTGATACTATGGAACGTCGTAATAGCTCCTCAAGAGTAATTTTCACGACTTTGTTGACAAAGTATGGGTAAAAAGTATATCTACCCACCTATTCCAGGTTTGACGGCAGGTAAAGAGGTCTAAGGGGCGATGAGGTAGGTACTGATTTACTCTTTTGCGTGTAAGGGGGGAGGATATACCTACAGTAAACCCGCAGTCATCTTCTAATATCTTACAACCATAAAATAAAAGCCGTGTGATTGAGGGTACCGGAGGCCCACCCGGGGGAAGGGGATAAAAGATTGGCAGCGCACTTGTAAGTCAACTGGTGTTGTAGGTGTCCATAGGCGGCGGCAATTGCTTACCATCAGGTGATCCCCCTGCCCATCTACTATCTATCACATAAAAAAAGAGTAGGCTGGACGAAGGTTACGATGGGTTTATACCAAAGCATAAACCCATCTCTAGTAGCGTGCTAATTTACTTGCTGAAGGATAAAAGTGTTTTTGTAGAAACGATAATTCAATCATGAATACAATTTTATTTTTCGCACGACGAACGCAGATCAGTGTAAATTAATAAAACGTTGAATGCATCGTGTAAAATGACATTTAAAATTAGGTCGATTCATTGCACGCATGTCCTGTTCATGAAATTATGATTTATTTTTATTGAAGCGTAAACAAATCTCTATATTTATACTGATAAAAAGTAACAATCACAGTAGTTTTAGGTATATTACTATTAAAATGAATTGGTAGGTGCAAGAATGTTTTCACTTCGATTAACTGCTTGATATAGTTTAAGAAATATCTGGTAATTTGTATTTCGTGCAACGGAACGTCAGTTCTTTTAGCGAGTGACTGAAGTGCACGAATTATTGAATTTGCAAAATAATATTTAAAAGTGTTGCGTATTTGTAATATATTTTTGTTTGTGGGAGATACTGCGTGATGTTTGCAGCTATTTCATTTATATTTTTTGGTCATTCCATATACTTTTCGTCATAGTTGTAGATTATATCACAAAACAGTGCCCGATGGACTTTAGAATCGATAACCCAATTTCGCTCGTATTTTCTAAAATCTTAAGTATTTTATATTAATTTAAAAAGATGCGTAGAATTTTTAGTGTGGCTAGGGAGTAGATGAGTGCCTGTGAAGATGTTGTTCACGCCAATTTATATTGCGATGACTTTTATAAAAACTTGGCGGATCCGCTCGTTCAGAGCGCGACTGCTTGAATTCCTCAGCGGGAACACGAGCGTCGCATTTTGTAAAGTGCCTGAAAATGCTGCAGGTACATAATTTTTTTCCATACCAGAATCCATAAAATGTCATTGTCCTACATACTTACTTACTTTTAAATTTTCACACACACTTTCAGAACTATTAATTTTGTTCAAATACTAACATGAAACTTGTGCATACTTTTATTTTCTAACTAGAACTTTATTGTATTATCATGTCTGCTTGTGTTATTTCAGAAACACCAACATTAAGTTCAAAACTGTGTACAAATCCAAAAAATGCATATCTCTGTGACTTGTTGGACTACACAAATACGACACGAATCTGTAGTATGAAGCCGACTCAATGCATCGAGATCAGCGACTGGGTGTCGTGTGCAGGCGGGCTGCCACTGGGGTCTAGCGAACAGTCTCCTGTCACTGATCTAGATGTAGATGTTCTGTTTGAGTGCGAGATGGACCCACATGAAGCTAGTTCCCATCAGAATATTATAACAGTGAGTTACATTAATTTTAAATGGTTTACTATTGTGGTTGAATACTTAGTTAAGTGAGTTGGTAGACATTTTAATGCATTTTTAATCTGATAAAAATTGCATTAAAACAACTTTGTGAATATTTTTACATTTTAGCTTCAGCTTTTAATTTTAACAGTGATGCGTTGATAGAGCCTTCATGCTAAATGATTTATTCCAGTT
The DNA here is from genome assembly GCA_014851415.1 of Cnaphalocrocis medinalis. Lineage (NCBI taxonomy): Eukaryota > Metazoa > Arthropoda > Insecta > Lepidoptera > Crambidae > Cnaphalocrocis > Cnaphalocrocis medinalis. Next base: position 6,651,511 of record CM026294.1, read on the forward strand.
GGAGTCCATGGGGCAACCAGTGGCTTGGAAGGCTGGCTCGCATTTAGCAATAGTACTCAAAACTAACATAGAACACCTCAGTGTGATTGGCTTTCACTTTGTTGGCGGTGAATTTGTTATAGATCACAAGCTGCCAGTGGTTAGAGTTCAAAGTTAGTATGCATGTTTATGTTTTCAGCTTTGAAATTAATTATAATAACAAGACCCCTTGCCACACTCTCAATAATAATAAAAATATATAAAATGTGCCAAAATTTTGTGTTATATTATGATGGCTAGAGACTGCATTGCAAAAAATTTTCAGAAAATTTAAAAATAAGTGTTCTATTGTTTAAAAAAAATAGATAATTGTATAAATATAGCCCTTTTTACTAGCCCTGGATCTAAATTGTTACAAGCATTTATTTATTTATTTATGAATATTTTTAGCTGTACAGTTATCTGGGGAACCAAATAAAGCTACTGACCCATCTATGAGGAGTCTCCGAAGTGAAGTCCAACATGGTCTTAAAATTATGAATGAAGAATTCCAATGGCCCATTCATGCTGCTCTACTCAGAAAGCTGTCCAAAGTTGTAGATATCAAATCTGATGTTAAGCATACAATAGAAATGAATGGTACTACAGATCATTCTTTAGATACAACTACTCCTAAAAGGACTATTACTTTAGCTGATGTCAGTGTCAATACAGGAAAGTCTTTGTCAGGTGAAGACGAAATTGTCAAACCTGAGGTTAAAACAGAAGTAGTACAGAAGACACCTGAAAAATCGCCTGAGAAGAAAGTTGTACAGCAAAAAGAAAAAGTAGCCACCCCTGAAGAGCTTGTAGTAGAAAACGTCACAGTTGAAATTCAACACAACATCACACCAAAGAAGTCAAGTTTAAAACTAGATTTGAAGAAGGGTACTAGTTCATTATCGACGTCGTTACTAAACATATCCAGTCAAATTAAGTCAGTCACTACTCATAAGAGGATAGTTAGTACAACGAAGAAGCAAACACCGCAGATAGAAGCTAGTGCGGTGAAAGAGTGTGAGAGAGAGTCGTCGTCGCAACAGAGCACGCCGAAGTCTGCGAAATGTTCCCGTCCATTACTGAATACTAAGTCGCCCAATGTGTTGATTTACTCAGATAGTATAGCAGCTAGAGATAATCTGGAAGCGTCGCTTAGGAAGGTTCTGGATTGTGATAGGTGAGTGCCAGTTTGAATGTAGTTTATGTAACAATTTTAGATTCTAATCTCTTTGGCGTGCAGCCAGTTTTAGAGCACCTATGTTGGAAATCGATAGTTAATTTCCCGTTATGCGGCGATGTTATTCAATATTGCGATGGTTAGTTACATTGCAAATAAATCATTGTCCTTCCAAAGAAATTCCAAAAAGATTTCTGTCGTCTGATCTTACAGATCTTTGCAATGCAACAGATTTTGCAGAGTCCTGTCACGATAAAGTCGAAACAGAATTTCTTACTTTTAAGCTAGTTTGTACTTTTATTTTACCATACCTTTACTTTTGCATTTGAACATTGATTAATCTAATTGTATACCTAAGTTTGTATAGGTATTATTTTAAACAGTGGTGTAATAAATAGTGACATGTGAGTTTTAGTCAGAAAGTTTCACTAAAACTATGTATTAAAATAAGTTTATTTTCTAGGTACACCTTGTACAGTGTTTCAAAAGAGGCCCTAGAAGCCGGGGCGTGGCGAGGCCGCGCCGCGCTGGTGGCGGTGGCGGGCTGCGTGGGCCGCTGTGCCCCGCTACTGCTGGCTCATCTCCTCGACGGGGGACGGCTGCTAGCCCTCTGCTCCGATTTACTACATACGGTCCTGCCATATTATAAGACTGCTGAGGTTAGAACTTACCGTTTTACGAAAATGTACAGTGGCGGACACATCAAGCTTTACAAAACTGTCAAATTTCCTCAATCGATTTCGTACTCAATGTGAAACAATATAAGGATGATAATCGAATGAAGAAATTTGACAGGCTTGTAAAGCTTGATGTGTCCGCCACTGTACTTCCACTACTCAAAAGTAATGTTATTATCATTATCTAAGTCATTATTTTTTTTATTTTAGGTTCGGGAGAATGAAGTGGTACAATTTTCTTTTGACAAGTGGAAATCAGTAAAAATGAAACATCACATATTTTGTTACCAAGCGTCGCCAGCCAAAAAGCAGTTTTCCACCGAAAGCGATCGACAGTAAGCTATCTTTTAAAATGTTTGTTATAGGTACACAATTTGACACATTACACTTTTTATGTATTGTATTGTTGTGTATTATGTGACTCATAATTATTGTATGTACATTTATTCTTGACACTATAGCAATTTTAATGAATTTTACAGAGCAAGTCAGGAAAATAATATTTGTCGGTACGCAAGTAATAGTATTATGAGAAAGGATTATTATTTATTAACTTATGAAATCGCATTCTTATTTTAAAAATGCTTGAGAATATTTACATTTAATTTATGGGATTGTAGACTAAACACGTGCGAGTTTCATTAGTAAGGTGCAAGCAAAATTAAACTTAAATTAGTGAGCACTAAACACTAAGCTTGCCCGTGTATAGTTGATACATATTGCTATCATGATTTATAACTCAATCAATACGTTATTTTAGAAAGGTCCGATTTTTATAAAGTTTTTATTTAAACAAACGACCAATCAGCCGCGTACGCACAGTTGAATCGAATCACAAAAATCCGTCATCATTAAGCCATGATGTGTGTCTTGGACAAGGAATATGGAAGAACAGAAGACTAGATCAATAGCTCCTTATGCGTTATTTTGTCTGCTTTTCTCTTCTCCTAAAGAAAAAAGGTTTCTCTTTCAACATGATGATGACTTTTGTGATAATATTTAACATATTGGATTGGTCGCACCTATTTTGTACTTATATAATGATTCAATTGCAAGCATAAAATCGGTCCTAACTCATACTCAGGTACTTACTGCAATGTCCTTTGTAAACCTGTGTTCTGCACGCTCTCCAATTAGGATAGTAGTGTTAATACAAGCTGGTGTAACTGCGATAATCATCCTTGTTTGTTCATTAGTCTCTTTGGAAAGTGTCATTGGTACTGCATTGTTGAAAATATACCTACACATACCTCATTAAAGTAGCAATTAAATCAACGAATGCAAACTTTTTTTACTTTAATCATACTTATTCATAATTTGTTTATGCTCTTTTGTAATAATATTTTAGCATGAAATTTAGAATTAAGTACCTACCTACCTGTAGAAAAATGAGACTTTGATTTTAGAAATAGGTTTAGTTTTAATTTATCTACATAAATTATAACATCGGATAAAAAAGTCGATGTTATTGAAAACAAGTGATAAAGTGCCTCTATTGGTACCAATAATTAATTTTTAAAAATGCAGTACCATTTCAGATAGCTGACACTTGCTTGCATGTTCTAGATTGTGATTAGCACATAGTTTCTACCAAAGGTATCCTTACATTCGGAAAAGTTCCCGGCAGACCTCTTTTAGACGTTCATCATCTCAGCGTGTTATTCCTCCGTCCAAATCCATCGCTAAACTCATGGTCCCTGCTCCAGGATTTGCTGAGTAACTACAATGAAGCGTCTGCCGTTTTACTTTCGCGATCCTCAGAGTGATCCCATACTAGCGTCTAGCGCCGCGTCGACGCGACGCCCAAATACGCTGTGGGGAGGCCGCCGGCAAGACGCCGACGGTCAAACCACACTGGCGCTAGTTTGGGGTCACTCTTCGACTGGTATGAAACAAAAGCGATGACCTCGAGTGCGCGGAAACCAATTAATAGAAAGTCGTCTTTTTTACAAGTGCGCAAACTAACGATCATCACTATTCTTTCATGCCGCCAGCTATACCAGACCAACTGAACCATACGCGAATGGTTACGAGTTTAAGAAACATGCTGATACGTGCAGGATTCCTCCTAGTAATAACCCACCGAGCCCAAAAATACAGAGATACTGGCTCGGTTTTGAACTAACCTTCTATCGCACTCTAATTTCGCAAACTACTTTCAGACCTTATTCCAAATGCATTAACGTCGAAATATGATCTACCGGGAACTTTTCTAACCGTACCATGAGGACAGTTTGCTAAGTGGTGTTGTGTCGTAGGCCGTCGAAGTACACGGGACACCCGGGGCACGAGCTCGACATCCAGGTGCTGGCGTCGGAGGAGACGTGGCGGACGCCCCGCTGCTGCAAGCCACGGACTTGACCAATAGTGGAATTGCTATTTTTTCTCAAGTGAGTAATTCGGCATGAATAGGCCGGCTCGACCGGAGTGTTACCACGGCCTCACAGAAGACCGGCGTGAAACAGCGCCTGTTATGTTTCCTTGAGTGGGCGAGGGTATAGATTAGAGGGAAAGGGGGTTAAAGGTTGGCAGCCAAGGTCACTAATGCCCTTGACCAGACAGAAGCAGCGCCTGCGCTGTTCCTACGAGTGAGTGAGGGTATCGGAGGCACAATCGGGGAAAGGAGGTTAAAGGTTTGCAGCACACTTGTGGCTATACTGGTGTTTCAGGTATCTAGCGGCGGGGGCAACCGCTTACCATCAGGTGATCCGGCTGCTCATCTGCTACCTATCACAAAAAGTAGTCTACTAAACTTAAAAAAAATAATTGTTTGTTTATCTCATTGTTTTTAATTGAATTTTATATTTTAAGATTATCTATTAAAAATACATTACATTGGAAATAAAAATGGCATGTATTGCGAAACGTGTTGATTTGACAAGTTCATGACCATCATATTGATACATGTACCGTGTTCTCGTAAATATAAATATTCTATTCTATACCCACACAAATATTTGTTGATGAAACAGATATTTGTGTTGGGTCTAGGTGTTAGAGGTTCCTTCGTTGTTTCTGGTTTCCATAGCATAAGAGAAAACCTTAGTTTGGAACCAGGACAATATATGTGATGTTGTCTCAATTTATTTATTTTATTCTTGTTGACAACTTGCCCAGATCCATTTAGAAGCAGACCCCAGCGACTACCTCGGCGAGGAAGGTCTGAAGAGCAACGAGGCGCGCCTGGAGATCATCCACAAGATCCTCGGCGACGTGCTGGGGCTGCACGTGCGCGCGCGCAGCGACCTCGCGCGCGTCGACTACACGCGCGGCTTCTTCCTCGGCAACCACGTGGTGAGACCCTGCCTTTGATCACACGCATCACCATTATTGTAGCAATTGCTGGACGATGGTGTTTCTGTTTCTGTGGGGATAGGGATGTCAGTATTGAGAGATTTTTCGTCGTTCGTGATTTAACCCATGTCAAGATCATTACGGATTTGCATGCATCTGGTGCCATCAATTTAACAGTTTCTAAATATTTTATAGTAGATATTCCTGTCTAATATTTTTTTTCTATACTCTGGTTTTTAATCATGTGGAGTAAGCTGACAGATGCAAATGTCAAGTACATTTTGACATTTTGCATTTGTCAAATTGAGTGATAATGTATGGAGATGACACATGGACATGTGTCAGTTTACTCCTCATGATTATGAATCAGAGTATAGCAATAAAGGATTTGTATCTTATTATCTTCCTTCAGTTCAAATGTTTTTTTGTAATGCATTATATTTTAATAATGTTATGAAATTACTGAAATATAAACACCATCGCAAAAATAGTATGAAAATAGAAATTACCTGTCTGGATAATTTGTGACGTGACAATTTTAATGCATATTTAGATGTATGAGTAATATTTAATAATCTAAGTAAATATTACAAGATATTAACACAATATAGTGAGCTTTCTAGAGACACTGTCATCTGGTTTCACCACCTCCGGAGAGGGTAACGATCATTACAATATCATATTCGTTCGAATCTATGAAGCACTATGTATTCTGCAGTTGAATATAAATTCCAATCTTGGCACGTTCTCTGCGCTTATTTGAAAATTCATATAGTATGTAGATGGTACTATGTATTTGCAAGATATCTGGATGTAAATATTGTATTCTATCAAGAGGCATATGTTTAGAAGTACAGTTTGTTATTCAACTTTTTATATTGTAGGTATATCTTACAGTGAATTATTATATGATACAGTACTTGTACCCTCTTTGTCTTGTCAGTGTAGTTTCTGCAACTTTAAAGAGCTTATTACATTTATTTGCAAACATTGGCTTAAAATAGCGAAAATAGCAGAAAGCATAGTGCTTCCACCATTCCAAATTCACCCTCTAGCGTTAATGAAAGTGACGTTGCGGGTGTTGTCCGTTAGGGGGCGTGGCCGGCGTCGGGTGGCGGCCCGGGCCACGTGACGGTGTGATCCCCGGTGAGACGCACCTAGCTTCCCGTGTACACGCTACACACTGACTGTCCGTCCCAACTGGGGGCCAAATGTGGCCAATTTGAAAAAAAATATTTCATACTTTTAAATTTTTACAGAAATAACGGTTTACGCATGTAAATGACAAGTTGGTACAGTCCTATAAGACTGGTAAGTGGTGATAAATAAAAAATATAATATAATATGATAACTTATGGACGTTTCGGCGGATCTTATCTATCAAAATAATTACGATCACGTGATTTTTTTAATGTATACAGACAGCCCAGTTGGGACGCCGACTCGGTACGGCTTGCGTTACGCTCGAGATTTTAGTAATTGTATTTTTCATATTAAGTATAAAAGTGGAAATATGCAGCAAAAATAACGCAAATTGACACTGAATCAAAAATATTAATGTATTTAATTCGATAATACGTCATCAATCAGTCTTACTAATTTATCTCTGACCGCTATGCGTTAGCGATCTGATAGTAATAATCAAAAGAAATATTGTTTTCTGATAGGAAATGTGATCATTTCCAATCAAAAATACTGAGGAAGTATTTTTTGTCATAAAATTTAAATAAAAATCAATATTTTTGCGTTATTTACCTCTTCTATGTTAATGTATCTTAAAGTCTCGAGCGATATTTTATTACGCTTTGCTCAAAAACAAATCGTGTTAGAATTTAAAACCGAACTACTTTACACGTAAAAAGCACGCTTTGAATTTTGCTTAACTCACAAATAAACCAATCCATGGTGTGTATAATATAAAGGGTTATTTTTATGCTATCCAAGCACAATATTTTTTCTCTTCTAAGTACTGAACTATTTTTAGTAAAATTATCGATTGATTTTAGTACTCAAAGTAAGTTATGTATAAATATTTTGCTAATGGGAACTTTCGTCATTGCATGCTTTAATTTTTTTCATTAATCTATTAGATTTATCGTCATCTACCTACTTATTTCAGAAATCTTTTTTATCCAATATTGGCTACATTTTTTTCGTATGTAGGTAATTATAAAGTGTTTTAAATTAAATTTATTGTTGTTGTTGCTAGATCTTATCATACCTTACATTTAGATGTCTATTGTTATTAAACATCTTGTCTGTATTTTTGTTGAGATTATCGTAGGTACTTATAGTTCTTCATATATTTTTAATTTACTATTGTCTTTTATTACATTTTAATTTACCTTAATTTCTTATTAAATATATAGCCATTAAAACGTGTATTTCAAAATATTTGATCGTATTTATATGATTTTTTCTACTTCTTTTTATTATTGTGCAGTTGTCCGATAATTTTACCTTTTAGTTTCTCTGCTGCTAATACGTTAGCCATAGACAACTGGAGAGCAAATGGCGGATAACAGTTCATCTTGTAAAACTAACGCAAGGGACGTAGTACGAGTGTTAGCGCAAGCTTGCGCCTTCCGCGCGTTCCCTGTGTGTACTGGAAGACCACATGAGTGAGAATTCTCTTAGAACTGAAATTTTGACCTACACAAATATGTCTGTTATCTAAAAAGTACCATTGTTGACGGAAAATGTGTCAATTAAGTCATGAAATTAGTTACAAGCGCCACCGCCAACTTCATTCTAGGCCTACTGCGAGTTTAGTCGAAGTCTATCTATCACAATCTTTCGCTAATAGACCATAATGTATCTTTTCCTCTGTTAGAATTCTCACTCATATAGCAAGACCCACGACGTCTAGACTTTCGTTATTGAATAGAAGCTGAAAGTTTATCTGTGCATGTCTCCAACACCAGCGAAGCGAAGGGGTCTGACTCGGGAAAAAACCGCGCATCAGATTTATAGCTGTCGAAAGAAATCTCGAAGAAAATAATATAATAAAGTACCTCACTAATTTAGCCACCCTCAGACCAAAATATCTTGTCAAAAGTAACCACACCTTTATTGCTAAGTTGCATTACATTCGGCCGTGATAATTAAAATTGTTATTACCTCGATAGTTGTCATTGCTTCTTCTATTGTCGCTGTTATAGTAGTAACCGCGATTTACATAATAACTGCGATTTGGACGATGTTGCCACCTTCCTCTACTTTTAGGCATATTCAGTATCACCTTTCCAGCTGGCTGAAATGACTGCTCATTCTCAGCCGCTCGAATGGCATCCTGAATGATTTTACCTCTATTTGAGATATGGACAGAGAAACTGTCAGCGTTTATAAAATTACGAATTTATAGCAGTAGTCGGTTCTTAGGCTATCATGCGAGTAGGGCGCTTATCAACTACCTACAACCCAAGTGAGAGTCTCAGTAAGTCTTGTCTCTCCAGCACAAGCTGTCGCTAGTGGAGCAGTGGTGCGGGGCGGGCGGGCGGCGCGAGCAGGCGCTGGGCGCGCTGCGGGTGCAGTGGTGCCTGCGCGGGGAGGCGCCCGCGGAGCCGCCCGCGCACGACTTCTTACCAGTCCACGTGTACGAGTGCCCCGACAACTTCTCCACCGTCGAGTACTACGATGTAAGTGTTGCTAGTCACAAGTAAGTAACACTCGTCTCTCCAGCACAAGCTGTCGCTGGTACAGTGGTGCCTGCGCGGGGAGGAGCCTGCGGAGCCGCCCTCGCACGACTTCCTGCCAGTCCACGTGTACGAGTGTCCTGACAACTTCTCCACCGTCGAGTACTATGATGTAAGTGTTGCTAGTTACAGGCAAAGGTAGTGGTAACTATTTAACTATGGGCGAGCCAAGCTTCATTTTTAATATGATAGTTAGCAGACGAGCAGATGGATTACCTGATGGTAACCGATTGCCGGCCGCCCATAGACACCTGCAACACCAGTAATCACAAGAGCGCTGCCAAACTTGAATCCCTTTTTTCCTCAATTGGGCCTCTGGTACCCCACTAATTGGACGTAGCACAACGCAGGCACTGGTTTACGCCGGTCTTCCGTAGCGTGGTATCACTCCGGCCGAGTCTGCTCATTCATGCCGCCTCTTGCACTCATGCATGCGTGCGACTCTTCCACGTTAAGAAAACTACTAACTTTTCACCAAGCTGTGCAGCGCAATGTAGAAAGTTTTTTTATTATTTATTTCCAAAGAGTTTGTATCAAAACGCGTATTGTCTCACGTTCCAGAACCTAACGTCGCGTCAGATCGGTCGGGTGGTGGTGTACGCGGACGTGATGGCGTCCACCATGCGCGTCACGGGCGCTCCGCTGGCGCACGGCGTGGCCTGCGTGGCGCGCCGCCAGGCCTCGGGCCGCGGCCGCAACGACAACGTGTGGCTGTCGCCGCCCGGACAGGCCGCCATCTCCATACAGGTAGATAGGTCAACCCACCACCTTCCCATGGACATATTAACACAACGGTTATACTGACCGAATCGGGGGAGATGTGCGCGGATATTGCGTGTTCTGAGCCCTCAGCTATCAAGTAGATAGGACAGGCTGCCGTCTCAATACAGGTACACTCGCTGCAGGGACAGGCCGCCATTTTAACACAGGTAAACCCACTGCCGTGGCATTGTCACGTGACGGCTGTGAGTTTTTGCAGCATGCCTTGACATTATTTATATCCTTATTCTATTTATAAAGAGATAACTTCTTTAGACAACTACAATGCTTATAGGTAAACCGACAATACGAAACGCTAGCGCGATGTAATCAACGCCAGTCCAGACAGCAGATATAATAGGAAATTAATTGCTTTTAAAAGGTTTTTGAGTCTTACGACGTTAAAGCTATGGTCCGAAGCTAAGTGAGGGGGGCTACAAGTTAGTAATAATGGGCATGGTGTTTGGGCAGGTGTGGCAGAAGATGTCCGCTTCACTGCCGCTGGCGCAACACGCGGCCGCGCTGGCCGCCGTGCGCGCCGTGCGCTCGCAGCCCGCCTACGAGCACCTCGACATCAGGTACCCTCACTAATGTTATCAATGCGAAAGTAACTCGTGTCTCTCTGTTTAATACTCACTAGCGGCCGCCCGCGACTTCGTCCGCGTGGAAAAGTAACTTTTTACCCCCCTTTTAACCTCTTACAACCCCCTTTTCGCAATAAAAAGTAGCCTATGTTCTTTCTCAGGGTCTAAATCAACTGTATACCAAATTTCATTTAAATCCGTTCAGTAGTTTTGGCGTGAAAGAGTGACAGACAGACAGTTACTTTCGCATTTATAATATTAGTTAGGATTCAGGCCAAAACTACTGAAATATTTGAATGAAATTTCGTATACAGATGTTGTAGACCCTGAGAAAGAACATAGGCTACTTTTAACTGCGAAAAGGGGGTTGTAAGGATTTAAAAAGGGGGGGGGGGGGTGAAAATTATTAAATAATTAAAAATGTTACTCAAAGATACTATTCCACGCGGATGAAGTCGCGGGTAACAGCCAGTCGTAAATAAAAAAAGGCCATGTTCAGCAGTGGAGTGCCACTGGGTGATGATGATGAGCCCATTATTTTTACTAATTTTATTTTTAAAACCCTTTTTTTGCACATAAATTATATGACGACATATTTAAAATACAATATCAAAACATCCTACTACTATTTTAAAGGCGAAAGTTTGTTTGGATGTATGGATGTTTGTTACTCTTTCACGTAAAAACTACTGAATGGATTTGAATGAAACTACCACAATATAGCTCATACATCAGAATAACACATAGGCTACAATTTATAAAAATATATTGTGTGGATTGTCCAAAATATGACGGTAAGTGTCAATAATTAACTCCACGCGTACGAAGTCGCGGGCGGCCGCTAGTGTCAAATAAACAAGAGACAGACAGCGGAAGCGACTCTACTACGGAATCCCTATATACAATTAGATCAAGGGTCACCAAATGGTAGACGGCGGGCCTAATGCGGCCTGCGAAATCAGGACTGCGAGTCCCCCATCGTAGCTGCTGGGGGGATCAGTCGTAGTCGATATGATGAGCTGGGACAACGTCGTAGATGAAATAACGAACCAGGACAACGTCGTAGTCGATATGACGAGCTCGGTAACTCCGTTGTCGTAGACGTCGTTCTTTGTGTTGACCGCTTCAGTTCTGAAAACGAACTCCGAAAGAAGCTCTTTGATGAACTCCGATTTAGATCATTTGAATTACGCAACGATTTTATTTCCAGGATAAAATGGCCTAACGACATCTACTACGGGCGCGAGGTTAAAATTGGCGGCACGATCTGTACAGCGAACTGCATGGGAGATGACGTCATTATTAATATAGGTAAGTTAATACATTTTGTTCAAAATAGATAAGTACATTGTTTTTAAGTCCCAAAGTCCCTTGAATTGGGGTCAGTGACATTAGTTTATCACGTAAAGTAGCTAATAGTTTTTGAATATCTGGTCTACGGATATGAGGTCAAATGAAGGTCAAAGCGATTTTATTGAAAATATCCAAGATCCACCTTTTAAAATTTTAAAACGATGAAATATGATGTGAAATACAAATTCCTCGAAATGGTTTTTGATTTTGGACGTGTTTAATTTTTGTTCCCATCATCATCATCATAGGCCTTTACATCTTTAATATACCCAATTATTATTTTAGGCACCTGGCGTAAACATCTCCAACAAGATACCGACAACATGCGTGAACGACATCATCTTAGAGCACAACCGGAAGCACGGCACGACCCTCGCGCCTTTGACCGTGGAGGCCTTCCTCGCCAAGTACTGCTCGCAGCTCGAGCGGACCCTGGAGTACATGGCCAGCGACGGCGGCGTGCAGGCCTTCCTCGAGCAGTACTACCAGTACTGGCTGCACACGTGAGTGATCTATACAGAGAGGTTGCAACACCAGCGCCCTTCACCGTGGAGGCCTTCCTCGCCAAGTACTGCTCGCAGCTCGAGCGGACCCTGGAGTACATGGCCAGCGACGGCGGCGTGCAGGCCTTCCTCGAGCAGTACTACCAGTACTGGCTGCACACGTGAGTGATCTATACAGAGAGGTTGCAACACCAGCGCCCTTCACCGTGGAGGCCTTCCTCGCCAAGTACTGCTCGCAGCTCGAGCGGACCCTGGAGTACATGGCCAGCGACGGCGGCGTGCAGGCCTTCCTCGAGCAGTACTACCAGTACTGGCTGCACACGTGAGTGATCTATACAGAGAGGTTGCAACACTAGCGCCCTTCACCGTGGAGGCCTTCCTCGCCAAGTACTGCTCGCAGCTCGAGCGGACCCTGGAGTACATGGCCAGCGACGGCGGCGTGCAGGCCTTCCTCGAGCAGTACTACCAGTACTGGCTGCACACGTGAGTGATCTATACAGAGAGGTTGCAACACTAGCGCCCTTCACCGTGGAGGCCTTCCTCGCCAAGTACTGCTCGCAGCTCGAGCGGACCCTGGAGTACATGGCCAGCGACGGCGGCGTGCAGGCCTTCCTCGAGCAGTACTACCAGTACTGGCTGCACACGTGAGTGATCTATACAGAGAGGTTGGCAACACTAGCGCCGGCGCGTGGATATAGGTGTGGGACTCGAACCCACAACCTTCCACAGTCCGGGTGGCTGTACTACCAATTATACTAACCGAACCCCTTACTAAGCCGACGAATTTCTTGAGTCTTTTAGTCCTCATTTTGAAGCTATGAGTTATTTTGGCAGATCTCACGACTAATTAGTCTTTTGAGTCTTTTCAGTTCTTTCAGTCCTAAAATTTCTTGAGTTCTTCAATTCGAAATCATTTGAGCTCTTTCAAGTTTTTCGAGTTCTTTGAGCAGACGGATCACCTGATGGTAAGCGATGGCCGCAACCCATTGACATCTGCAACACCAGTAGAGCCGCAAGTGCGCTGCCAACCTTTAACCACCTTTTCCCCCAATGACGGTTTTTGCAAATGCAAAATCCGATAGATGGCGTTACGTTGACGTCAGGTTCCGACAGCTAGTGGATTGGTACATTTTGACGTATCATGTCAAATTATGAAGTTATGACATGAAACAACCAATGTCGTCAAAGTTGGACCTGACGTCCACGTAACGCCATCTATCGGATTTTGCATTTGCAAAAACCCTCATTGAGCCTCCGGTTCCCTCATTCACTTGACGAAACGCAGGCGCTGTTTCACGCCGGTCTTCTTTGAGTCCGTGGTTGTTTGGAGGCGTGGCTCTCCCACGGTAAAAGTTAAAACCCTTATTTGCGTTGGTCTACAGCGGCGAGGAGATCCGCGTGGCCACCGCGGGCTCGTCGACTCCTGTGGCGGGCACCATCGCGGGCGTGGACGAGGCGGGCTGGCTGCTGGTGGCCACGCCCACGGGCGAGGTGCGCGTGGCGCCCGACGGGAACACCTTCGACATGCTGAGTGGACTAGTAGCTCCGAAGCTCTAGCACGAGCAGACTATAACGTCGTAAGACACAAGCTTTTAAAAGGCAAGAACAATTATTGATTTTCTATTGTGTCTGGGCTTTAGGGTGCGTTTTACACAGAAGCAAAGCTGCGTGGAGTTGAGCGGAGACTTATGAAAATTGACCATACGCATTGCTCATCAGAGATGAGATGCGTATTTTGAACAACGTGATTCAATTTTTATCGTGGTTCAACGTGGTCAATTTTTATAAGTCTCCACTCAACTCCACGCAGTTCAGCTTCTGTGGAAACGCACCCTTACGACGATAACGCACCGTGATGTCACATGGAGACATGATACACCCGAGCCGCACGTACCAAAAGTAAGAAAGCAATACGTAGTTAAAGGTATCTTGATGTAGATGGCGTACTGTTGAACTTCGACAGCTTTTTTCGATTGTGATGTCACATGGAGATATGCTTCACCCGAGCCGCACGTACCGAGAGTAAGAGAGCAATACTAAGTTAAAGGTATTTTGACTGATAATGGGGGCTACCGCGCGTAAGAAATCTGCTAGATGGCGTATTGTTGAACTTCGACAGAATTGGTTCATCGTTCGTCAAATTGTCATTTTGTTTAAAAATAACTAATCACCTTGTAGATCGAACTCAGTCCTTTAGTACGCCCTCTAGCGGATTTTTCACACGAAGTCCACGTTAGGGACGCCGCCAGCCGATGAACCTCAAAGTAGCTTAACACATTGCGCCTTTTTGCAGTGATACACTACTTGTTTTTAGCTACGGGTCAGTGGCGACTGTATCAATGCTGCTTTAAGGCAGAATCGCGTTTGTATCGTCGCAAAAAGATCCAATGTTAATAGACCCTAAAACTTATATTTGCCCTCTTCTGTCATAAACTATGTTTAACGCCGTCCCCTGGCTACGTCCGCGTCTGTATGTGTGTAGTACGACGAGCACGATGTAGTAACGTAGACTCGAAAGGTACTCTCAGCCAAAATCTCAATACGTAAAATAGGGCGGGAAATCGGACAATCGAGGACAATAACGGTTAACCATCTTAAGGGCGATATTGTGCTGCACGCTTTTGCTACGATCTGATTCACCGTTGGTGTTCACGATAGTACCTGTACCTCCGCTAATATAAGAATCAAGTGAACTAGTATGTACCGATCGATTCACCGATCGCTAACGTTAGAAAAACTAACGATGTTGGACTCTAAACAAACTTTTAAGTGATTAGTGATAGTTGTTATAATTTTTTTATACTAGGTACATCAAATATTCATTCATCCAATTTAATTTACTTACATAAATAATTTATCAAAAATCGTAATAAAAAGGCCACATTCCTACTATTTTAAAATGGGGCTTAATTGCAAATATAAATATCTCAAAAAAGTTGTATAAGTTTACAAATATAGGGAATATTTTTTCGAACGAAATTGTTAAAGTTAATAATGTTAAAACCGATTATACATAACCGATTATATACCTAATTGCTCACTCCACAACAAAATCAGATTACGTTGTGTTAAACGTCACAAGCTCATTATAGTTACTACATATAAATATAATTTATTTATACAATTTTGTAAATTATTAATTCTACTTGTTAGATATTACGTCAAAACTTAAAAGACACCAGTTACAACACCAAATCGATTTAAGGATTTAAGACAAGTTTTTATTACATATATTATTTAATTAATAGAATTTATTATTATGTAATTTGTAGGTAGTTTTACATAAACTAGTGCACACTTGTCGAGGATAACACACTAAACTTTGTAGTTATTTTCCTTACCGTAGCATAGAATGTAACATAGATCTCATGTTTGGCTGTTAAGTGTTATCTGTCGTTGACTCGTTAAGTGCACTATTATGTTATTTTTATTATATACATTATTATAACTCTGAGAAACGCTGTGCCATGCCTCAGGGGTGTCAGACGCGCGGTGAGACAGCGGACAGGGGATACTTGCCCCCATGCGTCTGCCGCGCCTAGAGCTTGGTACTGCTCTCGCGGTCTATTACTATTTTTGCAAAGTTATTCATTGTACATGTGACACGTTTCTAACTAAACACTTATATATTTCTACCAACGACATTGTTCTAAAGCTAAACTTATGATTATGAAGGATATTATTTTAATAAAATAGTATACCTAGTTAAAACTCAAAATTATATTTATTAATTTTTTTCATATAACTTAAAAACAATAATGTGTTGACTATTAATAATACAAATGATATAAGCAAGCCCCCTAACAACTTTATATTTTATTCTGTGTATGCATCCTTTATAGAGAAATATATAATTGTTACGATTGTACTTAAGCCCCTGTAAATAAGTGATGAATCAGACGTCATTTCGTAATAAATTCCCAAATACTGAGTGTAAGACTTGATACTGATAAATCAAAAAATAAACACTTAATTCGTCTTTATTACAAACAACTATTTATGGCCGTTTGTAATATTCAATCAATCTACGATTTTGCCGTACCGGAGTAGGAAATCGAAACGTAAGGAAAAGAGGATCTAAATGCTATGACAGCTACTTGGCTAGCATCGATAAAAGATAGATATATCGTTGAATATGCTCTGATTTTTCATTATGGTGTTATTCGAACAATCTTCACCCTAGGGTAAATCTTATACGCTCCGATTCGTATGGAATGACAGCCTTATTTACGATAGATTTTCTGTCGGATAAAGATTGGTCGAATTGCGCCTAGTGAAGTAAACTGTCAGTTGGAAAAAAATCTGAGTAAGATGCTTTATATTGAAAACGGCGGCAGCACATTACACGTTTGATCGAGCTTTTTAATATTATACCAAACTTTGGATGTTGTTTGCTATTCTAGAATAGTCTGTTCTAGAATATCAATGTTTACACCCTTATATTTAATTTTATGTTTCAGTATATGAACTACCCTTAAACTATTTATTTGTATTAATTAACAAATAAGGGTTTTTATGGATTTCGTTAGATTGACCTGTTCCAATTTCTCACAGGTATTTTGCGTCAATTAATATAAAACAACGGCTGAAATGTTAATTGTGAACCAGCAATATTTCACGTATGAATGATGACATAAAAAAATCGGAATTACCATTAGGGTTGAAACTTTGGCTAACTTGTAATCTTAGACTTCTATTCTAGTGTCTGTCTATACGATGATAAAGTTTATTATTCTATTAAAATGTATTTTCGCTTTGACGGTTAAAAATAGGATTTTTTTATTGGGAATTTTACTTCACAAAAGTGATACGCCTTTGTATTATGTTGTTTGAGGCAAAAATGAGACAAATAAATCAATTCGAAACCAACCCACGTGCGTAGCAATAAGAGCGAGTGTTGTGTGACTGTTAGGTGGAGAATCACAGGGTCGTACGTGAATGGTTGTACGTAGTGTTATGGACTATATCACTTTTGTAGTAACTAACAGCGTTGACACTGCCATTGCTCTTGTCTCGTAAGGAAATTGGGTTTACACAGTTTGGGATTTTTGATGAACAGATAATGATTATAGAACTTTAAAGCGGCTGATTTTCATTCGAAATCAAAGGATATTTTCAAAGTGTCACAAATTTTCGTTCATCAAAAATCTCTGATAACCCAGATATAATCTCTATAATCTTTCTCTACGAAAGTGCAAGTGCGAGTTTTTTATTGTATACAATCAAATCATTTTAAAAGATAACAATGACTTCCACACTTTATTATCTATCATATAAACTATGCCGGGAATTTTATAACTTTTATGAAAGTGGTATACTTTTATATAATGAATTACTTATATCATTGTAAAATACGTATCTACTTAGCTCCCGTTTGCACTCTGGTGGATCTCTTAAGTTATTTACGAGATATATTTATAATATCTTTAGCTCGTATCGAAGTAATGTTAGGCGAAATTCGTTCGTAGAATAATTACTACATACTTTAATGATGGAAACCTGTCAATTTGGCGACATTATAATATGTAAGCTCCAAGGAATCTCCAAAATCTCTAATCTTGATAATGTATTCGGAACTTGTGCTTCAACATAGTAGCTACATAAATGTTAATAAACTGAAATAAATATATAATCTTTTAGTATCAGAATACCTCGTCTAACCAGCTTGCCAATACATTTATGATCGCCGTTATTCGACTATTATTCAGAGATTCAGATAATGATACTCACTGTAAAGTTAAACAGTAACTACTAAATTTAAATTAGATGAATCACGTAGTTAAAGTAATAATTGAAGTAAAACTTTACAGTACGAGTAGCAAACAATTTTCTCTATGTAAAAATATGTATAATATTAGCCGTTACTTAAGCCACTGATTAGCGCTTCTTTTATTTAATAATTAATATTGTAACGGAAAAATGTGCCTAAACTGTGTTAATGCAAACGCATTCAACTGTAATTATTGTTATTAGGTTGTATACCTGTTCATAGAATATATCGGAGTAGGTGTTAGCAAAGTATATCACTTCACGTTTTGGTGTAATAATTATATTAGGACAAATTTTGATCGTAACTGATTCGCAATATTACTTTTTGGAAATTCTAAATGATTGTCATATTGTTGTGATGAATATTAAAGTCTAGTCATTCTCTCGCTGTTGTGACGTGATGTTTTGTTATTTATTGATGGAGTCTATGTATAAGAAGTTATACAAATTCTTGTTAAATTGCTCTTGTTGTAATCATGTCCTCTAATAAATTATTTCAGAATGCTTTAATGTATTATTTAATTTCTTAAACCATACATACATTTTTAGTAGGTAGATAATTGTTGTCACTTTGATCGTCCCGGGGACGCTTGGGTCATGATCTAGGATTTGGGGAATCGGAAAGGAGAGTTGTTAATTACAATAAAGCGACACACGTCTGACCTTCGTAGCTTCGCAACTCATAAAAGGAGACCCAGAAACTGACCTGAACTGGAACATGGTTTTACGTTTCATAAATTATCGGAACCAATTCTTTGAGTACAGATTGCTAGTAATGGTTATCGTAGTAAAAAGTAACTTACGTCGGCTATTACGTACATTCTTATCTCGAAGTAAGGTGTACAGGTGTGCTTACTTGCTCGTGTAACTTATTTACACCCGCTTAGATTTTACGCTAACTCTAATTAGTACTGCTGACCGAAACTGTTAATTAGATAATATTAGTTCACGTGTTTTTCTATAGGTATCATTATTAATTTCCTCAAGATAAAAATAACAATTTATGTTTAAATTATTTTATTTCGTAATATGATTCTTTTGTTATATAATTCTTTAAAATAGAAAAGTAAAACGATACAAAAGCCGGTTTTATAACATGAATTCTAAGCATAATAGAATTCTTGTGTTACAAAATGTAACTTATAAAAATATTATTTTTAATATTGAAATAACAAGAATAAAATAAATAAATATATTACGCTATAATATAAAAAACAAGTACAAAACTAAAATACGCTTGTTATTTTAGTTGATCAACGTTCGCTATCAATGATACAGCAATCGTGTTGCAAATATTGCTCCCCATTCCCAAAAAAAATTACAACGGTGCAGATGCGCCGTCACAAAACGTATATTTACAAACATCGCTATGATTACAGAGTCTGTTTACAGAACTCGCATTTAGTAACTAGCTAGGAACCGTTCAAACATTACGTACGCAGATTTTTTTGTAAATTTTAACAAAAATTGTAAAAAAGTACGTTTTTTTTCTTCTCGAGTTTAAGAACTGATGCTTACGTAATACATGAGTGGGGTCCCCAAACTCAGATTTTTATCATGTGGAGTAAACTGACAGATGTCAATGTGTCATCCCCATACATTATCACTCAATGGAGGCTATCGCGTGTGAAAAATCCGCTAGATGGCGTAATTGAGAACTGAGTCACAAACTGCGGTCCAACTTCGTCGTCATTGGTTGTTTAGTGACATATTGACATTTTACATCAAAAATAACCATCACCCTGTAGATGGACCTTAGTTCTCAAGTACCCTATCTAGCGGATTATTTCCACGCGGCCTCCATTTGACAGATGCAAAATGTCAAAGTATAGAAACTTGACATTTGCATCTGTCAGTTAAATGATTAAAAACCAGAGTATTCAATGAAAGAGACAAAGCGATAGTTTTCGATAGCGAGGATAGTATTTCAAACTCATGGTAAGGCCACTGAGTACAGCGTGACTTAGTAGAGGTCAGCGTTATCAAACTTGAAGGCGTTGGGGGGCACGCCGCGGCTGCCGGTGCCGCGGATGGTGAACACAGCGCCGGCCAGCGGCTCCAGGCTGGACTCCACGCGGTCGCGGCCTGTGGTCACGAACAGCTCGTCGAGGTTGGGCCCGCCCCAGCACACTGACGTCACGCGCGCCGAAGGGATCTTGTACCCGTATATCACTTGGCGGGTGTCAGGGTCTATGTGTAATACCTAAATGTTAAAAAAAAGTAAACGTCCTGTATGAACTGGTAGCAGAAGATTGGGGTGAACCTGCTCTAGCCCGAGAGTAATGGCGACCTCACGTATCGGACACCAATACAAATATTGGCTGTCTGAGCCATTGTAGATTGGGCAGGTCGTGGGTTGATCACTTATCGATCGTTGTAGTCTATGAAAACAGGGCACAGAGGATACCCGTACTAAATTATATCCGCGCTAGAAAATTTAACCTTTTTAAGCAAATTTAATAGTAATGTAATGTAAATGGTAAGTGATTACATACATGATGGTAAACTGATAAGAAACCTATAAATCCATGTTGTTTAGCACGATTACTGTCGTTACAGATAATTATATATATTATAATGGTTGCCAGTTTATGTAGGTATTTGATTGCATGTGTCACTCACCGTGCCGCCAAACATAAGCGCCACCCACAAATGGCCTTTGGAGTCAATCGTCATACCATCGGGAATGGCATCCTCGTATCCGTAATTTGATATGTCTACTATTGTTCTTCTAGCACCTGTGAATTGTACAAATATCTACATACATCATGTTAATTTTGAACAGCAGTTACAACTATACATATTGAAGGGAACATACAGAAGTTGTTCAGAGATACATGAGATCCAAATATGAGATTGGTGCATGTCAATTGGGGTCATCTTGATTGTCCTCAATATAAAAAAAATATATCGCAAAGTGGAAAGAACAGTTGATTGACCTTACACATTTCAATGGCACGGACTTATAAATGAGACATAAACATACTAATCTCCCCCCTTAAAGCGTCATAGTCGAACGCCTCCACCTTCTGCGTGGGCGAGTCGATGTAGTACAGCACGGTGTTGTTGAGCGACCACACCAGCCCGTTGGAGATGGACACGGGCTTGAGCTGGATGCGGGGGTTGGTGAAGCTCTCCTGCTCGATGCTGAAGAACGTGGCGCGGTCGGGGACCACGTCGTCGCCGGTTTGGGGGCCCTTTGTGCCTGCCAGGTGAAAGTATTGGCTGTCAATGGAATAAAATTTGCATCCATGTCGCGGATGGCGGAACACACATTGGTATAATAAATAATAATACGTACCTAGGTATTATTATTATAGACGGGAATTAACGTGACCTAAATTTTTAAACACATTGTTACGTACAAGTAGGTACTGTATGGTCACAAGCGGACAAGGTGCGGCTGCGTTACAGCAGTAAGCTTAAGTTGTCAAGCAGATAATTATGAGCTTAAAAATTTACGTCGCCTTAATTCCCATTTTTAATAATAGTAGATAGGTAGTTATATTGCAACACGAAAATTTGAAGAACTTAATACACAAGGATATAATAAAGGTCTCAAGTGTGTGCGCAAGACGCAAGTGGGATTGAACCTCGATGATTCGAAATCGATAGGACATGCAAAGGTCTCTAAGAGAATCTAAGTACGACCTGGTGAAAACCGGGGCCGCTGCCTGGAAGCTGGTTGCACATTTATCGAACCGTTTAGTGATTCTTGAATCTGGAGGGCCTATGTCTTAGGTCGAATGATTCTCTCTTGGCTGAGATAATTAAGGACTTACCTCCCCAAAACCGTCCCTCGGAGTCGGGCTTGCCGTCGTTGATGACGTTGTCGGGCAGCCCGTGGTCCACGGTGGTGAGCAGGCGCAGCGCCGGCGTCGCCGGCCACCCCCCAGTCCAGCAGGTACAGCGCGGACCGCACCGCCACCAGCAGCCGCTTGGAGTTCGCCACTAGAGATACTACGTTCACTTGCCCGTAACCTTAAGCCAATCAAATATTTTCCTTTTATACACCGTAATTTACCTGACAAACTTATATAAGTGAAAATCACAAAAACAGAGGGACATCTAAAAAAGTGAGTCGTGAAAAAAGAGAAAGTGAATTTACTTTCCAATTGGTAGAAAATTACCTACTAAAAAGTTGCCCCATTTACACTTACAAAATGGTTTATGTATTTACAGGCTGTTTTTTAACGCTGATAGCTTCATAGCTAGCGTCAGTAGCGTCCATTTGATAAAAATCAAATGGCCGCTACCTAAATAATCAAGAATAGGACATCAAAAAACTTTTTGATAGGTTGGTACTCAAGGCACAATGTAACATTGAGTTCTTGAAGTGACTAAGAACCAAGGCCTACATGGAAGTTATACATAAAAACGTTATAAAACATTTTGTAACACGATAGCGTGTAACATTATTGTTATTATATACATAATTTCTATGAGGGAGCACTTTCGAGACTTCTATTTTAACCGACTTGAAAAAAATGAGGAGGTTCTTAAAATTCGTCGATTCTTTTTTTCATTTTGATTACGATAAATAATCTTAAGCGTTTATTTTAACATTTTATTGCGTGCGTAATATATTGCTTTTGAGAAAAGGCTTTTCTTTATGTACTTTCATTAATTATTCATTTGCATACACAGTATCTCATTATTATTTCTTAATTCATTCATTGTGTATCCAAAAATATTCCAGATGACGTTGGTCCATTGATATGAAAGCAAATAGATATACTTTAAATTTTAAATTGAGTTAATAAACACTAATTTACTGGAACATTTTACTTTTAAACTATGTATATTCTGCATTGTATTCTTATTAATCGCACTGTATAAATAATTAATGCGGTTTGTAGGTAGCTTAAAAGAAATTTTGTACTTTTCAGCCAAAATGACGTTTACCAACGTTTATCATCAGCATCTTAGCGTTTCATTCTTGGTTGCGTCCGAATTCAGCGTTTCGGAGTCCGGGGAACGTTTGGACCAAGATCCATGATGCCGTCTTTTCTGACCTTCACACTTACGTAGAGGAATCCAGCCCCAAATAAATGTGCTCCCCACTCCTCTTATCATTTTGTATAAACCAAACTTATGTAACTAGTTCGCAACTCCCTGTCCACTGAAGAGGAGCAGAGATTTTATGCAATCCTATTGGTTAATATTTCTTCGTTTCTCCGCTCCGCACCCTCTTTCCGCTTCGGTGGACAGACAGCCTCAATCCGTAATTACATTACCGTAACATTGAACCACCTTATATCAAGGGCCCAATGTTTTTTTTCCCACCCTGTATATACCTAATGAAGCCACCTGCTGTCTGACCTTCGCAACACTTTTACCTATTAGGGGAACCTATTAGGTACACGATTCGGAAATTATCTGAAAGTGTAGGTTTTCTCACGATGTTTCCCCCACCGCCGAGATAATGGTTGAAATTGTGCACATAGAGGTGCAATCTAAAGGCACATGCTCGGATTCGAACCTACGTTCTTATCCAATGGACTACCATTATTCTAAAAAATATTTTTATACTACCTACTTCGGTCAAGTACGTTCATACAGTACGCCTCATCTGATGGTAAGCGATTACCTCAGCCTACGGCAGTTTGCAACTGCGGAGGACCAGCACACGTGATGCCGATTGCTCCTTAAAACCTTATAATTTATTTTTTGAATAACTTCATAATAGGCACTTTAGTTCCCCGGGAAAACCCAATGGGAGTTCATTCACAGTCGGTATGTTCGCGAGAGGAAATTCTTCTGGAATTAAGACACTAATGGTGCATGCCGCTAGTTCTTTCTATCCACCGATGAAACATTAGCTTCAATGTAATTAGGTACTAGACTTAGAAACTCTGGATCATGTTCCATGCGTACCCGGGATCTCAAGCACTAAAAATGACAAGGTGAAAATGATGATGGACGGTCCAGTAATACAGGGTTTATCATGTAAACATTTACCACGTGTTCTACCAACCATTCTGACCAATATTTGTTCTGAATTTTGAAAATTCTTCGAAATTTTTTCTACTCTCCCATACAAGATAACAAGTCACGTGACAGACTTTGCATGAAAATTTGTTTATTTTTATGCACAGATGCACCCTGTATAATGTATTAGCAGTGCGGAATAAAATTAGACCGAGCGTAAAGGTGTTACCAGACCGATCGATCGATCGTTGATCTAGGCATCAATAGCACAACTAGGCAATCAACGTCGTGGAACTTGTACGTCTGGTTTGATTCGTCTAGCTTTCATTGATCGACGGATACCAGTCGACTAATAAATCGATTAATTCCATCGGTCGACGTTGTTTAAATTATTTAGTTTCATTAAAATTAAATTATTTGAAATAAATTATATTATTTCATAGGTCTGGTAACTATCAATAAATCGATCGACGTAGACTTATCCATTCTACCACCGATCGATTGGTCTGGCAAGACCCTAATGCTAGAACTGACCGATATGTTTGGTGTGGATCTTGCCGCTGTGGTACTCCAGCCGGTGAACGTTCTGCTGATGCACGTCCACGAAGTACAGGCTCTGCGAGCCCGGGTCCCACACCGGGCTCTCGCCGTGCTCGAACGTGGCCGGTCTGCTCGGGTTCTGGTCTGATGAAACCTAACGAATAAAAAATCAGTGGTGTTCGCCTTATTAGAGACCGTGGGCCTAGCAGGAGCCTAGTCCGTACAGCTCTTAATGAATCGTAACATGATAATAATATCTAACTTTGCCTCCTACAAAAATCCCTATACAGGGTTATTTTTTAACACCGGCATCCTTCAAACCACCTTGTCTACTGGCCATTCCGAACAACATTTGTTCTATGACTTTTGTAAATTCGCGAACAAAAATTTCAAGTATTCATACAAATTCGGTCAAGTGACTGGTCATTTTGTATGGGGAGTTGAAAAACTTTTTAACGAATTTCGAAAAGTCGTAGAAGAAATGTTGTTCAGGATGGTTAGTAGAAAGGCTGGTTTGAAGGATGCCGGTGTTTTTAAAAAATAACCCTGTATAGGTACAATTTATGTGTAAGGGATAGGCATGTCGTTGTTTAATGTTGAAATCCAATATGTAAATCTATTCATTCATTTTTAATTTTGAAAGGAAATATGAGAAAAAACTTACCATCGAAATTTTGAAATATTGATTGGCTGAATCTGCCATAGTTATGTCAATAAATAAAAAGATAACTGCAATTACACAATTCATTGTTTCACTATTATTATTATACAGTTTCTAATATAAAAATTATGTCATAGTCCACTTATTTTTTTATATTTTATTAGTCGGTGCTGAGAGCATGTCTATACAATCGGGTAGTTGTGAAGGCAACTGAGCCCGGAACAAATAGAGTAAATACGGAAGGCAACAAAAGCACCCGCCGCCGCAGTACTCTCTCGGCTACAAAGAGAGAACAGCTCCGCAGGTGTTGCCAATACCTGAGATAGAACAATGCTCAAACAATTAGGTTTAATTAATCTTTTTGATGCACTAAATTTACTTGTAACCATTCACTACGCTGATTTCACACCTAGAAAACCATACTATTTTTATTTTTTGCTGTTATCCACTATTTCTTGTGTAACTTCAGTTTCTTTTACGTCATTACTATAATTAAAATGAGAGTGTAACGACATAAAAATAAAACTACAACCATTCCTTACATCGCTTTATTGCATAACTATAATGATACCAATGTCTATTGGCTACTTCAAAATATAAACTTACATTCAATTAATTAATACTAATCACATACATTTAATTCATTTATTCCTTGAAACATACAGCCACTATTAGGAAAATTATATTATGGAATAATAACATACGCGACCTAATCAAAAGTTACATCAATAAAATAATAATTAAAATGGAAAATGCAGATCTGCTAGCTGGGCTTTTTAGCATTAGGCTTACTCAAATCTTCGATAAAAAAAACATGTTTTATGTCAGATAAGTAGCAAGATAAGCAGCAATTAATGGCAACTAATCGTGTAGCTTTATTCTTAAGTGGCGCTTAAGTGTTACCAGGCGAAATTATTACTCTTATTTCCCAACCACGTGGAAAACCCAGCATAATAATTTTATTAGTTTGTAGACTTTCAAAAGACTAACTGTACAGGTCTTAAATACTATTTTGTCTGAAAATATTTAGATACTTATATCGTAAAACCTTATAAGTACGACTTAATCTACACACACGTAATCGAAGTCTTTGTAAAAGGTAGCATCTTTTGACGCTGACTGTACTGGTTTGAAACTTGAAAAGGCAATTGCATAACGCAGCCTACACCTGGCTGTGTTAAACAGTTGGCGTTTTGAAGTTACCTTTATTTGCTTGCATGTTTATAAGCACTATACGGGGTGTATCAGTGAACAATTCACATCATTATAAACACGTATTCGATTCGTCATATAGGAAGACTTTTGTTTCATTATTTTTCTGAGGTTAGTAAAAATTTTTTTTTAATATTCATTACAAAGCCGGTTCTTTTCTACATAAATGACGCGATGACGATTAGAATGCGTGCTTAGTAGAATGACGATTCACCAATATACTTTGTATTATGAATGTGTCTGTTTTCGTGGCTGTTTCGTATTACATACTGTGGCAGATTTCAGTATCATACAAACTTTATTGGAAGAGGCCGTTTCAGTATTACGTAAGTACTATAAAGAGGAAGGTAGGTTGTGTTGCTTTTTTTTAAAGACGTACTAAATCAAAAATAAATAATAGGGTCTGATCGGCATCACATTATAAATATAAAAATAATATTTTAGCTGACTTCAAAACTAAGGGGAGAAGGTTCTTTCGTCAGTAATTATTATAGGATCATATTTCCGTAAAAATTGCAGTAGAGTTTAAATTACATTACAAAATAGGGGGAGGGATGGGAGACTGATACAAAAACACTTTCGCAGTTTCGACTATCGTACCGCTTACGTTTACTTAATCGGCCCCTTCTGTGAAAGTGGGATACGTATTTTTTTAAATACTATCTCTGATATTGTTAGTGTTACAGTGCGAAAAGCCTTTTAGCTGAAAATCGTCAATACGAGGGGCGATCTATTGCAAATTTCTTCTAAGAAGACATTGCTTCCGATTTTTGCCATCGGACAAAAGTGTTTTTTCGTACTATGACACTGAGCTATCTGTCACCACAAGGATGTACCGTGAAAGAGGCGTTAGCACAAAATAATTATACACAGAAGGTTGGCTGTCTAGATTTCGATAAAAATCGGCTACGCACACCTTCATGCGCGCTTACAAGAATCTCACCATAAATGACAGAGATATACGATATATTGCTATAACTATAACGAACTCGAACGAGGACAGCTCGAGCCATCTTTTTGTGTGTAATCATTTTAGAAATACTTTATATAAACGAGACTAAACGCGAGGAGATTAAAATGTATTGTATCATTGCACCGCACCTGCATTGTAAAGGTTGCCTGGAAGAGATCGCTCAGAGTGATAAAGCCGCCTTTGTTGTACATTACTCCTGTTATAACTAGTTTTAAGTTTTATACCTCTGTTTTGTGTGCAATAAAAAGCATATTCATTCATTCATGCTATAGTGCTAGAATGTACTTTTTATATTTAAATCTCATGTAAGCAAGTGCTAGAAAGGACTTATATTTAAATCTCCTCGCGTTTAGTAACGTTCATATGAAGTATTTGTATAATACAACGCGAAAGTTTAAAAACATGTAATCATTTTGTGGCGTTAGTGTGTCCTAGTGGTGTGTGTTGTGTGTGGTGTGTGTTGTGTGTGGTATGTGTTGTATTAACTAGGCGTGTACGGGCGGCGGCGGCGGCGCGTCGGCGGGCGCGGTGTCGGGCGCGGCGGGCGGCGCGGGCCCGCCGCTCTCCGCCTGCAGTCTACGGGACAAACCAACGCGTTACCCACTTACATACATCGACTTTTTAATCAAACGTGTACCTATATAAATTATTGATAAATAAACTTAAAAGTTTTTCTTCCTCAAGTTATTCTCTAAAACTTTACATTCCAAAAAAAATATCGAAATTTGCAAATATGATTTTTAGAATAATAGAATAGACAGGACATGTCGAATTATTTTTAATTTGTTATGCGATTGTAAAGATTCCTCAATCACAAAAACAAGGTAAAATAATTACTTTGATATCTAAAAACTTTCCGAGATCTCACGATTTGACAATCACATTTTTGACAAACGCTATGAGCCGTGACGTCACCGCTATGTATTTTCTACGCATAAACGTATAAACTTGGTAAACTTTTTCTAATGTGTGCTGTATCTTATTTGTACAAACTTTACATATTGATATACAGCTAGGAGGCAGTGAATAGGGATTTCAATTTCTTTCATTCCATTGTTTTCACAGGGATGACGTTGGATTCATAGTTGAAAAAATTGTGTTACGAAAAGATAAGTTACACAAAGGCTTGTTTAGTAGTGTTGTACACACAGAAGTATTCGTCACAAATCTACGTCATGATTACTCAATGATTTTAGCTACATTACGTAAAAAAAGGTTAGATTTCAAACAAAACACTAGCTCAGCGGCAATACTTAAGCAGTTATAAATAATTTTATCTATTACATAAAAAGTCATGCGGATATTTTATTTTTCACTAAATTTGGAACGCCCTGTTGATCTAGTGATTAAGTTCCGGGCCGTGATTTCAGGATCCTGGGTTCGATTCCAGGGTGGAGCAAAAAGTATTTTTAAAATTTAACATAGCTCGGGTCTGTGATCACCAATCCGTATTAGGCAAGCGTGGTGATTAAGCCTAACTCCCTCATAGTAGCGATGACTTGATTTCAATGAGGGGTCGCTGTTGCCATGCAGACGGACACTGTATAAACTGATATTTTACTAAATTTGGAAGCTCAAATGGCATGAAGTTTTAAAATGAAACACACTGGTATGAATTCAGAAAATGTAGATAACATGAATTATATAAATGTAAATAAATCTACCAGCAAAAAGTGCACTAGAAACAGAGGACTAAACTATTTTTTGTAAAACGCTTGGTGCAAAGTGCAAATAAAATAAAAATAAAATAGTTAAAATTAAAATAATTCAGTAGAAAACTATAAGCCACACTCATATTAATACACACATAATGGAAAAATAAGCCAATGAAGATTTTTATTTGATTGATGCATAAGTTCATAATATAAATTAGGCCACTATTTGTACAAGTGCGTGGTGCGCTGAGTGGGACTTACAATCTCACTGCGAATGTGTTACCAGCCAAACAGAACATTTAGTAATAAATCATAGCGTGTTAATTAGGAATAAAAATACTTTACGATGCTTTAGTAGCAAAAATGATTGCATTAGTTATGTTACTTTTATTCGCAAGATATAAACAAAAAAAAGAATGTCCTAGAAGTCGACTTCCGGCCACGGGCTAATTCATAACTGGAGATGGCCGCTTAAATTGGCACTTTGGGATTTAATAATTGTACATTATGGCTGTGCATGTAGCCCATCGAGAGCACTAGCGCGACGCCAATGCATTTTTATTTTGGTTAATTTAAGATGCTTAAACAATAAAATTCTTTTGAGAACAATCAAGTATGATATTTATAAATTTTAGAGGTATTTCGAGTATAGCATTAGCGTATAATAGACATATCAAAACAATCGTTATCTATAAGGGGCTTTTGGATGGATGCCAATAAAACGGTATTTTTTTTCTGTAACACGTTCATACAAGCAAAGACCAAACCATAAACAATACAAAAGGAGGCTGGTGAGGCGTCGATCCTCAACAGCCATTTTTAACAATAAAATCGAATACAATTTGGGCTGAATGATTCTACGAAATTAAACTCAAAAAAATATTATTAGTACCTATCTAGTTTTATTGTGTAAATATCCAAAATTAACCGAGATCAATACAAATGAAGCGTCGCTATACTCTAAACTGGAATTCGAGACCAAAAAATCTACGACAGAGACGTCACTGTCAAATCTGTTAAAGTCACTTATGTCATTCTCAAGTGACGTTTTTAGGTTTCGCCAACCTTTTTGGCATTATTTTTCTTATTATGCAGACGAAAATGTTAAAATGTTATGGGTAGATACCAAATGTTATTAACACCTGAAGTGTTACAAGCGCAATACCATATTTGAAAACTAAAATAACGGATGGTTAAGTTTTTATTAGTGTCTTATATTTACGTGAAAAAAAGTAAATAAAATATTTTTTTTAAATTATAGAATCAAAATTACCACTAAATAAATTACATCAGCGAGTGTTTTTAGAAAAAAGGGGTATACTATGGTACGATCATTTTATTGCATTAGCAACATTATAGTAGATTTTTTGGTCTCGAATTCCAGTTTTGGGTATAGTGTGCACGATGCACAGTCTAAACATTTTGTTGAGACGCGCGTGACTGTGTGGCCGGCGACACGTGTGAGCGCGACAAGCAAAGGAAAGAAAGATGCATTACTTCAAAGCCGTGTACCTCTGGTGCGCCTGGTGGCGCGCGCGGAACTCGGCCGCCTTCAGCTGCTCCAGGTGGAACTGCTGCCGCTCCTGGATCAGCTGCTGCCGCTGGTACTCCAGCCCTGCCGCACACAGAATAAATTTTTATTTGTCTGATACATTGTTGTGTTATGTCTAACGTGAACATACGTCCTGTTTTTGGTTACCTGTCTTGTCCCGAACCAAGCGCCTGGAGGCACGATTGTCAATTTATGTGAGTTTAGTTTATTTATCGATATGATTGCGCTAGCCATGCTTCAGCATGAATGGGCCGGCTCTAGTGATACCACTGCCTCACAGAAAACCGGCGTGAAGCAGCTCCTGTGCTGTATTTCACCGAGTGAGTGAGGGTACCGGAGGCCCACCGGGGGGAAGGGGTGAAAAGGTTAGCAGCGCACTTGTGACTCCACTAGTGTTGCAGGTGTCCATGGGGGCGGCAATTGCTTACCATCAGGTGATCCGCCTGCTCGTCTGCTACCTATCACATAAAATATAAATGATGAGCCACTGGGACCCCTCCCGTCGTTTATCGATGTGATGAATTACTGAGAGACGCCCCCCTGTCAGACGAGCTACCCCCCTGTCAGACGAGCTACCCCCCTACTCTCCCTATCCATGGTAGCCTCGAGCTCCTCGAAGTGCCTCGATCAGCTTGATCTACAGCTTCTTCATCTGTGTCTCCACTAGCAACGCCACAAGCGACTTAATCTTCCACTCTGGGCAAGTTACTTGATCACACCCATTTCCCCATTTGCAAACTATCAAGACAATCACTTACCTTCTCATGCCCTATAGCTGCAGTCTTCCAAAGCTTACTAGTACTTCTCTACTTGACTCACCTTCCCTCTCCCTCTCCATGGTAGCCTCGAGCTCCTCGTGCCAGCGACTTGATCTTTCGCTTCTCTACTCTGGGCAAGTTACTTAATCATACCCTGTTACTGCCCTATTGCTGCAGACTCCGATTTTTCCAAGGCTTACTTATAGCTAATAGCGGCCGCCCGCGACTTCGTCCGCGTGGAAAAGTAACTTTTTACCCTCTTTCAACCCCTTACAACCCCCTTTTCGCAATAAAAAGTAGCCTATGTTCTTTCTCAGGGTCTAGATTTTATCTGTATACCAAAGGACTTGTCCCAGAATGTATGGAGTCTGGGCTTGGTATATGTACCCTATACCAAAATATAAGAATTATATGAGGAATACTTTTTGACTATCCAATTTCTCTATTGTAGCGTTGTTTTTTGGAAGGAACAATTAATTTGAACAAGGATTGCAACACCAACAATGGTTGTCAATGATGGTTACCTATCGATTGACATTACGAATTCGATGACGTTTGACGTTTGTTTGTCTGTCTGACGTTTGACGAAAAAAACCACAGACTAGAAATAAAAACTATCCAAAAAACCAAACCCTCTAACGTCACATTGACAGACATTGACATTGACAGTTGTTTTTTTTTGTCTTTGGTCGCCGTCGTCTCGCGCGTCTTGTCTTTGGTAAAGGTTGAAAAATGGTCATCTTTTTATTTTATAACCAGAAAACTGTGCATCATATGGAATTAATTGTATTTTTCTCGTAATAAGCTATTTTTTCTCCGTTTTTTCATGTAGCGTACATAGACCCAACCCATAATGGGACAAGTCCTTTCATTTAAATCCGTTAGTAGTTTTGGCGTGAAAGAGTAACAGACAGACTGACAGACACCTTCCCTCCTTCCTCCACGGTAGTCTCTACATGACTCACCTTCCCTCTCCGTCCCTCTCCACGGTAGTCTCTACATGACTCACCTTCCCTCTCCCTCTCCACGGTAGTCTCTACGTGACTCACCTTCCCTCTCCCTCTCCATGGTAGCCTCGAGCTCCTCGAAGTGCCTGAGCTTGATCTCGAGCTTCTTCATCTGCGTCTCGACCAGCAGCGCCACCAGCGACTTGATCTTGCGCTCCTCCACGCCGGCCAGGTGCTTGGCCTTCACCGCGGCCGCCGCCAGCGCCGCCGCCGCGGCCGACTGGAGCTTCGCGTCTACTGTTGTTGGTGCGTCTGTAGTAGACAAAACACAATAAACCATGTCTTCATATAAACGGGACTAAACGCGAGGAGATTTAATGAGTATCTACATTCTAAAATTTACTGCTTGACGTTTCGACTGCGTTACAACAATGGGGGCTACCGCGTGTGAAAAATCCGTTAGATGGCGTACTTGTAGACTGAGGTCTAACTTCGACGCCATTGGTCGTTTAGTGACATTTTGACATATCACGTCAAAAATAACCAATCACCGTGGCACTGTTTCACGCCGATCTTTTGTGAGACCGTGGTATCACTCCAGTCGAGCCATCCCATTTATGCCGAAGCGTGATTCTCCCACGGTAAAAATGTCCCAATGTAAATTTAGATTGTTGTACAAGTCCCTTTTCTCATTACCCGCCGATGTATTTCCTAAACGATATATCTAACCTGGACCTCTTTAAGGCCTCGGGCAAGAGTGATAGGCTTTCACAGGCATGGCCCACCTTAGACCTCATCTTCACTTAACATCAGGTGTGATCGAGGTCAGATGCTTGTCTGTCGATGAATAAAAAAAAATTTTACACAAAAATAGAGTATTGTACGGATGTTAGTTTACCAGGTTCTTCTTTGACATCCTTGGCGTCCTTGTCGGCGGGCGGCGCGTCCGGTGACTCCTCCTTCACCTTCACCTCCGGCTCCTCCACCTCCATCGGCTCCGCTTTTACGTCGCTGCCCTCCTTCTTCTCATCTGGGAGGAGCGATCACAAATATAAGCTTTATTATCTAAGTGATAAAGGCGACTTTGATAAGTTATCTTAAAGTACAGTCAGAGAATAAAAAGGTTCGTCACCTTAGATTAAATTTTCGCTTGCTCGGCCTAAATCAGTTTTACCAACATGCCGTTTTAAAAATATCTGCGAACTTTTTAAAAATGTCATTATACATTTTGTCTTCAAATATAGCATAGACAGAGATTTCGACTTTTTAATGGGACGTCCGATAAGCTATCTCAAGCCAGCGGTCTTGGCTTGGTCGTTATTTTCAACTTGTGTATTTGTATATCATGTATATTATGTTAAAAATCCACCACCAATTTATTAGTATCCATGGATGGCCCGCGTCGAGGTGGTCCTCTGAGCACTTCGACGTCTAGCTAATTGTCCTTTTTAGTACTTGATTATTATTTATTATTTAACTGCGGGCTCGGGGTCGGGCGCGGTGCCGGCGATGCCGGTGGCGGCCAGCGCGGCGCCCGCGTGTGTGTGTAGTGTGTCACGTGGCAACGTACCCGCGGCAGGGGTGGCGGGGGTGGCGGCGGGCGCGGCGGGCTACGGGGTCGGGCGCGGTGCCGGCGATGCCGGTGGCGGCCAGCGCGGCGCCCGCGTGTGTGTGTGTAGTGTGTCACGTGGCAACGTACCCGCGGCAGGGGTGGCGGGGGTGGCGGCGGGCGCGGCGGGCTCGGGGTCGGGCGCGGTGCCGGCGATGCCGGTGGCGGCCAGCGCGGCGCCCGCGTGTGTGTGTAGTGTGTCACGTGGCAACGTACCCGCGGCAGGGGTGGCGGGGGTGGCGGCGGGCGCGGCGGGCTCGGGGTCGGGCGCGGTGCCGGCGATGCCGGTGGCGGCCAGCGCGGCGCCCGCGTGTGTGTGTAGTGTGTCACGTGGCAACGTACCCGCGGCAGGGGTGGCGGGGGTGGCGGCGGGCGCGGCGGGCTCGGGGTCGGGGCGCGGTGCCGGCGATGCCGGTGGCGGCCAGCGCGGCGCCCGCGTGTGTGTGTAGTGTGTCACGTGGCAACGTACCCGCGGCAGGGGTGGCGGGGGTGGCGGCGGGCGCGGCGGGCTCGGGGTCGGGCGCGGTGCCGGCGATGCCGGTGGCGGCCAGCGCGGCGCCCGCGTGTGTGTGTAGTGTGTCACGTGGCAACGTACCCGCGGCAGGGGTGGCGGGGGTGGCGGCGGGCGCGGCGGGCTCGGGGTCGGGCGCGGTGCCGGCGATGCCGGTGGCGGCCAGCGCGGCGCCCGCGCCGCCCGCACCCGCTGCGCCGGCGGCCTTCACGTGCGCCTCCATCATCGCGCCGGGGACCTCGTCCTGGAGAAAAAAAAAAATATTTGTGGAGTTCATTCATCGTCAAAAGAAATGATATCTAAATAGATGCCAAGATCAATGGTGACATCTCATTACATCTCACTTTGCACATCTTATTACGTATGCCACATTTCACACGTTTGAGTGGAATAGTTGCCGAGTTATAAGGGGGTCAAACGTCGCTTTAAATGGTTCGTGTAATATATTATAACCCTTGTTTGCTTAGTCGCCAATTTTTATTTACCTTGGCTTGACACGTGGGAGTGTGTCTAGATTAAATCATTTGAAAAACCTCAAAACTATTTTCTGGCAGCTACTTCCAATATCACACCATACCTTGATGGCGGCGAACTCGTCCATGGCGGCCCTGGTGGCCTTGGAGGCGATGCGCGGGTCCACCACGGAGGCCAGGAACGCCACCGTGCTCATCACCGGGTTGCCGGTCTTGCTGAACGGGATCGGCTGGTACGCCAGCGGGCCTAGGACTCCGCCTGCACCAACAAACAAATAATAAAGATCATTCTAATAACGAAATTTTGTCCTACGTTTCTTTACTATCTGTTTGGCAGGGTTTACTGCGAAATTGGTAAATTGTCTCTCAACTACATAACCAGTGTTTCCCAAACTTTGTTAGGCCATGACCCGGTAATTTTCACATTGACCCTTCGTGACCCACTAAGTACAGTGGCCAGCACATCAAGTTACTACAATCTGTCAAATTTCCTCAGTTGATATTGAACCAAACACGTTTGACACAAAAGTGAGGTTCGATTGAAGAAATTTGACAGATTGTAGTAACTTGATGTGCAGGCCACCGTACCTACTTTCAAACTCAAGCTGGTTCCGTACTCATGTTTTTAAAATATGACGACAATGTCGCGACCCGGTTATTTCGTTTTGGTGACCCGGCGATTGGGAAACGCTGACATAGACCATTTACATGCATTGTTTTTTTCTACTGAAAATGAGCTTGCCCTTGGCTTCATGGAGCCTACGATGAAGCGGGCTTACCCAAAACAAGCTTAGAGTTAAGAAAACCAGTTCCAGTCGTAGGCTATTGACTCTAGCTTCAATAATGTCTTCCTCAGGTCGTTGCCCCCGGCGGGCTGCAGGTAGGGGTCCTCGATGGGCAGGCGCAGGAAGTGCAGGATGCACTCGTCCTGCGTGCGCGTGCCCACGTGCGCGGCCACGCGGTTCCAGTCGTAGGCTATTGACTCTAGCTTCAATAATGTCTTACTCAGGTCGTTGCCCCCGGCGGGCTGCAGGTAGGGGTCCTCGATGGGCAGGCGCAGGAAGTGCAGGATGCACTCGTCCTGCGTGCGCGTGCCCACGTGCGCGGCCACCGCGGTTCCAGTCGTAGGGTATTGACTCTAGCTTCAATAATGTCTTACTCAGGTCGTTGCCCCCGGCGGGCTGCAGGTAGGGGTCCTCGATGGGCAGGCGCAGGAAGTGCAGGATGCACTCGTCCTGCGTGCGCGGTGCCCACGTGCGCGGCCACGCGGTTCCAGTCGTAGGCTATTGACTCTAGCTTCAATAATGTCTTACTCAGGTCGTTGCCCCCGGCGGGCTGCAGGTAGGGGTCCTCGATGGGCAGGCGCAGGAAGTGCAGGATGCACTCGTCCTGCGTGCGCGTGCCCACGTGCGCGGCCACGCGGTTCCAGTCGTAGGCTATTGACTCTAGCTTCAATAATGTCTTACTCAGGTCGTTGCCCCCGGCGGGCTGCAGGTAGGGGTCCTCGATGGGCAGGCGCAGGAAGTGCAGGATGCACTCGTCCTGCGTGCGCGTGCCCACGTGCGCGGCCACGCGGTTCCAGTCGTAGGCTATTGACTCTAGCTTCAATAATGTCTTACTCAGGTCGTTGCCCCCGGCGGGCTGCAGGTAGGGGTCCTCGATGGGCAGGCGCAGGAAGTGCAGGATGCACTCGTCCTGCGTGCGCGTGCCCACGTGCGCGGCCACGCGGTTCCAGTCGTCGCGGTGCAGCTCCAGCCCCTCCAGCAGCAGCAGCGTCTCCTGCTCCGTCCACTCGCGCCCGCGCGCTCCCATGCGGTACTAAGCACAAACAGACATATTTTTTTCAATATACAAGTCAATAAATAAGTAAGTAGGTAAAAAGGATGTATCTGTGAACATTTACATCCCTTTAACCGCGTGATCTATCGACAATTCTGAGCAACATTTGTTCAACAACTTTTCTAAATTCTTCGAAAAAAATTTCGACTCCCCATACAAAATGACCAAGTCACGTGACCGACTTTGCATGGAAAGATGTTTTTTATGCGAATTTTCAAAAGTCATAGAACAAATGTTGTTCAGAATGGTTGGTAGAACACGTGGTTAAATGGATGTAAATGTTCACAGATACATCCTGTATATACACCGGAAAATCAAAAAGCCTGCGCGATTTAATCGTCTCTCAGCGCCATCCATTGGTACTGATCTAAGAACCGAAAAGAAGTGAGGACGTCGTGCCACTAGTTTATAAATAAATTACCAGTGATCGAATTAGATAGTGCAATTAAGGGTGCGTTTCCACAGAAGCGGAGTTGCGTGAAGTTGAGCGGAGACTTGTAAAACTTTACCAATCACGTTGCTCGAGATACACATCTCATCTCTGATGAGCAATGTGATTGGTCAATTTTTACATGTCTCCGCTCAACTCCACGCAGCTCCGCTCCTGTGGAAACGCACCCTAATCGTTGAATGGTCTCATACCTGGTCGAGCTTGAGGCCGGGCGCGATGGGCAGGTCGGGCGTGGGCTCGGGCTTGAGCGCGGGCGGCGCGGGCGCGGGCGGCGGCGCGGCGCCGGCCTCCGTGCCGTGTGTGTGAGGCCGTGGTATCATACCTGGTCGAGCTTGAGTCCGGGCGCGATGGGCAGGTCGGGCGTGGGCTCGGGCTTGAGCGCGGGCGGCGCGGGCGCGGGCGGCGGCGCGGCGCCGGCCTCCGTGCCGTGTGTGTGAGGCCGTGGTATCATACCTGGTCGAGCTTGAGGCCGGGCGCGATGGGCAGGTCGGGCGTGGGCTCGGGCTTGAGCGCGGGCGGCGCGGGCGCGGGCGGCGGCGCGGCGCCGGCCTCCGTGCCGTGTGTGTGAGGCCGTGGTATCATACCTGGTCGAGCTTGAGGCCGGGCGCGATGGGCAGGTCGGGCGTGGGCTCGGGCTTGAGCGCGGGCGGCGCGGGCGCGGGCGGCGGCGCGGCGCCGGCCTCCGTGCCGTGTGTGTGAGGCCGTGGTATCATACCTGGTCGAGCTTGAGTCCGGGCGCGATGGGCAGGTCGGGCGTGGGCTCGGGCTTGAGCGCGGGCGGCGCGGGCGCGGGCGGCGGCGCGGCGCCGGCCTCCGTGCCGTGTGTGTGAGGCCGTGGTATCATACCTGGTCGAGCTTGAGTCCGGGCGCGATGGGCAGGTCGGGCGTGGGCTCGGGCTTGAGCGCGGGCGGCGCGGGCGCGGGCGGCGGCGCGGCGCCGGCCTCCGTGCCGTGTGTGTGAGGCCGTGGTATCATACCTGGTCGAGCTTGAGTCCGGGCGCGATGGGCAGGTCGGGCGTGGGCTCGGGCTTGAGCGCGGGCGGCGCGGGCGCGGGCGGCGGCGCGGCGCCGGCCTCCGTGCCGTGTGTGTGAGGCCGTGGTATCATACCTGGTCGAGCTTGAGTCCGGGCGCGATGGGCAGGTCGGGCGTGGGCTCGGGCTTGAGCGCGGGCGGCGCGGGCGCGGGTGGCGGCGCGGCGCCGGCCTCCGTGCCGTGTGTGTGAGGCCGTGGTATCATACCTGGTCGAGCTTGAGTCCGGGCGCGATGGGCAGGTCGGGCGTGGGCTCGGGCTTGAGCGCGGGCGGCGCGGGCGCGGGCGGCGGCGCGGCGCCGGCCTCCGTGCCGTTCGGCAGCCCCGCCTCCACCTTAGGCACGGCCGCGTTCTCCGCTACAACACATACAATACGGTCATAAAACATTTTTTTTTATTATTTTTTCTATTCTTTAAAACGTCACCCTACAATAGGTAATCAGGTGGCTTATAACGGAGTCCCGTGACGAATGAAAATATACCAGTCGCTTCCAAACAAGGGTGACATACAGCGAAAGCGAGGATAACTCCGATTAGGTAACGTCTGGTTCGAATTACGTTCCTAATGATACTCATAAATAAAACATTTTTCAAAAAAAAACGGTATTCTGTTAATTGTCTCACGCGGATTTAACAAGTTTCAAAGATATTAATACTACTTCTAAAAATTTTAACAGGGCGTGTAAAAAATCCGCTAGATGGCGTACTGTAAAACTGAGTTCCATCTACACGGTGATTGGTTATTTTTGATGTGAGATGTCAAAATGTCACTAAACAAGCCATGACGTTGAAATTTGACCTCAGTCTAACAGTACGAAATCTACGGAATTTTTCGCACGCCTCCATTCAAATGGACGGCATTTGGAAAAGCTACGTCGTGTTGTCTCATCGTCGTCCTGTAATAGGAAAAACTACAAAAAGCGTGCACATTTACAGTCTTCGACTTGTCTATTAACCGATTATCAAACTAAGTGGCGAACATTACGAGACCTAAGGACCGAGACTGATAAACATAACTCACCGGGTCTGGTCTGCGGCGGGCGCGCGACGAGCGGCTGCAAGCCCGAGGGCGTGTCGGACAGTACGTGGAAGTGCGACGTCGGCGGGGGACCCATCGCGGTGGGACGGGACTCGGCTTCGATCTGTGTACAAAGTCAATGTTTATAATCGTTTCTGATGTTATTCGATACGCTTAATAATAATCTACAGGAATTTTTCGTATTGGCCAATTTTTTAATCAGGATTTTCGCCAATGCAACATCCATCAGATAACGTAAAGTAAGCGTTATTTTGTACGTCGTCATTTATAAAAAATATGATGATGTAGTTCATCAATGTAATCTCTAGATACACAATTCTGAACAGAAAGCGTTTGAAAAAGTAGTATTTTATTTACGACCCTAATCCAAAAATAAAGTATCAGCCTATATACTGTCCCACTGCAGGGCAAAGGCCTCCATCATAGAAATCAAGTTATCACTATTATGATGGGGTTAGGCTAACGCTTACCTAATGCGGATTGGTGAACACAAACCCGAAGTATGTTCGAAAAGTTCGAACCATACTTTGCTCGACCTAGGAATCGAACCCAGGTTATGGTACCGGTAACGGGATCACGACCCGGTAATCCATAGTAATTGATTTTAAAATTCCGAAAATGCCAAATTACTCTATTTGGTTCCATACCCTTCATTGGCGGCGACAGTTTACCACGTTTACGCTGTATCTGTTATCTATGATGAAAATGCGTATAAACAGTACCTATGTGAGGCAGTTAGGTATAAGGTCGCAGACATAGCCCAAAGAATTACGTGGCTCAAATGGCAATGGGCAGGGCGCATTGCGAAGAGAACAGACGGCCGTTGGGGTGGTGCAGTCCTTGAGTGGAGGCCGCGCGCAGGAAGCCGCAGCCGTGGCAGGCCTCCCACCAGCCAGGCTAAGATGCGCACCGCGACAAAATGTTGTCGACTCTCGTTCGCGAGAGCGTATCTTTCTATCCCGCTCCTCACCCTGTCAGGTGAGCGAGAAGCAACTAGCGCTGACGCAATACGAGTGTCGACAAAATTATCTCGTGGTGCGCATCTTAGCCCGGCTGGTGGACCGACGATCTAGTGAAGGTCGCGAGAGTCCCTTGGATGCGTGTGGCACAGGACCGATCTGTGTGGAGCACGTTGGGGAGGCCTATGTCCAACAGTGGACGCCTATTGGCTGAAGTGATGTTGATGATGATGATGTGAGGCAGTGTATAAAGGTATAGTGCGTACCTGGTAGTTGATGAGCCCCCACTGCTCCAGGAAGCCGTGCACGCGCATGATGGCGCACACGTCGCCGGCCAGGTTGCGGCGGCACGCCGTGCTCGTCAGGTACTCCGTCGGGTTGAGGCGGTACGTGTCGATCATGAAGTTCCTGGAACAGTGCTTGCTTCTTAGACAAAGGATTATACACCGTGCTTTTTTAACTGTCGTTGACACTTCTCGAGGGCGTTATACTGATGAAAACAAACATTTTTCTCCAAGGAACATAGGGTCAAATCTCAAAAAAAAAACACCTTCCCATACAAAAGTGATCAGCTGATAGTTGCAATTTGTATGGTATGATTACTCTCTCTCGCTGGTGTTTGTTGATGAAATAAAACCTATAAATCAAAAATTTAAAAAACCCCCGACACTCATTCGATTTCCACACCTTGTGGTTATGCGTTTGACCACACTATGTGGTAATGAGTTTCACACCTTGTGGTTATGCGTTTCACACTATGTGGTAATGAGTTTCAAATTTTGTGGTAATGAGTTTCACGCCTTGTGGTTATGCGTTTCACACTATTCGGTAATGAGTTTCACACAGAGTAGTTATGCGTTCCACACTATGAGAAACTGAGTTTCACATCTAGTGGTTATGGGTTTCACACATTGTGGTTATGCATTTCACACCTTATGGTCCAGATTCACACTTTATGGTACAGTTTCACACTTTGTGGTGGTACAGTTTCATACCTTGTGATAGAGAGATTCACACCTTTTTTCGTAATTAATATTTTTAGACGTACCTGTAAGCGAGATAGATCTCCGGAGTCTTGGACTTGTTCTTTCCGTTGAAGAACTCTGGCAGGGCGCGCTTCTCGATGGTGTGTATGGAGTTGTAGTCGAACCACGCTGAGTACGACGGGACCACGATGTGGTGCGTTTGGTCGGTCACGTTGTCTTCTAGTTCCTCTTTTATTATCATTTCCTAATGGAAAATGCAAGATTAACACACATTTGAGAACGGAAAATAGTAATGTTAGTTTCTTGTCGCCCAGAGTACCTACACGAATGTCACAGATTCGGTTTTAAAAAAATTGCTATTTTACAAAATACTTATAATCTCGACCGCTATACTTTAAGCTTGTAAAGATCGAGAGCAGGACTAAAGGCTTGACCGCCAAATTGTAGACTACAGGCTGCCACTCGCGACATTTATACGATAATAATAACTACCAGTTTTTTATCGTTATACAAGCAAGCAGAACGAGCGCTTCGCATTTCGATACTCTTGGTCAACCACTAAGGAAGGGTTGTCAAATCGAATCTTCCTACTGTATTTTAATTAAATACAAGAACATAGGCATTCTTACGAAAAAACGATGTGAGTTAGATACCTAGTTAAGACTGGCGTGAAGCCACGCCTGCGCTGTTGTGACACGCGTGCGTGTCCATGGGCGGCGCGGGCGTGGCCGGCGCCTCGGGGGCGGCGGCATAGACACAGCCTTGTACACAATGTTAGAGGTTACCTGCGTGTTGGAGTCGGAGTGCTTGCCCTGGGAGTCGTCGTGGGTGTCCATGGGCGGCGCGGGCGTGGCCGGCGCCTCGGGGGCGGCGGCATAGACACAGCCTTGTACACAATGTTAGAGGTTACCTGCGTGTTGGAGTCGGAGTGCTTGCCCTGGGAGTCGTCGTGGGTGTCCATGGGCGGCGCGGGCGTGGCCGGCGCCTCGGAGGCGGCGGCATAGACACAGCCTTGTACACAATGTTAGAGGTTACCTGCGTGTTGGAGTCGGAGTGCTTGCCCTGGGAGTCGTCGTGGGTTGTCCATGGGCGGCGCGGGCGTGGCCGGCGCCTCGGAGGCGGCGGCATAGACACAGCCTTGTGCACAATGTTAGAGGTTACCTGCGTGTTGGAGTCGGAGTGCTTGCCCTGGGAGTCGTCGTGGGTGTCCATGGGCGGCGCGGGCGTGGCCGGCGCCTCGGAGGCGGCGGCATAGACACAGCCTTGTACACAATGTTAGAGGTTACCTGCGTGTTGGAGTCGGAGTGCTTGCCCTGGGAGTCGTCGTGGGTGTCCATGGGCGGCGCGGGCGTGGCCGGCGCCTCGGAGGCGGCGGCATAGACACAGCCTTGTGCACAATGTTAGAGGTTACCTGCGTGTTGGAGTCGGAGTGCTTGCCCTGGGAGTCGTCGTGGGTGTCCATGGGCGGCGCGGGCGTGGCCGGCGCCTCGGAGGCGGGGGCATAGACACAGCCTTGTGCACAATGTTAGAGGTTACCTGCGTGTTGGAGTCGGAGTGCTTGCCCTGGGAGTCGTCGTGGGTGTCCATGGGCGGCGCGGGCGTGGCCGGCGCCTCGGGGGCGGCATAGACACAGCCTAGTACACAATGTTAGAGGTTACCTGCGTGTTGGAGTCGGAGTGCTTGCCCTGGGAGTCGTCGTGCGTGTCCATGGGCGGCGCGGGCGTGGCCGGCGCCTCGGGGGGCGGCATAGACACAGCCTTGTACACAATGTTAGAGGTTACCTGCGTGTTGGAGTCGGAGTGCTTGCCCTGGGAGTCGTCGTGCGTGTCCATGGGCGGCGCGGGCGTGGCCGGCGCCTCGGGGGCGGCGGCATAGACACAGCCTTGTACACAATGTTAGAGGTTACCTGCGTGTTGGAGTCGGAGTGCTTGCCCTGGGAGTCGTCGTGCGTGTCCATGGGCGGCGCGGGCGTGGCCGGCGCCTCGGGGGCGGCGGCATAGACACAGCCTTGTACACAATGTTAGAGGTTACCTGCGTGTTGGAGTCGGAGTGCTTGCCCTGGGAGTCGTCGTGCGTGTCCATGGGCGGCGCGGGCGTGGCCGGCGCCTCGGGGGCGGCGGCATAGACACAGCCTTGTACACAATGTTAGAGGTT
Source organism: Cnaphalocrocis medinalis (assembly GCA_014851415.1). Classification (NCBI taxonomy): domain Eukaryota; kingdom Metazoa; phylum Arthropoda; class Insecta; order Lepidoptera; family Crambidae; genus Cnaphalocrocis; species Cnaphalocrocis medinalis. The sequence continues at coordinate 6,694,621 of CM026294.1, forward strand.
ACCTGCGTGTTGGAGTCGGAGTGCTTGCCCTGGGAGTCGTCGTGCGTGTCCATGGGCGGCGCGGGCGTGGCCGGCGCCTCGGGGGCGGCGGCATAGACACAGCCTTGTACACAATGTTAGAGGTTACCTGCGTGTTGGAGTCGGAGTGCTTGCCCTGGGAGTCGTCGTGCGTGTCCATGGGCGGCGCGGGCGTGGCCGGCGCCTCGGGGGCGGCGGCATAGACACAGCCTTGTACACAATGTTAGAGGTTACCTGCGTGTTGGAGTCGGAGTGCTTGCCCTGGGAGTCGTCGTGCGTGTCCATGGGCGGCGCGGGGCGTGGCCGGCGCCTCGGGGGCGGCGGCATAGACACAGCCTTGTACACAATGTTAGAGGTTACCTGCGTGTTGGAGTCGGAGTGCTTGCCCTGGGAGTCGTCGTGCGTGTCCATGGGCGGCGCGGGCGTGGCCGGCGCCTCGGGGGCGGCGGCATAGACACAGCCTTGTACACAATGTTAGAGGTTACCTGCGTGTTGGAGTCGGAGTGCTTGCCCTGGGAGTCGTCGTGCGTGTCCATGGGCGGCGCGGGCGTGGCCGGCGCCTCGGGGGCGGCATAGACACAGCCTTGTACACAATGTTAGAGGTTACCTGCGTGTTGGAGTCGGAGTGCTTGCCCTGGGAGTCGTCGTGCGTGTCCATGGGCGGCGCGGGCGTGGCCGGCGCCTCGGGGGCGGCATAGACACAGCCTTGTACACAATGTTAGAGGTTACCTGCGTGTTGGAGTCGGAGTGCTTGCCCTGGGAGTCGTCGTGCGTGTCCATGGGCGGCGCGGGCGTGGCCGGCGCCTCGGGGGCGGGCGCCGCGGGCTCCGGCGCCGGCGCCGCGGGGGCTGCAGCATAAAAAATAGCCTTGTACACAATGTTACTAGCTGTGGACTTCAACTTTCAAGCCCACTTAAGGTGTCGCGACGATACTCGCGATGCCAATTGATATATATTTTTAAAAATTCAGCTATGAAAAAGTAAGTATTAACAATTGTTACATAGGTGTGCCCCAAAGCACTTATGTAATAATTTCTTCCTACAAATTACAATAAATTTCATAATTGTTAACAGTGGCGGCTTTTCGCACTTGCCTGCCTTTGAATCAAGATGACCTCACTCCGCCTGATGGTAAGCGGCCTGATGGTGAGATCTAAATATCAGATTATCAGGCACAAAAGAATAAACAAAGTATCTTGAGTCTGCCATCCTCACCCTGAAGGTCGCAGGATTTAACACCCGTAATATGACGTATTGCATGGATAATTAGATATAAATGGATGGTTAGGTAAGATCACTCACTATCAGTGGAGCGCTCGTTCTCCGGCGTGGGCGCAGCGTCGGTGTTGTCGCGGGACGCGTTGTCCTCCTCGTCGTCGGCGTCATTGTCGCGCCGCTTCGTGATGCGACTGTACAGGAACATTGTACACTCGGCGTCAAAAAAATCGCACATCTGCATAGTTTTCATACTAACGCGCTCATATCACGGCTTCGTATATAAAAAAGTAAAACATTTGATTGCAATATTTTTTACGTTACATGGTTTTTATATGCTCGTCTGTTAATCATGCTTCTTAATTAGTCGTGAAAACTTCCTAATTTTCCCAAAAACATAAAAAAGTAAATCAATGTTCTTGTCCCATACAATGTTCTATGGAGCTGAAAAACTGATTTACTTTTTAATTTTTTTGGACGAATCAAGTAAATTCCATGGATGATGAAAATGTTGGATTAAAAGACGAGCATAATATATTGGTAATGTTACCTTAAAAATATTGTAATAAAATGTTTTACTTTTTAATATACGAAGCTGTGATATGAGCGCGTTAGTATGAAAACTACGCAGATGTGCGATTTTTTTGACACCAAGAGTATTTAACAGCTATTATTATAGACGGGACGGGACACGAAGCTCCATGATGCCCTCCAGCTGGGCTAACATGCGCGCCGCGAGATAATTTGTCGACACTCGTATTGTGTCGGCGCAAGTTGCTTCTCGCTCACCTGACTGAGCGATGAGCGGGATAGAAGGATGCACTCTCTCGAACGAGAGTAGACAAAATTATTTCGCGGTGCGCATGTTAGGCCTACAGGATGCAAAAGACAGAAGCAAATTGAGGAACATCATAAAGGAAAACCGAGATCCAATAGGAGGAATCACGACCCTCAGTAATGAGGAATACCACTGGAGGAGGGAGGATTACAGACGGGAATTAACCCGTCAAGCGTCCTGCGCACATACCTTTGTGCCTAACGCAAATAGTACTGTAGCGTCCTGCGCACAAGCGGTGTGCGTAACGCGGTTCGTGACATTGAAGGTCATGTGTAGTGACTTCTAAGTAAAAATTGCCAGTGAAAAAAATATTGGTCTATGCCTTATTCATTTATAATGCCATGGACACAATCCCGACGTTAAAAATACAGGCTCCAACCTTAAAATTAAAAAAAAAAGTCAATGTTACTCGAATTGCGTCATCGGGCGTTGTGTGTGACAATTGTCTTGGTGAAACCTATAATTGAATTGTGAATTATGCCGAGAGGAATAAAAAGGTGAGTGATAATTGAAACGTATATTATTGGAAATTTTACGTAGAATACGTTTTTGATATTATTTTTAGGGATTTTTGAAAAACACTCTGTGAAAAAGTGTCTCAACTTTTCAATGGCGTAAAAAAAATGTGCACGTGTCTTTTTACATGGTGTTAAATTATGACAACGTTTAGTTTATTTGTGGTCTAACTTAGATAACATTAGGGGAAATTTATCTAGGAATTCGATTTTATTATCAGTTTTGTGTATTTTTGTGTATGTTTGATGGATTTTAGTATCAAATCTGATGTTAGCCGAAAATGCAAAGATGGCGCGATATACATAAACATACCTATAATAGTGAACATAATTGAAAGTACAGTAGGAAACAAAATACATTTAGTGATTTTTGCGTTTTAAGTTTTCATTGTATTGGCTTACTTTATCGGTTTCTACTTTATCTTACTTGATGTGTTCTAAGGTTTTTGTGTGTATTTGTTATAATAATTTTTGGTAGAATCCTAATTATGCATATTTATTTTAGGAAAATGTTATCGAGGTCACGATCGGTGACACCGGTGCCTGAGGAGGCACGGCGTTCTGATGAGGGTGCCCGGCATTCCCGGCGGATGCTCATCATGAGTGCGGCTGCCCAGTCAGAGCGTGAACCCTTGAACGAGCCCGAGCCGGTGCTATGGCAACCTCCTGTTATGTGAGTACATAATACTGAATATTAACTATTCAAATAGTTCCAGGTATATAATTATACTAATAATGGCTATACTGATTTGTTTTATTAAATCTCTATGAATTTTGTTTTAGCTCCCTCCTACCACCGCCACCGCCGTCTACTCAGGCTTTCAAGACTTTTAGTACCCCTGGGGGCTCCATTCGGATTACAGAACCTGTATCTATAGAGTGCACTCCCAGGGGTTCTGTCAAAAGAAAACGTGTGGTCGAGGAGTCCATTCAGTAAGTATAAATTTTTAGATTTGAGGATTAAAGTTAAAATATCTATTGATGTCTGAATTACGCTTTTTTTTAGCTTTACTGCAGTTGAGAGGACAGCCGCCTGTGGAATGGACGAGGAAGAGGGGGAGGCGGCTCTGGAAGATCCAGAGCATCTGGAGCATGTCAGAAAATGGGTGTGTGAGTTGCCGTTGCCAGGTACTTCCGAGTATATACCACCGTCGTGTAGTGGGCGAGATCCTGTACCATCAACATCAGGTACTACAGTTCCTATGCACACTACAATACGGGTAACCGAAGGCAGTGAATTCGATTCGGATTTGATGACGAATTCGATGTTGACGAACGCATTGCTTCCGGCGGTATGACTCGAAATATCCCGGACGACGAGGAATTGGATGATCGTGTTCGTAATGTGATACAATCGGTGGAAAGGGCAATGGATGAAGCTGTTGACAACTTGGTTGGCATGTCTACTGATTTCTGTTGGCAAACAGACTTTGGTACTTTTGATGGTGTGGCCGAAATCTTTTCGGGTCCTACCCCAGGGGCTATCAAAGACTACGATACGCCCTATGAAGCCTTTACAGATATCTGGAGTAGAGACATCATGGAGCATATCTGTAAGGAAACCAATAGATATGCTAAGCAAATTGTCGATGCTAAAACTGCAGCAGGCACATTGAAAGCATCATCTCGTTTACATTCGTTGGGTTGACACCGATGTAGATGAATTGTATCTGTTTTTTGCTATTTATATATTCATGGGAATTGATCCGCGTACTTCTCAGCACGAATATTGGAAAGTCAACAGCTATCTGGAAATGCCAAAGTTCAGACAGCTGATGACTTATAACCGCTTCATATTGTTAAGCAAATTTCTGCATTTTACAGACAATTCTGATGTAAATCAGGATTTGCCGTTAAGTGGAGGAATGCAGCTCTCAGCAAAGTTGCGGAAACTCGCACCAGTTATTTCACATTTAAATTCAAAATTCGAGTGTTTGTACAATTTAAATCAAGATATAGCTATTGACGAGTCATTGACCTTATACAAGGGCCGTTTGTCCTGGGTTCAAGCTATAAGATCAAAGGCTGCGCGGTTTGGAATTAAATCTTTTGAACTTTGCGAGTCTAAAACTGGATATATGTACAGGTTTGATATTTACACTGGGAAGAATTCTGAACGCGGCAATTTTGTTGCTCCTAGTGTTGACTTAGCTGGCAAGAGTACCCAAGTGGTACTCGATTTATTGAAAGGTCTCGAACGGAGAGGACACTGTGTTACGATGGATAATTATTATAATTGTCCATCATTGGCACGGTACCTTAAAACTTTGGGATTTGATTGTCTGGGGACATTGCGTCCTAATCGCAAACACGTACCAGAGGAGATTGCTAAGGTTCCGAAGAATGTGGCCAAGGGTACGGTTGTAAGTCGTCACTCTGGTGACGTTTCATGCATAGCATGGAAAGACACCAAAGTGGTAACTATGATCTCCACCTACCACACCGACGAAACCTATGTAGGTCGAAAGGCTGGACGCGAGCTTGTAAAGCCCGTAGTTGTGAGAGATTATAACAATACTATGGGAGGTGTTGATCTGAAAGATCAAAAACTCTCTATGTATTTGTTGGAAAGAAAGAGATGTTTAAAATGGTATATGAAAATATTTAAAAGGCTGCTGAACGTCAGTGTGCACAATGCGCTCATATTATTGTTGAGTTCTTTAGGTCGTCGCAATATGTCTTCGCTTACGCATCGTAAATTCCGCGAACAGCTCGCTGCGGCCCTCGTGTCGGCTCATCGCCCCCCAGCACGAGAGATTGTAGTGCCTGTAGCGGAAAATACGAGGCTAAGGAAGGACATCGTGCACGTACCCGAATACCTCGCCACTAATAAGAGAATGCGTTGTCACATTTGTCTTCGCAATGGTACACGAAAGATGGTGCATTTGAAGTGCGAAACCTGCGATGAGGCTATATGCTTTGGGGATTGTTGGAAGGTTTGGCATACCGTTCAACAACTCCCAGGCAAAACTATCCATGTTCGCAAAGGGAGGCGTGATCGATAATGCATCAACTTTTTGTACTTGATTTGAATGGTTCCTAGGTTGTGTTTGCCATTATTTAATTTCCCTAAGATAATCTTTCCATAAATAGGACAATTGCTGGTTAAGTTATGTTGTAAATTCCAGATTTTACTCATAGCTTTAATTGACACTAGACGGAATTCTTTGACAATATACAGTATTCGTGTCTGAGCGGTTAGCTTTTCCCTTTGAGTATATAAATGCCTTTGTGTCTGTTGTGGCATTTGTTATCCTTTTTTTCAATTCCGTTGTACTATAATTCTACACGTTATCCAGTTTGCTGTAAGAGTTAAATAATTATTTGTCAATGTATGATACATTGACAAATAATTTATTATAAAGTTGAAAAATTTAGTTTATATAATGTTTTAATTAATATTCATAATTTTAAATAAAATGTCTATTACAATAAGTGACATCACTGATAATCGAAAAGTTCTCGGTATAAACTGCATTACGGTGGTAGATTCAATATAAACTTACATGTAACGACGAATTATAACTGCTTCTACGATGCCTTTTTTTGATGATGAATTTTTGATTATATATTTGCTTTGTAATTTGTACTATTTTGTTTGTCAACTGATTAGATTAGATAGTAGTTGATACTTTTATGTTCAAAATGATGGTGAGATGAGAATGATGTCAAAATAATCAGGTAATACAAAATTGCTTTTCTAGTTTTATTTCGGTTTCGTCCATAAAAAAAATGTGGTTGATTGTATAACAAATAAAATTTGTATGCTTGTTTGTATGAACTACCTATCTACTGTTAATAAATACCATTTTCATATATTGAGTACCGTTTTATTTAATTTTGAAGTGCAATTATATTGACAAAAAATAAATAATTACTTGTTCCATAACTGTTTTTGTATTTGCATAACATCTTCCTAATCCTATTTTCATTAAACCCTGGCAGAGTACACAAAGGACTGGGTTTGATTCCTGGTCACGCTAATTTTTAAAACGTAGTGCGAGACTTGTACCCGCATACAAGTGGACCTGCAAATTTGAACCCAATTTTAACAACTTACTTAGTTTACAGGGGGTGACCCCTGTCACGTGCGATTTCTTTATAGTAGGAAAAATGTGGATGGAAGAATTAAATTTTTCTATCTTCGCCTAACCCTCACTGGGAAAAGGCGGAACGTGTATGTCGTATATGTATGGAATTTTATTTCAACTCCCAGTATTGGTTTTAGTGAGAATTAGTAGGTCATTGCATAAAAGTACGCGGTAGTTACCAAATAGCGATTTCTTTAAATTATAACATAACTACCTAGAGATATATTTCCAAGATGGACTAAATATATTTGATTCATTCCCTCGCAACAAATATTGCTGCTAAAAATTACATCCAGTTATAAATTACTTTTAGAATAATGTCTTTTGTCGAATGAATAGAGTGAAACAAACTATAATATCTTTATAACAATAACTTTTTATAATAATAACGTCATACTAACTATCTGGTCACAATATACATTTTATTAACAGCTGCGTGGCATTTTAGACTAGCAAGTCTAAAATGCCACGCAGCGATATTTTATACCCGACTGTACAACGCCACCCACATAGGTCACGTGACGGTGTCCGTTGACGTCGGCTGTCAGTACGAAATATTGTTTGCAATGCAAATGGCGTTATTTGTTTTGTTTTTAAATAATGGAAATTTGTTATTATTCATAGTGAAATATGTCGTGTTAATGTGTGCAAATATAAGTGAATGTATTTGAGAATCGTATAGTGATATAAAAACGTGAATGTGATCATTTGATAGCTCAGCATTATCATGTAAGTGTTAGTATGTAAGCAATTACAATTAAAACAATAGAAAATATTTTTTTGATAATTTTATAAAAAAATACATGTCATGATTATATTTTTATCGTATAGCCAGATTCTTCTTCTTTCCAAAAATATATCATACATGGCATATAATTATAGAACAATACGTTAAATACCATTTTTAAACTTAGTAGTCGTAAAATAGCTAGGTTTTGTAAATTACCTCGACACTATCGGGATCAGTGCCGATTATTAGCAGATCGCTCGACGGGTTAACGCAACGTTTATTTTTAAGCACTTATTAAACAGTCAAGTCAGTTTAGAAAACTGCACTTTTTTTTTTTTTTGGTCTGGGTGTTCTGGGTTGACGCCCTTAAATGAATCATCGTCAGCTGGTACTCATAGTACAAGGATAGGCCTAGTTTGAGTCCAGGTTGATTGGTGTGATAGTTTGGCGCTTAAAGTATCAGCCTATATAGTGTCCCACTGCAGGGCAAAGGCCTCCATCATAGAAATCAAGTCTTCGCTACTATGATGGGATTAGGCTTAATCACCACGCTTGCCACGGATGATCACAAAACCCGAGCTATGTTCGAAAAATTCGAAACATTTTTTTTGCTCGACCCGGGGCCCCGAGATCACGACCCGGTACTTAAACCACTATACTCTGATTCATAATTATATAAACTGACAGATGTCAATGACAAGTTTCTATGCATTTTGACATTTTGCATGTGTCAAATTGAGTGATAATGTATGGGGATGACACATTGACATCTGTCAGTTTACTTTACATGATTATGAATCAGAGTATAGACCAACGGGGCGTTATGCGCGCATTTATTATTATTTAGTTAATTCGGTGGCTTGTGTCATCATCATCATCAGGCTGTTGCAGTCCACTGCTGGACGTAGGCCTCTCCAAATGCTCGCCACTTTGATCGATCTTCGGCTACTCGTATCCAGCTCCAGCCAGCTCTCTTGTAGCTCTAGTGGCTTGTGTAACTAACCTCTTCCTCTTGCCGTGTTTCTGCGGCGGCGGCGACGGCGAGCGCTTGCGCTTGCTGCCCTTCTTGCCCTTGCCGGACGGCTCCGCGCCGGGAATCAGGTCGTCCACCGACAGCCGGAGTTTGTGTATCTACCATCAAAATAATACAGGCATTCAATTCATCTATTCCATTATTCATCTATGAAATCTGGGATTAAAATAGTTTGACTGGCCGGATCGCGCATATAGTAAAAAGCTGCGTCATACGCCAAAGGTATTCGTAAAAAACAAATCCGAGTCACCCATACAAAATGCGAATGAAACGAAACAAAAAACATTTTTCAGAATGGTTACTAGGAAACATGGTTAAAGGGATGCAAATTTTCACTTAACGTTGTAAGACCGAAAAGCCTTTTAAAAGGCATAAACAATTGAATTTTCATTGTCTCTGCTGTCTCGGCCTTACGCCGATATACATACATCCTGTAGTAAGTTATGATCGAAACACTAACATCAAAAGCTAAATAACGAATGTAATACGTACCTTCTTCTTGCCACTAGCGTCGACCTCATAGTCCTCCTCGTTCATCCACTCGTTGTACTGCGGCAGGTCCAGCACCCAGGAGGCGGTGACGCGCCACGGCTCCGAGCGGTTGCAGTCCCAGTTCGCAGTCTCCGGGATATCCACCTGAGGGCACACAATCACAATGTCTATACTATTTATAAAGAGACAGCATCGTAAGATCGATAGTAGATTAGATAAATACACGTCGATCGACAGTTTCCGCCGGATCTATCTAATCGATCGTCGATTGATGATAAAACTATCGTCGATTCGATAGTAAAATGGATTACTTAGTAGATGATAAACAATTGTCGATCGATAAATTAAACCATGCATGTTAAACCTAAGATCATTGTAAATACGACGATATACGACACAAATAATAATATTATTGATTGATTGATAACAAGTTTTGTTATCACCGATCGATGGTAAAATGGATTAGTAGACATGAATCGACCATCAATCAATCAGCCAGATCTATCAATCAACGTCGACCTATCGAAATTAACGAACGGGAAATACGAATAAGTCGGACGGTATCTGACGATCAATTAAAGCTACCATTCCAGTCAGACAACCTCATTTGACGTTGATCGATGCCTTCGATCAACGTTGATCAATTTTCGTTTCGTTGATCGATTGTTTGGTTCGGTAATCTAGTGATGGTATGGCCATAGGAGGTGATGGGCTGTCTTCTGTCGGGTAGATGATGGTGGTTAGCTACTGACCGGCAAGTCGGCCTGCGCCCAGGTGTCGTGGCTGTCGGGCAGGTAGTACCAGTGCACCAGCGAGTGGTTCCCGCGGCGGAACACCGGCCGCGCGTACTCCTCCTCCAGCGGGTCTACTGTCGGGTAGATGATGGTGGTTAGCTACTGACCGGCAAGTCGGCCTGCGCCCAGGTGTCGTGGCTGTCGGGCAGGTAGTACCAGTGCACCAGCGAGTGGTTCCCGCGGCGGAACACCGGCCGCGCGTACTCCTCCTCCAGCGGGTCTACTGTCGGGTAGATGATGGTGGTTAGCTACTGACCGGCAAGTCGGCCTGCGCCCAGGTGTCGTGGCTGTCGGGCAGGTAGTACCAGTGCACCAGCGAGTGGTTCCCGCGGCGGAACACCGGCCGCGCGTACTCCTCCTCCAGCGGGTCTACTGTCGGGTAGATGATGGTGGTTAGCTACTGACCGGCAAGTCGGCCTGCGCCCAGGTGTCGTGGCTGTCGGGCAGGTAGTACCAGTGCACCAGCGAGTGGTTCCCGCGGCGGAACACCGGCCGCGCGTACTCCTCCTCCAGCGGGTCTACTGTCGGGTAGATGATGGTGGTTAGCTACTGACCGGCAAGTCGGCCTGCGCCCAGGTGTCGTGGCTGTCGGGCAGGTAGTACCAGTGCACCAGCGAGTGGTTCCCGCGGCGGAACACCGGCCGCGCGTACTCCTCCTCCAGCGGGTCTACTGTCGGGTAGATGATGGTGGTTAGCTACTGACCGGCAAGTCGGCCTGCGCCCAGGTGTCGTGGCTGTCGGGCAGGTAGTACCAGTGCACCAGCGAGTGGTTCCCGCGGCGGAACACCGGCCGCGCGTACTCCTCCTCCAGCGGGTCTACTGTCGGGTAGATGATGGTGGTTAGCTACTGACCGGCAAGTCGGCCTGCGCCCAGGTGTCGTGGCTGTCGGGCAGGTAGTACCAGTGCACCAGCGAGTGGTTCCCGCGGCGGAACACCGGCCGCGCGTACTCCTCCTCCAGCGGGTCTACTGTCGGGTAGATGATGGTGGTTAGCTACTGACCGGCAAGTCGGCCTGCGCCCAGGTGTCGTGGCTGTCGGGCAGGTAGTACCAGTGCACCAGCGAGTGGTTCCCGCGGCGGAACACCGGCCGCGCGTACTCCTCCTCCAGCGGGTCTACTGTCGGGTAGATGATGGTGGTTAGCTACTGACCGGCAAGTCGGCCTGCGCCCAGGTGTCGTGGCTGTCGGGCAGGTAGTACCAGTGCACCAGCGAGTGGTTCCCGCGGCGGAACACCGGCCGCGCGTACTCCTCCTCCAGCGGGTCTACTGTCGGGTAGATGATGGTGGTTAGCTACTGACCGGCAAGTCGGCCTGCGCCCAGGTGTCGTGGCTGTCGGGCAGGTAGTACCAGTGCACCAGCGAGTGGTTCCCGCGGCGGAACACCGGCCGCGCGTACTCCTCCTCCAGCGGGTCTACTGTCGGGTAGATGATGGTGGTTAGCTACTGACCGGCAAGTCGGCCTGCGCCCAGGTGTCGTGGCTGTCGGGCAGGTAGTACCAGTGCACCAGCGAGTGGTTCCCGCGGCGGAACACCGGCCGCGCGTACTCCTCCTCCAGCGGGTCTACTGTCGGGTAGATGATGGTGGTTAGCTACTGACCGGCAAGTCGGCCTGCGCCCAGGTGTCGTGGCTGTCGGGCAGGTAGTACCAGTGCACCAGCGAGTGGTTCCCGCGGCGGAACACCGGCCGCGCGTACTCCTCCTCCAGCGGGTCTACTGTCGGGTAGATGATGGTGGTTAGCTACTGACCGGCAAGTCGGCCTGCGCCCAGGTGTCGTGGCTGTCGGGCAGGTAGTACCAGTGCACCAGCGAGTGGTTCCCGCGGCGGAACACCGGCCGCGCGTACTCCTCCTCCAGCGGGTCTACTGTCGGGTAGATTATGTGCGTCGCGTCCTCTTCATCCTCTAAGGAAATAAAATTAACATTCATTTACTTCAGGAATGATGGTAGTCGTCTACTTATTTATGTAAGTATACGACTCGACTATCGCGCGTGAAAAATTCGCTGTCGTACTAAAGGACTGAGGTCGATGTATACTCTGATCTATACTATTTATAAAGAGATAACTTCTATAGACAACGACAAGGCTTATAGGTAAACCGAAAACACGAAACGCTTGCGCGATGTAATTTAGCACAGCGCCATTTGGTTCATTTCTGAATTACGGTCCCGAAGCGAAGTGAGGGCGGGCCACTAGTTTTTAATAAAGCTGAGAAACTGACTGACAAACATATTTACTATCAAAAGAACTCAAAATGTACGGCATAGACAGATCGACATCAGTTACAGTCGCCCTACGGTTATTTTTTCTCCGGGCAAAAGTCGGAACTATTTCTGTTTCGCTTACAAATATTGTACAACGCCCCCCTGTCAATGTAACTGAGAGGACTTCTGATCGTAGTCCTACTTGTATTGCGCATAATTGAAAATCTGAGTTTATAAGGGTAACAAAGAAAGCTGTTTACAAATGGTTAGGCCAATAAGGTGTATACCACAAGCGAATTGTGGTTGTTGTTTAGGAGCAAAAGACGTGTTGAATGCTTTAAATTGTATTGTGAACTAAAAAATAAAACCAATGGACTGTAGTTGACAATATCGCGCGCACACATAGGTATGCCTGTATAGTAAGCGTTGGATACCCGCTTGGACACAAATTAAATTTAAAAAAGTTAGGTGACAAATAGCCCGTCAATACACAAGTCAACTAAGAATTCTAAATCTTGCGGCCCAACTTAACAAATGACAATACGAACCGCAAACGTCTCCCTGATGATGGCTAACAATATCCTTGACTTTGTTAGCTGTGGTCTTGTCCACCTCCGGGCGGATGTACACGCAGGGCGTGCGGACCACCTCCGCCGCGACCAGCGACGACTCGATCTCCATCATCATCTGGACGTTGAGGTCCTTGCGCGACGGGTTCTGGAAAGGGGGGAGGGGGGCGGGGACGAGAAACGTTCAGTGTTAATATTGATGCCACTTTCGCTAATGCATAGGTTCTGGTTGTAACGTTTCTACAGGTTAAGGACGCAAAATAGACAGATTTTTTATTTATGCGAACTAACCTGACAGAAATTCCCATACATTTTTATCTTCTTTTGACAGATAGGTACAAAATGTCAAAATATAGGTACGGAACCGTCATTTTAGTATGCATATTAAAAATCTGAATATAATTAACAGAGCGTCTAGAAAGGAAAGATTTGGTCAAAGTTGACACTTGTATTATAACGATAGAACAAAGAATTTGTTTTGAGTAAAAGCACCAATTCTGAGTGAACTTCTGTACCTAGTTATTTTGTGTTCATAGGTATAATGCGTCAAGAAAGTCGTGACAAACGGATGTCTGAGGTACAAACGAGTTCAAATATTTATATATAACCAATGGGGTTACTACCACACCCTATAATGTAAGCGGCGGTGTTGCCATCATTTATTTTCACGACTTCATTGACAGGACAGGAGGGACTAAATATTTGCATAGTGTGAATTAACTCTTAATAAACTGGCGGTTGGATATAAATTTTAATAAAACAACTTGTTGAGATGCCTTGTTCGGTCCAGTAGCACTGCCATTTGATTATTTATTCTTCTTGATGAATTGAAGACATTTAAATCATCTCATTTTAATGTTCTCAAGAAAATAATTTGTAATTACACTACTAAGAGGTTTTAGTTTGATATCTTGAATTTATCACATTTATATGCATCAAATGGCGGCGCTACAAGACTGTACAAGCAGCCTTAACTCACACTAAGCAATACTACAAAGACAGTGGGGACGTACACATAACTTTGATATACTCTCAACTATTCACCTGTTGTGCTGTACATTTTTCTTAGCAAACTTTTTAATAACATTAGCCTAGCCATTTACTGATAGAAACCTCAACTCGAAACAAATTAATCGAAGTATATTGCTGCATTATAAGAATATAAAAAAGTTGTACAATAAAATTAAAAAAGAGTCCTACTTAGAATTAACTCTTAATAAACTGGTAGTAGAATACGGAAAATAAAATATCATGTACAACTAAAGATACTTTTGCAATTGTTTCTTGGGCAGTGTAACCATGCAACTCTAAGAAATACAGAATTTCTTACATGCAAACAGTAAAAAGTCTCAAAAACCATTTGTATTAGTTACGAAAACAACACAGATGTTATTCTGACACATAATGCACAGGGTGTTATTTTACAAAAATATTTACAAACAAGATTACGAGTGAAACCCACTTATTTTCCCAAAACTGTCACTGGAGGCATAATGGAAGAGCATGAAATGATCCATTTGATGTTTTGGGACTTTCCAAAAGCGAGCGAAACAAATTCCATGGACGAAACCCAATATATGTTGATGTCTTATTATATTTAAAAAAAAAACTCACAAAAAGAAAAATTTAGAAAAACCTTGTGAATTTAAAATAGCATTTGCCTATTTTTTAAATGATACTATGTATTTAGAAATCACCCTGAGAGATCAAATAAAATGTGTTGTTGTGTATTTGTGTCCATACTTAATTCAAACTGTGATATTTACAATTGCAAAAATGTGATAGAAATATAGTTAAAAAATCCTACCCAGCAAGAATAAACATGTTCTAAATTGTATGTTTGTTAATTTACTTTATACCCTGAAATGTTGTGCATGGAAAAGCAACACAATGTGTGACACCAACTTAGCATTTATGTTTAATAAATACTTTGAAATTCTCAACCTACATTCAATATTGTCTTTGTAGAAGAGTCAAGTTAAATGTTAAAAATATATTATAAAATGGCATCTTTATAGATTTTTCAATTCTAATACTCTTAGTTGTAGTATATTACAAGTAGATAGAGAAATACTCTCTTGTAGCATAAAAAGTTAAATAACTTAATACTATTCCTGAACAATACAGTACTAAAATTATATTGAGACACTGTTTTCCAACTACTCAATATTTTTTCTTTAACATATAAGACCATGTTTTCCAAGTTTTTAATAGCAAGTCTATATGTTGGAGAAAGTCCTCACAAAGCCCAAATACTTTTTGTTATTTTCAATTCAAAATAATATTATTTAAGAATAAATTCAAAACTGTTTTGTTTCTAAAGCAAGTTAGTGGCACAGACTGGTTGCAGATGCAATGTTATAGACTCTCGCGGTGCGGGGTCTGCGGGGACTGGCGAGGGCTGCGTCTGGCGGGGCGGTGAGCGAGGCGGCGTGCGGGGACAGTGCATACCTTACCGACCTGGAAGTCAAATTTGCGCCACCGCTGCTCCGATTTGAAGCGGAACATGGTGGCGAGCACCGTGCAAAGAGAACCGCCCGGTTTCATGTCCATGAACACTTTCATCTGGAATGGAGGCCATTTTGTTAAAATTATAGTTATTAGTGACCACTAGACAAGAGCCTTCACTAAATATACAAAAATAATAGTGTACTAGACTACATCAGTAATAGTAATACCCCTTTTTATTTCTCCGCGGCGTCGCTCGCGCCCCCCACTTCCCTTAAATGGGGAGTAAGAAAAGTAACCTATGTTATTCTTCATCCCTTCAACTATCTCCACTTGAAAAGTCATGTCAAATCGTTGATGTGTTTTGCAGTGAAAAAAAGACAAACAGACAGACACACTTTCCCATTTACAATATTAATTATGGATAATAAGTTTTTATTTATCAAGGTTAAACCAGACCAAGGTTCAAGAACCTACCTAATTAGGTAGATTTTTGAATAAAATATTTTCTGTTCCCATACATCTGAGAAGGAAGGTCAACTTGAATGATCAGTTTTGATGGATTTGTCTGCACATTTACAACAACTCAATTAACAATAGTAGATAATCAAATCTATGTTTATGGCGATAAATGAAGAATTTCTGATATGAAAAATATTTACTTACAGGAAGTCTCAAGAAAGGTGGATCTGATGCATTCTTCCCCAGTTTACTCTCCTGGTATTGAATGAGTTGGATGACCAGCTGAGCCAATCCTTCCTTGGTTGGCGGATCAGTTTGGACATGCTGCAAAGACAAATCATCAACATCAGCATTTCGTAATTTTCAGCTGGCTAGACATAGGTCTCTCCATTGTTCCAACACTTTTTCTATTGATCAATTGATCATCCGCTACTTGCATCCAACTCCTGCCAGCCATCTTGCAGAAATCTTCACTATGGGCCACTGGCATTGTATACTATCTTTATCGAAATGCAGTCCCCACTCTATGTCATAATGGGTAGGACACCCCGATTGGATACTTGTCTTTAGTTGTGGTTGTGGTTTAATTGTGGTATTGACAATGAGAAGATTAGGACATAGTTGTGCAAATACCTCCGGCCTAGTTTATTTTTTATGTGATAGGTAGCAGACGAGCAGGCAGATCACCTGCTCCTAGTATGGTTCAAATTCTTATTAATGTACAATTAATTAAATAAATTTTTGAAATGGACAATCACAATAATGGATAGAAGAAATAAATTGTTGCAGTTTAAAACACAAATGAATGTGAGTTACCTACTGTGTCAATCACTGCTGTTGCAAAGAAACAATAACATTGGGTTGAGTAACAAATAACCTCATAATGTTGCTGAATACATAATATAAAGTAATACACAGAATTGAACATAAAATACTCAATATTTCAGTCTCAAGAGGTGTGTGTTATATAGAATATTGAGAGAACTATTACACCTGAGAACCCAATAATCAAAGAGCATCTTTTTACTGACCAACCTATTCCCTTTTATTGTGTTGTAATAATACAACTTATACAATCTAGCGTTTGCTAAATTGTAAATAAAGAATATCCATACAAAAATACTAACCTTTTTGCAATTTTTCTGCAACCAAACACGAATTTGGTCGAATTGAGTTAGCGATTCTGGAGATTGAAAAAACTCCACATTAGGTCCACCGTCTTTCTTTGGACCTATGGTCGTCATTTTTATTCACCAACGGCTGTAATTCTTCGAAATTCTATTAAAACGCTGTATTCTCTGGTTATTAGAAATTAAACAAATTGGAAAAAATCGTGAAAACAGCGGCGTCGTTCATTCCCGTTTTGACATAAGCAAATGATGTTGCCACATAATTAAATTTAATATGCATCATAGTACGCTGTCTCTCTTTTGCAAATACGACTTTTTTATGAGTGAAGGAGAAAGTGGTACCGCGGGCATACTGTTTTTTCTTAGTCTGTGGTTATTTCCATGAAGCCAAATGTTGCCAGTTAGGAATTTTTGTAATGCTATAGCTATATCAGCGATATTTTCATGATTTTTTTTAAATCTTTATTAATTTTTTAAGTCTGTGGATTTTGCTCAGTCTGTGAGCATCTGTCAGCCACAGACGAAAAATACTGTCAGCTGTGATGAAGCGCGGGAAACCACGTTGAAAATTAATTTAGGTATTTTGTGTCCTATGTGAACTTAAAGTGACGACCACCTACCAAAGAAAGTTACCTACGTTTATGTACTGATTACCAAAGAAAGTTTCTTATAAATTTCACTACAACATAAGTAAGTAACCTATTTCACAGTATTTTTTTTTCTGTAATATAATTTATATCTAGGGAGCAGGATGGATGCAGGGGGGATGCCAAAAAAATACCTACTGATGTAGGTAGGTACAGCAAAAATATAGTTTTGCGGCGAGAAGCGTAAACTCAAATAATATGTTGAGTCAGCGCCAGATTTAAAAAAATTTAAGTAGGTACATAGGAAAACAACGGGACCAAACACTCAAAACCAATCCGAAAATCTGATGCTGCACAGGTGCTGCATACGAAAAATAAATACAAAGGTGTGTGTAAGACATTCGTTTATTAAACTTATCGGTTCTACTAGGCTAAGTAGTAGATAGTATTTAATCCGAGAATAAAGGAACAGTAATTACATACTTTAATCTTAATATTCAAATTGCACAACATAACATACGCATACTAAAGGACCCCGCTTATAATGTTTTAGGCTGCCTGTCCATTTAAGCGGAGCGATGCGGCGGAGCGGAGAAACGGACAAATATTAGCCAATAGTATTTATTTATTTTAGCCAGTAGAATTTTTGTGTAATACTATTGGCTAATATTTGTCCGTTTCTCCGCTCCGCCGCATCGCTCCGCTTAAATGGACAGGCAGCTTATGGCCCTGTTAACTAGAATTTAGTGGACACCAGTCCAAATTAAATAAACTCCAGACCACCATCGTCTCACGACTAATTTGATTAGATCATTCTGAATAGGCAATATCTCGTTAGAAAAAAATTAAAACAATTCATACAAAAAAACGAATGACTAAATTACCTAAATGACACACAAAGTTCACAAATTTTATTGATGTTAAATTATAATCTCTTACCGCCGATAAGGATTAGCTAGAGTTAAATCCAGGTCGAAGCTCTGTGGCCGAAGTACTTTATCTGATGCCAAGGTAATTTTCTGCGATACCTATGTAGTAGATTGCCTGTGCGATACCAAAAAGAGGCGCAATCACGATCATACGGCACGCGCCACCCTTGAAGAACGCCGTTGGTCCTTCGTACTTCATTGTTTGTCTGAAAAAATAAACATGACATGTATTGTTTAAGCACTATTTTCCCAGCAGCTTACTAACGTCAACTCACGTGGAAATAATAATTTATTAAAAAGTATTTTCCCGCAATAGGATTTTCCATATCCTTTATTTTATAAGGATCACTTTTTATGGCGAATCGAATTCAACGCGAGAGGATCTGCGGGCGACCTAGTGGTCGCCTATAATACTAGTTTTCCCATACTAAGTAGGTATTCTGTCAATAAGGTCTTGAGGAGCTATACGGAGTTCCATAATATAGTATTGGGCCACCATACACTATGACGTAAACAAGCGGCAGTGGATGCATTGTTCGACTTTTGCGGCCCCCATAGAGCTGTCTTATTCGTCTGTGCTTATTTTGATCGTGGTTTCGTTATGGTTAAAAGTCTTTCTCCCGCCCGCCAGCCATTAAATTGCTACATTGCGCGCGAAGACTAACCGCTATATAATCCTATAAGTGATTGAAATCCACCACTGGAAGACGCAATTGCTTGTTGAGAAGCGGAGTTTTAATATCAATTAACTAAATCCTTGAAACCCCAAAAGCTTGCTGCAGTTTTTACACAATAATTTAATCAAAAACTTTTTTTCTCCCCTTGGTCTAGTGGTGGACCACTAGACACTCATCATCATGAAAGATCATGGCCCGAACAGGATGTTCGGGCCATGATCTTTGGGTCCAGTGTCGATTAATACTAACTCCATCATAGCTATGACTTGATTTTTTGATAAAGGCATTGCCCTGCAGTGGAAAAATAGGATCAGCCGATATTTCAGTCTCGAGGTGTGTTATAATAGAATATTGAGAACTATACACCTGAGAACCCAATAATCAAAGAGCATCTTTTACTGACCAACCTATTCCCTTATGTTGTGTTGTACTAATACAACTTATACAATATATTAGCGTTGGCTAATTGTAAATAAAGAACCATACAAAAATACTAACCTTTTTGCAATTTTTCTGCAACCAAACACGAATTTGGTCGATTGAGTTTGCGATTCTGGAGATTGAAAAATCCACATTAGTTCCCCCGTCTTTCTTTGGACTAGGTGTTCATTTTTTTATTCACCAACGGCTGTAATTCTCGAAATTCTATTAAAAACGCGGTATTCTCTGGTTATTAGAAATTAACAAATTGGAAAAATCGTGAAAACAGCGGCGTCGTTCATTCCCGTTTTGACATCACTGAGCAAGTAATCACTACGTTATAAGAGACGGGACTCCTAGTAAAAAAAAGAAAACGAATAAAACGATGCAATGTATCAAAGAATTGACCTCGGTCAGTGCCAACCTAGCAAACCTAACTGAAACTTTGACAAAACAATGTCGCCAACATGACCCAAAAATAGGGATGGCTAGCTTCATCGATAAAATGATATCGATAGCTCCTGTAATTTTTTAGCTTTATCGATAAAATGATATCGATAGCTCCTGTAATTTTTTAGCTTTATCGATAAAATGATATCGATAGCTCCTGTAATTTTTTTAAGTAAAAAATGAAATTAAAAAAATATTTATTTTTTAAATTATAACATACATTATAAATATATAATACATTTTAAAATTATCTGACGCTGCGCGTTTCCTGGGTAGGTAGCACGTAGGTGTGTGTTAATGTTAAAGGTTCTGTAACAAACATAAAATTAAGTTTTGTAAATGTCTGAAATATTAAGGTATTTAAATCAAAACTTAAGCAAGTCGAAGAACGTACTCGGGCTACACGATCTTGTTATTATTCAAATTATCTGACGCCGTTTTCTGAGTAGGTAATACGTAGGTGTGTCAGTGTTGAAGGTTCTGTAACAAACATAAAAATATATTTTGTAAATGCTCTCTCTCTACTCTTTCATAATTGTAACAGCTCGGTCGCTAAATAATTGATTTTTATGAAATTAGGTTTAAAGAGGGAATCACACATACAAAAAAAAATTATCGATAGTAGGTAGTCGATAAAATATTACACTGCACTAGTGTTAAAGTAAAATTTATTCACACATTTTATATTTGAAAATATGTCCTGAAACAATAAATTATCAATAAATGCACCTTTATTGATCCTTATTAATTCATAAAATGTACTAACCGAGCTTCATCCAGTGGAAATTGAGCCATAAATGCCCGTTTTTTTGTTTCCCACCCGAATTGTTTTCAGTCCACATATCTCGCATGAAACCCTTGGCATCTTTATTTAAATGAAAAACACTGCAAAGGTTTACAGATAACGTTTGAAAATCAAGCAAATTATAATGTAATAAATGCAAATTATAATTATAATTGAAATCAGACAATAAACCGCGAAGTAATTTGACTGACAGATTTTTTTTTATAGTTTACGGCTTCGGATGTTAAAATGGCCGCTGTGACTGTATTAAACGGCTAAAATGAAAGAGTGAGAGATGTCATAGTACTATTTAATGTGCACTTACTTTCCTACTTTGGCGGTTCGGTTACCATTAAACCTGTCGTGAGTTTCATATTACCGGAGTGTTGTACCTAAGTTTCGTGAGACTGTTTGACATAAGCAAATGATGTTGCCACATAATTAAATTTAAAATGCATCATAGTATGCTGTCTCTCTTTTGCAAATACGACTTTTTTTTATGAGTGAAGGAAAGTGGTAATCGCGGGCATACTGTTTTTTTCTTGATCTGTGTTATTTCCATGAAGCCAAATGTTGCCAGTTAGGAATTTTTTGTAATGCATAGCTATCATCGATATTTTCAGATTTTTTAAATCTTTATTAATAATTTTTTTTAGTCTGGGCATATTATGTCCAAAGATTTTACACTATAACAAGATGGTGTACTATGAAAATGAATGCAATGTTAATTTCGATTCTATGCAGTGAGAATAAAGATTACGTTGAAATGCCAAATCGCTTTACAGAAAATCGAGCCGAGCGGATGGCGATCGACGGATATGTCCTTGTCTAAGGGCTGCCATCCTAAAAAAAAACCTTGTGGTATACCTTACGCAAAGTTTATATTTCTTCTTTGGAGAACTTTCAAAATATTGCACTATTTAAAGGAATGAGACGTTGGAATTAATAATGTCTTTTTATTTTTTTAATTTTAAACCATGATAACGACTAGTTTTTATGTAAATAAGTCGGTGATATGGTAGTTTTAATTATAATAAATATGCAACACTTGGCGTCTGGACATCACCAATATGGCGGCGGCAAAATAATTTGAAAGATTGTAGTATTGTGACGACAAAAATAACGTGTAAAAATTGTGCTTATTTATTAAAATGGTTCTCACTTGTTGTGTGATAGGATGCAAAAGTGAATCATATAAAGGTTGCGGTGTATCTTTTAATAAGTAAGTGTTTAGTCAAAGTTTTATTTTTGCATTGAGTAGGGTGTCCATTTCGCTTGTCATCTAAAGACTGGATTTTTTACTGTTTCAGATTTCCAAAGAATGAAGAAATTAAAAAAAGGTGGCTTACCGTCATACCGGGAAAAATTACTAAACAAGTGATTTTCAAACGTTTCTAATGTAAGTCCAACCTTTAGATGATGATCAGTTCATATAGATAGTGCATTCGCATATAGTGCTAATGCAATAAAATGTAAATTTTCAAAGCTGTATTTTATATTTATGAAAATGTAAAATTTCTTCTAAGACTGAGACTCAATGCTCATAAAATTAATACTTGAGTGAAACATGTGAGACATGTAAAGCAATATAAATTTAATATTTTGTTAAATTAAATAATGCTTTTATAAAGACACCGGGTTTTCATTTATTTCAAATTTGCATTAGAGAGATTTGATCCCCTAAGATCTAGTCTACCTGTTACTGGGATCAAGTCTCCCAGAATAGGGGACAATTGATCCTTTTGGAAAGTTCTGGGAAAATGCAAAAAAAATATATATATGAAGCACTAATAAATAAATAATCAAATAATGAGGAACAGTAGGTAGTTAACAAAATTGCCTACCTATGTACGTTTTGTTTTTATAGAACTAACAATGGGGATCAAGTGTCCCCAGTTTCCCCAAGTTTGTGAAAAAAATTAAATTTTAGTCAATATTCTTGCTCCTAGAACCTTCAAATCGCAAAGTGTGTACGTTTGTATGAATAATACGCTATGGCCGGTTAAATGTGCCGCAGAGTGTATTATTATAGGTAGGTAAATAGAAAATCTAATAGGGCTAGCACAAACTTTTCGAAAAGTCGGTAGTCTCTTCGTATCGTACGTATACATAATAAGGAATTTTAATTTGGAACTTGTGTTTTTTTCATACAAAATTGCTCATAAATACTCAAACGATACTTTGAAACGTTCGTGCTAGCCCTTCTAGTTTGAATGGGCTTCACGAGTTTCCTAGAGAAAGCGATGTCCGACTCCCACGTGGGTGGACTGAGTTTGACAAACAATAATTGTAATCGAAAATCTAAATCGTGTGGTCACCTTATTAGAGTAGGACGCCAATCAAGTTATAAACATCTCACGAGGCTCGAATGCAAGTAACGAGTACGCCATCTAGTTCTTATATACAATATCTTTGATTATGTCAGCAACAGACGAAAAAAACTGTCAGCTGTGATGAAGCGCGGGAAACCACGTTGAAAATCCTATGTGTACATCAAAGATTTTACACTATAACAAGATGGTGTACTATGAAAATGAATGCAATGTTAATTTCGATTCTATGCAGTGAAAATAAAGATTACTTTGAAATGCCAAATCGCTTTACAGAAAATCGAGCCGAGCGAGATGGCTATCGACAGGAATATGTCCTTGTCTAAAGGGTTGCCATCATAAAAAAAAACCTTTGTGGTATAACTTACGCAAAGTTTATATTTCTTCTTCTGGGGAACTTTCA